>OZ002740.1:66911595-67511595 GCA_963924295.1 Dioctria rufipes | reverse complement strand
AAATTCCACCACGAGAAGTTGCATAACCTTATTTCGAAGTCTTATCTTTTGCCAAGGAGCTAATGACCTAACATGTTAGCAGACTATTAATGTGATGTTTTCATCTATATTTTTATCCATCCGCATCTGGAGAGTACTTTCCTTTCACGTAAGGTGTTGCAGTTTTTCTCTTTCCTCATCCACGAAAGCAGGACAATGAGGATTCATATTTTACTGGCATATATAAATCTACTTATGTTACCAAGGTACTCCACAAAAGAAAATTTACTAAAATATCGTTAAGTCTATTAAATTCAGCCCAGTCGGGATAAATGTTACCAACGCACCGCACAAAAGAAATAACAACTCATTTCCTGTGTGCAGTGCTACGCTCAGTGCAATGGTTGGTGCGGGGGGCGATGCAAGGTGCGGTGCGCCACTGTGGCCATTTCCATTTGAGATAAGGGATAAATTTTATCATCGCACACTAAGCTCAGGGCGATGCGATGGGCGGTGCTTGGTGCGGTGCGCTGTTGTGGCCATGCCCTTAGTCGGATCTCTGAAGAGGGAAGAATTTTAGATCACAGAAATAATATGAAATAGTACAAAAAAAGTGGGCGCAGCTTATGCTATGGCTCAAGTACAGCTCAAGTAACTTTTGTGTACATTTCAGATATTACTTTAATCACAATTCATTTATAAATAAATTCAATATGCCTAATTTTCTTACAAAGGTCTTGTGTGACTTCCTCGTAAGATTTTTCTTTTTGCTTTAATTCTGTGAGGATATGCTTTTCAACTGAAATAGAGTTCCTTAAATATGCTTTTATTCGCTTTAATGATGAAAATTATATTTCAGCCCTAGCTGTGCTAGCAGGAATTGTTAATATTAAGCAAGCAAGCTTATAGACCTCAGAAGCATTTGATTGAAGCTCATTTTGCATAGCATGTTTTAAAATTTTGCTGACTGACAACATTAAACCATTAAAATTATAGATCGCAATTAATTCAAAGAACTGTCCATGCGAACCCTTAATAGAATTAATATTAACTTTAAAATTTCTTGGAATTCAGCAATTCAATAAACAAAAGCTCCTGAATACTTTATATTCAATTTGGGTAAAAATGGTGTCTTTTTTATCTCCAACAATAAAATTTTGTATTGTGCATTTGGTTCATCTGAATTTTGCAAACGCGGTCGCTTTTGAGAAGGACCAACCAATGCTACGGTTTCGTCAAAAACGATTGAAATTTACCTCCCATAGTTCGAATGTTTGACACTGTTTCATGCATTTTGTTTTCATTGCAGGAACAAATATCCATAATTTTACTCTGCAGGATATTAAATAAAATATCAGTGAAAGCAAATTCTCTTGCTAAAGTAATGAGAAGAAACTAATTATCAAATTTACTTAAGAAATGGAGAAACTCTCCGGAAGATAAAATGGTTTCTTTCTCCCATTTTTGGGTTCGGATATTATTTTTTATAAAAACTCGACAATGTCCTCTCTGTACTGACAAACGTTGCTCAAAATTTTGGAATTTGAGGACCAAGATTTTGGAGCAAGCTGTAGAAACTTTTATCTAACATGTTCATAGAAAGCCTGAGTCCTCTCTGTAAAGTGTGCCTGTGTTATCGAGTTTCAAATTTGAATTCTTGAAAAAATTTATTGTTTTATCCTCAATCCTGTAAAGTTTTTACATCAAGGACATAACTTCTTTCCTACTCAAATATGACCCTTTAATAGTTCCTTAAAACATAAAAATAATCACCTCAATATCTGCTTCCGTTCAAAAGTTATAAATATTTTTATGTTATGCGAAAAGTAAAAGTTTAATCTACAGAACACAAAAAGTGTTATACTTTTTACTTGTCGCATAACACATAAATGTTAATAAATTTTGAACAGAATCATATTTTGGGGTAATTCTTTTTATGTTTTAAAGAATTATTAACGGGTCATATTTAAGAATGGAAAAAGTTATGTCCTTGGTGTAAACACCTTACAGAATACAAATTTGTATGACATTTTTTTGAAGAATTCAAATTTAAGACTCGATAACACAGACATTTTTCAAATCGTAACACTTTTAATATCGAATTAAAGGATGAAAAGTCCTCTATGGAACTCGTGTCCAAGTTTCATCCCGCGATATCCGTGAAAGGACTTCTGAGCATTCCTTTGATAAACGAGAAATTTTAAAACATAAATTTGAGGGGAAGGAATATTTTAAGAGAAGAAAGTCTGAACAAAAACTGATCACACTTTTGTTCA
The DNA here is from genome assembly GCA_963924295.1 of Dioctria rufipes. Lineage (NCBI taxonomy): Eukaryota > Metazoa > Arthropoda > Insecta > Diptera > Asilidae > Dioctria > Dioctria rufipes. The sequence continues at coordinate 67,509,340 of OZ002740.1, read as the reverse complement.
GACCTCCCTCCCACTCCAAAGAATCCGTTGGCATACTCCATCTTTCTTATTTATCGAACAGACTGCACACAATCTGACAACTCAGCACACGTCATCAATTATCGTTCAAAGTTTTCTGAACTACATATATTTAAAAAATAACTCCAGCCAAACTTCAAGGAGTTCCATTTTTCCTTTCTACAACTTTCTCAAAACCCATAAAAGATTAAAATAAAGAAAAATTAAAACAATCGAATCAAGGATGACTGACATATAACCTTTATCCATAAAAACAAGTTTAAAAAAAAAAAATCCTGAACTAATTTTTTTCAGAAACAATAAGGCTTCCTGAAATAAATAGCGTTTCCTTTATAGGCTTACGATGTGTACATTCTGAGATATAAATTTTTGAAGTTACACCTACTAGCAAAATTTGTAACTTTTTTCAAATTCGTATCTCCGTCAAAAATGGACAAAAAATCAAAAAAATATTTCCAGCAAGGTACGATTAACAATAAAGAAAACCTACCTGTAAAATTAAATTAAATTTAAAGATGGTTGATGCACAAATTTACACAATATTTGTCGTTTTTCTGTAGAATGAACGCATACCCAGCAAACAATTTGGCGAACGTTCACAACAGCAAAACTTAAGCAACAATAGATCCGCACATTTCGAAACATGAGAACAAAAGCGACAGCTAAAAATTATTTATGCTATCGAAGCGATTTAATAGCGAAGCGAACGCGAACTTAAATTCTGTTCTCTTTTATATATACCACATAAACACGTTCATCTGCGTTCTTTGGTGTCCGAATTTCTGAGAATTGAAGAAATAAAAACTAAAGTTAAATATAATATGAATATTAATGACATTTTATGTGGCGATTTCTAATTTTAATTACAAAAGCCTTGTTTATATAATTAATTATTTTACCTGCCCATTTGGTATTTAAATTTAGCACACGTCACATAATTACGTAATTTCGATCCAGTAAAAATGTACAATTAGGCACATTGTGTATTTATTTCAATTAATATTTAAGTTTTGCGGCTGCTATTGCTGTTAACAATATATTTCAGCCTTGTTATGTATTGAAATTATTTAAAAGCAAGAATTTCTTTTTCTTTACCAACCCGATAAATACCATATTAATGTAGAATAGTTAACGTGGAATTCACGCAGAATAGGTACACGAACTGAATGTGGAATCTTAGGAATAAAATCTACTATAGTAAATTAGGGTGAATATCTCATGGAGAAGAAAAACATAAAAACCCTCCTTAATCATAGCATATTTTTATTATATCTAAACTGAAATCACTGTGCCCTTTTTAGCTCTTACGAAATGGAAAACAAAAAAACTGGTTAAGTTTACATGTCGACTGATTTGTCATTGGGAAGTGACCGAATAGATAAAACAGAACTTGAGTTATGGATGAAATTGGAAAAAGTTTCTGTCCGCTTTGAGACTCTATTATATACTTACGTAATGTAAATATACTTTTCCTTACGATTATGCATGTAGGTATTTCTTAAATTTCCTACTTATGATTTACCTTTCTGTTGCCTATTACTATATGGAGCAGATAGCAAAAATATTTTCAATGTTTTGTTAAGAGAAGATTCCCCACAAGGTATCCCAATTTTAATCTATTCACCTGCTTTAAATAAACATAGCTTTTGTTATCTGTAGTAACTGTTTTTTTTATTATTTATGAAAACTAACTGCCGATAAATTCGAATAATCAATTGAATTGAATTTTCCGAACTACTGTATAAGTTAATATTTAAGAATCAATTTAAGGAAAACCCCTCCATTTTGTCCGACCTTAAAAGCCGCCATTATTCTAAATGCTGAGTAGTTACAGTGTAGAAGTCATTTCATTGTTAATTCTTACTCCCCTTCGGTAATGCATTAGCGAAGCCTGTACCTTCTTTACATTACGGCTGGCAAAATCGTTTTCGACGAGAGCATGCTAAATTGCGTATGACTGGCTGCGTGACATTTGGCGTGGATTATATATAAAAGCTCCGAAGCCATTATGACTGCATTCACCATTTTCATAGCAGCATGTCACATTTTTACGAATAAATGAACCGTTTTTGACTCTATTAGCTTTTAAGTGCAATTGCATCGAATTTCTGTCAGTCATATATAGGAAAATTACAATGGGTGATGTCGTCTATTCCCAATACATATTCAATGCTCTTAATGATTGCAGTAAAAAATACAGGAACATGCTATCGATTAGGAATAATATTTATTAAAATGTCTATGGGGATTATTTGTTGTCCTCTAGTAGTTTTATTACAAATTTCTCATGTTACTTTTAAATGAAAGGATATTATCTATGCAATACCGTGGATCAGAGCATGAATGAAAGATATTATTAGCATAGTACACAGTATCTGAATATTAAACGCCATTTTTGCAAATTCAAGGAATCTCAAATAATATGTATCTGTAGCCGTTGGCTGAGCCACCTGCACGACATAAATTACCTTAGACAGCTTGACCTTTATACGGTTTTCGTAAATCTAATTTGAAAGCAACTGTGAGAATTGAAAAAGATTATGTGGTAGGCAATGATTTTAGTGTATGGAACAAAACAACTAAATTATTTATTAATCTGCCAACCTTTGATTCAGAAAGTCTGAATCGTTTTTGCTTTGGAATTCTATGCTTGAGAAAAGAAAAAATTGTTATCAAGGTCAACCTAATAAGCACGGAGGTCTAAACTTGAATTAAAGAAAAGAAGATCCGTAGATGATCTGCCTTTTAATTGGATACCGCCATGCGCCCAAAATATAATCTTATTTCCAGGTATCCTGTTCTTATGTACAGTGAAGAGTTACTGAACTTAGGTAAACCGAAAAGTTCCTGACTAAGGTAAACCGAATGGTTCCTGCACTTAGATATTACCAGGCCAGGACAGTGCCTTACAGCAGCAGCCAAATTTGCACTTAATGGTCCAACATTAGCAGAAGCGAAGATACCATTTCAGGGCCTAGCACTAGCAGGAGCGAATCTCGCATTTCATGGTCCAGCACTAGGCTGCCCTTATAGCTGATAATACTCCCGGCTGGTCGACGTAGGGTCGACTTGGCTAACATACCAGCTACTAGTCCACAACCTTGTGCTGTTTGGATTTTATAAACCTCGAGAAAAGGGGATGTGGGGCTTTATATAATGATTCGCAAATAAATTTAAACACTTAAACAGTCTCCAATGCACATAATTAAGCTTTATTACTTCGTTTAATTTTTGTAACTCGCACATACAGATATTGTACATCAATTCACACAATTCAACTTTTATTATTCCAATTAAACGCAACCAAATTTTTCTTTTTCAACTGTACACTTTCTTAACTCAGAACTTTTTCACTTAAATCTTAATCTTTTTTCTTACCGGCTCACTATATTACTGAAAACTAACTCTCCTCGATGTCAAGACTCAATACAAAAAACTGAACTTATTCTACTGTACTCGATATTAATTAGTGTATTTAAAAAAATGCAGAATCGACTACGCGTAACTTCTGTGCCAGAATTTTTTGATGTTGCCAAACAAGATTATTTTTATTTCCTACTTCGCTTTGTTTACTTGCGAAGTAGGTCATTATGGCGAAGGTAAGTCACTCTGCAATAAATTCTGATCAGCCACTAGGTCATTTTTCATTTATGCTGACCGGGCATTGATCAGTGTACGTAAAATGCTTTTATGTTATTTATCTTTGCAATTGTTACGATTGCAAAGAAACTTACATACGGGTTAATTTTTAACATGAAAACATTTACAAAAACGTTTTGAAATTAATCTTCGCTAAATGGGGAAATAATTACACAACAACCTACACAGCATTGCAGCTTACTAGCCGTAGACCTCCAGACCTGTCATATGAATAGTCTGGATTTGGAAACGTAGGTTCGACTTGATTGGAAGCTCTGTCAGGTCTATCATAGGGACAGTGCGGGCTTATTATGTAGCTTGTCCGACGTTTTTATCCCATTTCACAGTTAGGTGCTGATCATTCAACCCGAATGCTCACTGAGGGTTTGACCATCAAATACCCCATGGGTACAACATTAATAGAGATTGTGCTACAGCTCCACGAGTCATCTTTTTTTTCCCTTGACAGAAGACTCTTGATTAAGCTGATGGTTTAGATATCAGTAGTTGACTTTTGCTTTCAATCCAGCTTAGATAGAAGGGATACATTCCTTCTATGGAGGACCCTCGGCATTCCTTGTGAATCATTCAACGCAAAATGGGCCTATACCACCAAATACCTACTAATTGCTTAGCAACCATTTTCCATTAACTATTTTGAGTCAATTTTGGTGATTTACTAAATTCAATTCCAGGATATTTTGATCTGCATCCTGTAATAAAAAATGAGGCAATGGTAAAAGGGACTACTCTATTTAAAATATACAAATTGTTTAACTATTTTAGCAGCGCCCTGCTTATAGTGGCTTCTGCTGCTTTTTAGAGATATAATCTATTTTGGTGACCGACGTCGTAGGAGCTGAAAATCGTAAAATCCGCGTTCGTTTGTCGACTATAAAGGTTCTGCATGAAGTCTAATTACGAAATTTCATATACAACTTTTACTTCTTTTTACTTGCATTACGAAATACTTGATTCAATGTTACCGAAAATATACAACATTATACTATTATCATATTTTTGAATACCTAGTATTTCTTAAAATTGTATCGTGTAGGACAATTTTCTTATCTGAAATGTACCTTATCGAATAAGAACCATTTGAAAAATACAACTGGTAATTATTTCCCTTAAAAGACCTGAGTTAAATAATGTGTAAAACTGTTAAAAAAAATCATTTGTAACAATGTTCGCAAGTTACTGGTCATCTTAATATTTAAAAAAATCGCCTTTTTGTTGATTTGTCGAAGGCAACTCTGAAGGCAGTTTTGCTGCAACACGGTGGTAAAAATTCCTCAGTTTCTGCAGCGCAGAGTCGAAATGAAAGAAACGTAGGGGAGGATGGAAAAGTTATACAACTGCTGAAATACGAGAAATTTTTTTGGAAATTTCGTGGTAATCAACTTGTAATGGAAATGCAAACAGGATATATTAACTAAAATTTATTTTCATATTTGTGGGATAGCTGAGATAGGAAAAATTATTTCCTCGTTCAAGAAAAGAATATCTTGTAATAAAAATAAAAGAAATAAAAAATAAGGAAAAAATCTAGATATATAAATTCCATATATCCAGTGCAAACTTGATCGTAAAAGTTGTTTCTTGTATCTACTTCTAGAATGGTTCGCTGGAGAGTAAAAATGATTATAACCAGTCACATAGGATTTTATATATTGAAAAACTTTTCAGTACAATAAAAACTTCTAGGACTGATCGTTTCCACAGTACACGTAAAAAACATCAATTTTTCTATGGGAAGGGCTGGTCCGATTTAGTCCAATATTGAAATTTTATTTACTATTTTTATCAACAACGCTGTATATAGTGAAAAATCAAAGTTTTGTATGGCGACACGAAGGAGTCACCCAATTTATTACATTATTGAAATTTTATTTACTATTGCTATGAAATCGCCATGTAACAAATTTCAGCTCTCTACGAACCGTTCTCAGGCAGTGCCCAAATATATAGTGAAAAGCCCAGTTTTTGTATGGCAGCCTTACGAAAGCATTGTCCAGTTTGTCCCATTTTTGCACTTAAATACACTTTATTTTTTAAAGTCTGAGGGCGAAATTTCAGCACTCTAAGTGATCGCGTTCTATAGATATAGTGCGGACAGGCAGACTGATGGACAAATGAACGGACACACGGGCAAGAAGAAATCAAGGTAACTGTTAATATTATGCGAAGATGTTTCAAGTATCTTGAAACGTACAGGGCGCACGGTGACCGTATACAGCTAATTGTATTCAGAACTTCATGACATTTGTTGAACTAGTCCCGTACTCCTCTTCCCTTAAGAGTTATTGTGGTCTAAGCTCAAAATTTTGGATTTTCTTACCATTTTTTTTAATTTTAGCTTTATTTTTTTTGTAAAAGGTTATTAACATAATTTTTTTTTACATAAACTATAAACTGTAGACTCTCCTTCTTAATTGGACCTATTACACTATTACACCTCTGCAGCCGGTAAGGAGTTATTAGCTCAGGTCATACCGAACTTAGCTGTTATTTCTTTAAAATGACCTGTAAGGGAACAAATTATCTTAGAGAGTAAGTTTAAGAATAGTAAATAGTAAAATAAGTAAGAAAATCCGAAATTTTTAGTTGAGACAACCATGACTCCGTTGGGAAGGTGTTGGTTGAGCAGGTGTTGGAAAGTCCATGAAGTTCTGAATATAATCAGCTATATACGGTGTTTTGTGAAAACCTAGCATAATTTCTTAATCACCCTGTATCTCTGTAACGCCAAAGTGGTTGATATGCCCCCCCCCCCTTGCCATACATTTTTTTATATGCGTTACAAACGGAATAACAAGCTCAATATATCGTATAGATTTCATCTAGTGTACAAACATGCCGCCGGTTGACCTATAGAACGCCTTTTCTACCGCTGCAAATTTGAACTGGGTTTAACGGCAACCTTCGTCAACGCCATAGGCTGCGGTTATTTTTTCTAACCAAGCTGGATTCTTATTTTTGCCAGAAAATTAATAAGCCTTTCGACCTTAGTTTTTTTAGCTTCAAACTATAATCGGTCAGAAATAACACGTAAAGTAAGCTTTTTTCGAAAAAACTCAAAACTGGTTCAGTCCTTGTATTTATAACTAAAATTTTTTTAATTTACGTTAAGATTTTCATTAATATCAATTTACAAGAAAAAAATAATTTTTAAAAATATTACGATTGCTTATTGCTGAAAAACTAGAATTATTTGAAAGACTTTTAGCAAGGAAATGTATATTCGATATTATTTGCTGTTGTTGTAGTAACATAGATCTATCAACTCCTTCTTTATCTATAATTATATATAATTTATTATAAATGCCAAACTTCTAGATGAGTAAACCGTATACCGAGATACCTGTAAGTTTTATTTATCATTCGTTATTTTCAGTAGCCTTGTAAAGAAGAAATAGAATGGTCTACGGGATAATTATAGAATACAGCTAGCAAAAGTCAACAAAAAACCGAAATCAGGCAGTGGGGATAATTGTAATTACCAAAGTAAATGGAAACAATTTTTAAATTTGAATTTCCTCCTATATTTATTAACACCAGCTACACTTAGTGGCAACTAAACCGATTACTACTTCGAAAGTCAAGTAAACCAAAGTTCGCTAATCGAGCAGGAAAATAATGACGGGGACCAGATGTAAACGCAGAAGCAGGGGAATGCTCAAATATCTTTCAGAACTAATGAAGATGTTGTGGACCTTGAGAAAGGTGAAGAAGGTGCGAAAATTTCTGCCCCAAAAAAGAACTCTTTAAAAAATAATTGCACATTTAACGATTCGCAATATCTAGAAATTGAAAAGGAGAAACTTGCAATTATGAAAGAAGATTATGCATTAAAAAAGATGATAACTTCAATTTTTTGATGAATTTGCTTCCTCAAATGCAAAATATGCCTATTAATGACAACTTACGCTTTCGAATGAAAGCACAGCTAGCTAAAGAATTAAGCAATTCATTCTTCGTCGCGCTTTCGGTATGTTTAATTACATCGAGCTAACTGCAGGCGGCGAGCCTGTAGTAACAAGAGATATCTCTGGAAAAGTTGTTCAATAGAAAGAGATTACCTATTAGAGTAAGGTCATTTGAAAAAAAGAATTAATACAAATTTTGAAAGAATGAATTGCAAATAGCATTTAAGGAAATGGAGCATGTGTGTGACAAAGAGAAAAAAAAATTGATTTTTCTAAAGGCGAAATGCTTTTTCAATAACCAACCAAGCTGTTTTTTTACATATTGGCGAATAAGGCTGTAGTGGTTCACTGTTCTTTTTTACACATTGGCGAATAAGAGTGTAATTTCTCTTTTAGTATACGCTCGACGCTGCAAGTGCAGCTCCGTTATGAACACTCTCAGGCCTTAAACACAATTCAAGCTTTTCAGTCAGCTTGAAATTTGTTGGTAATATATATCAGTGTAGGACAACTCAATTAGAGCTTTAGCTGTTTTGTCAGCTTCAAGCTGGCTTAAGATTGAATCAAATTGGAAATTTCAATCGCGATGGCTGCCAAATTGAAGAAATTTTTAACGTTGCCAAGTGTGCAAGTGTCAAATACCAGATGTGAATGTCTTTCGTTGACACATTTTTTGAGATAGTTGAGAAGTAAACAGCTGCAGAAATTATCAAATATAAGTCAACTTATAGAGTTGGCGAAAAAATAAAACAGTTCCTGTGGGACACAAAAAATAAACTCAACTCTCCAGTAGTTGTTTTGTAATGTGGCTGTAAGTGAACACCACAGCTAAATTATTGCATTTTGGGTGGGTTAGTGTAGCGGTGTGGTAAAATTACAAGACATGTGTTCTTGTGTTTACCGCTGCTTTATTGGACAAATCCTTCAGTACACTCAATGCTAAATGTGCTCTTAATTCGGCTCTATTTTATCTAATCACACTATGCTTATTTTATTTATTTTGTCTGCTGGTATGTATGCTTAAGGTGTTGTAGTGTGACACGTACTCAGTGTTATACCTCAGACTTAAATTTCACGTTTAGGTAAATTTACTGTCCAATTACTATTAATAATTATCAACTAAGTTCAATTTCTTATTAATCATCCTTAAAAAATAAAATTTCTTGAAACACCCTTATTTTGTTTAGCAGGAAAATAATGTACCTTGGTACGTTTACTTATGGTAATTGAATTTTCCTTGATATTTCACCTGAATGAGAATTTCCTTAGAGAGCGCCTCCTTTTTATAGTGTCGGAGCCGCCATTTTGTCATAAGTTTCACACAAAAAATGTAAATTTCTCATATTTTTTATGCTTACCTGCCTTGTGCAATTATGTCAATTAATTTATTTTTCATTATTCATGAATTTTCTCTATTGATTTACTTAAATATTTTTATTTTTCAAAAAAAAATATATCAATATGGCGGCTCCCTACCATATAATGTTGATTTCCGATATGGAACGTAAATTTTCTCTATAATTTCTTCTGTCTTGTTCCCACATCTTTCTCTTTCCACTCATTATGGGAATTAATTTTCTAATTTTTTGCGATTATTGGCTTACCTGGTGAATTTCGCACCTTTTAAGCATCACCAACAGGTTGCGCGACAGTTAACTTAACCAAATTGACTTTTTACGCCGTCAATTCGACACAAATAATCGCGGTTTTCAAGTGCGAATGTGTTGTTTGTTTGGAGTTTTTTTTTACAATTGGATTAATTCCCCAGTTAAGTATACAATAATGCTTTTCAAATATTAATTAATAGTTCTAGAATGAATAAATTCCATGATATATGAAAATTATCCGAAATTTTTCTTGTTGGAAAAGTGATTATGAAATGTCAACAATGGCGAAAATTGTGGAAATTCATAAATTACTGTATACATGCATGTTTCGAATTTATGTAATTTGCACACTTAAACATGTATGCATATTTTGCAAATGTTTATTGTGCAGAGAGTATGAATTTCGCAAAAAAAGAACATTGTTTATGTTGTGCATAGTATTGCTGTTGTACTGCCAAGAAAGTGTATATTTTTGTAGTTTTCTCTATAATATTTTGCTTAATTAGTTGATTCAGACTAATATCTGTCTTTTTTAATCATAGGAGCAAATGGAAAGTAATAAGTATTTGATAAATTGTATACTAATGCTTTTTTATTCATTTTCAGCTGAGCTCAACAGTAGTATTTTACATATAACTGGTACATCTCAAAAACTATCCCAAAAGGCATGAATTTATCGTAATTTTGGAAAATCGGGTACATTACTGTTATTCCTTAATGTCACTCACGAATAAAAGTTCTTACCATAAACTAGTTAAAGTTGCAAATATCAAACATGTCAGTTGTGTTCAATTCAGCTTTTTCAGTCAGCTTTTGAAGAAAGCTGGTTATAATGCTGGCTGAAAACCACAATTTGTGTTTCAGGCTTCATTCATAGACACGCAAGCATTCCTTGTCGACGCTCCGCGAAGCTCTGTTATGAAAACGCTATTTGACAAAAGTACCCACAGTTTTCACTATTTCAGAGTAAATTTTGCGACGCAGAGCGATGAGGTCAGTAACTCAACTAGGCATTATGTCATCTGAGGGTAGTAACTAGTTCCTTGCTGGTCGGTTACCCACCTCTGGTGAATTACCTTCTTGTGGTCGATAATTATAAATGGAACTGATAAAATTCTGTGGAGAAGCAGCCACGTCTTGATTGGTGGAACTAATAGCTGATTGTACCATTACGGTAATACTAGAACAGTAGGTCCATAATCGTCAGTATTACAGCACAACTCGTGATTACGTGTGGAGCTCGCTGTAAACTCTTGCATCTAATAACATTAAAATGATAAAAGAAAATAGCATATAGTTCTTGTGTCCCACGTATTGGCGTGGTGGTAATTCTTGTAAACGTGAAAACACGTCGTGCACTTCAAATAAAACATTATTCACATCGATAGTATTTGCGAAGACAATAGTAATCACCTGTCAATTCTCTGACAAGTTTCCATCCCATGCCAAATTTATTATGACGCCATTATAGTCAACGACTATTCTCGTTTAAAACATAAAAATCGTTCAATATTATGGTTATGAAGGTCAAGTCTGAACAATATATGTCATTTTTATAAAACACGCCCACACTTATTTCCCATATAACAAGAGAAGCTACGTATCATTTTATGAATGGAAAAATCAACAAAATCACACACACTCCCTACACACACCCCTGCACTTGGAATCCTGAAATTGTCAAATTAAATCATATTAATCCTTGTGTCATCAATTGATAAGAGAAATTACTTAAACGAACCCATAGTTACGAATATTTCTGTGGAGCTGTCTAATTTGCCCCCTTTATTTATAAGGAGAAATGTAGTCACACGATTACTGCGAGCTTACTGCATGATTGAGCCTGTTCCGAAAGGTGAATATGTTGCCTATGTCTTACAAAACTTGAACGTAGGATAATATTGTTGATGGCCGGAATTCAGTCTTTCGAAAATTTCAGGGTGAATTGGTTTATAAGAGACGTACAATTCTGCGAGATCTTGGTGAAGGCCACACCATGACAACTATACAGAACAGATCAGAAAATTTGCATATTATGAGGAACGTCGGAACTAGATCAGCTATCGAATTCATGAGGGGACACCCAATGCCAGTTTCATCTAAGCCCACATCAAGTGAACCATCAGCAGGATCAAACAGGAAAATTAAGGTAAAAGTCAAATGTGATGTTTGCAAAGAGGAGGGTAGTAGTCGATCCACGCGAAAATGTTGCACAAGATGCGCTAAACCTCCTTATGTGCAGAGAATTCTAGAGAATTCCTCAGATGTAATAAACGCTCGTCAGAGCAAATTCAACAATTGTTAAGGATTAACTCTATTTGAATTTGCTTTCTATCTCCATTCCTAAAAAAATTTACCACATATGGTTTCAGTTTCATTACGTATATTTATAATTTAGGTCTATTTTATGAGGAACCAAAAAATTGCTTACACATTTTATGGCAAAGGTATATTAGCTACAAACAGAGCAACAATTTCAAAAATTAAATAGAATTTTTTCATTTCTAAAATTACAATATGTATGTAGGTGTTAACCCAAGTGTTAACCATAATGGATTTATTTCGTGCCAGAAATTTCCATGTAGTGGTTTTTTGATCATTTTCCGGCAGGAAATTGCTCATGCTCTTCACCTTTTGTTTATGAGATAATTAAAAGCCTCTCGTGTAAGGTTATTGTGCGTCAAAAAGAATATTTTGGGAATTGCCTCCTGTGTCAATTTGAATGTGAATTTATTTTCATTTTCCTTAGAAAAACCAATTGAATTGAACTGAATGCAAAATTGTTCCATTTAGAAAATTATTTTTATAAAGAACCAAGTACAAATGGCAGTCCAATGTATTATCGAAGACCGGATAAAAATATAATTCCGACATTTTCTCCTCGAAGATTAAAATATCTATCCAATTTTTATCAAGGAAAGTAATTTAAACAAGAGGAAAGTTATAACTGGTCTAAGATATTACACTCAATATACAAGTTAAATAAACTAAAAAACGAATGCTTTGTATGGCAAACCGACGGTTGCCCGATTGAATTCATTTTTCAAATTGTATATAACGTCGTGTACAAAATTTCAGCTTTCTACGAGGATGCGTTGTCAGGCAGAGTCCAAATATATAGTAAAAACGAAATTTTTGTATGGATTTAACCGATTCTTACCTATAAATTTTTTTTTTCAAAGGCCGTGTGCAAAATTTCAGCTCTGTAAATTAACTCGTTCTCGAGTAATCATGCTGATAGATGGACAGATGAACATGCAAAGATCAAAATAGCTATTAATATTCTACGTGGGTGTCCAATCAATTTTGTTCTACCATCATTATTCAGTCATTCCACACGACCGATCACCTTGGAACCCGACCATTTCTGATTTGAATGAAACTTTCAGAGATTTTATGGAATAACTAAATAGCTCACCCACAGTTTTTGGACTGCATTCAAAAATAAAAATTAAAATGGTAAGATGACGGGAAAATGAAGAAATAAAAATAAAAAATAAATCCAAACGATACGATGTAGTCCATAAAAAAAAACATAATCCAAAAAATACTCTACTGTTTTCACCAAAAATTTCAAAGAACACTATGAGTAATTTGTTAGACTGTTAGGGAAACCCAATAGTTCTGCATAAAGGAGCATGCGGGGAATCAAAACTTCCCAGCGGGATGCCGAAAAATTAAACAAAATGAATAGTTCCTATATTTTTAAAGACTTAAGAATGGCTCAGATAACCGATCTGTCCTTGACGATTGGTCAATACACAATACTAATTGTGAGCAGAAGAACTCCATTCATATGGGTTTGGTGTGCCTGAGCTGATATTTCTCTGGCAAACCCTTCTTGGCGTTGCCATACAAAACTCTTGATTTTCACTTTATTTAACTTTTATTTTCATCTAGGATATAACATTATTGGTCTGAGACCAATTATACCTTTTTCTATTGTTTTTTAGTTTATTTATCGGAAATGAAAAAGCAGACGATCTGGCTAACGCATCGATTACACGAGTCAGCAGAGTGGACGGACAGTACTGAATTCATCTGTCAATTTTACTGACATGTGACAACAAACATTTTGCGATCGATCAACTGACATTTCATTTTAAAAATATAATCAAACGATGCATATATCAGAACATAGCAGTTGTGGTCTTATTGCTTTTTACAATTTTGGAAGATATTAAAACGGCGAGAGAAGACTCCAGCGAAAATGGAGACCCCGGACAAGTCCTTTTCTTTTCAAAATACTAATGTTCGACATACAGACAAATTTATTGGCAGATTTGCTGTATGATGACAAAAGAAACCATACAAATTCTCTAAGGCTGCCTTACGAAAAATTTCGTGAATTACATGAAATGGTAAATATCCAAATGATCGTTACGTGAAATAATTCTCTTATATTTTTTAGGTGCATCCGATAATCAGAAGAGAAGATACTGCAATGTGAAAAGCAATAATTTCAAAAGTACAGAAATGTCTTATGGTTTTACGTGAGCACCTGCCAAGTATGGCTTAATCCCACGGTGTTCTTCACACCCGGATTTATAACGACAATCAACGTCCTCGTGCGAAGCAACGAGTTCCAGTATGCCAATAGAGCATGACATGACATCAACTTACTGGTAGAAGCGAGACCTATCCAATCTCTGCCGATCTTGGGTCACGGCACCCTATACCACAGCCACTACGATGCTCCCATAAAGGGCCATCCCAAGTTGAGGTGGATAAAACCTTGTTATCCAGAGCTCCTCTAACCCCGTAGTACCAAGTTAGCCAATGTCGGGCCGCCCATTTGGTATGGCTTTCGTAAAGCATGATCAACGGACCATGAATACTCCCAGTTTCATATTTTCATGCAAGATATACTTTTCTAAACGGTACTGGTAACTCCGTACTTGGCCTATACAGGTAATACAATCCTTATGGGCGCTGTCAGGGTGACCACGTGAAGGTTAAGATGTGCCCAATTCAGTCTGGAAGGGCTTCGAGATTCACCATTTGGATCTTATAGCTGAACATGCATACTAACCATATAAGCACTACTAACATACATATCTGATTTCCGTTTTCTATCAACTTATTCATACTCTCTTTCACTCCTCGCACCACTATGTTTGAGATTTTATTATTCTGACTTACATGAGTACATAACTTCGATTGCATCGTGGGCCATCTGCCTAGCATCTACTACAGTACCCACACAGCCAAAAATCTCAATTTCAATTTCACTAAGGTAAATTTACCTCGCCTTGAGAAGTGCCAATTCGTGCCTATAGCACTCAACTAACTATACCACACTACTGTACGCACTCTTTTGGGAGATGCCAAAGCGATCAACAAAACACCAAAAACACCACAATAAACCAACAAATTTCATCTATCAAGTATGCATGCTTTCCTCTTATACAGTTTTCACCTTGTTCAGCATTGCGCTTCACAGACTACTTTCCCCCCCCCCCCCCCCCCCACCAATATCAAAAGTACAGTAAGATTCTTCGCTACTGGTGACAGTTTTAAACCACTAGGGTACCTTGCCCGGATTTCTCAATCAACAATGAATGTATTTGTGCCAACAGTTTTAAAAGCTATATGCAAGTGTTTGCAACCGAATTTCCTTCTGGTTATATAAAAAAAATGTAATCAAAATAAACTTTTATTTCTTATAATATTAATTTTGAACATTGAGTGCGCTTATTCGTTATTCCTTGATATAAACAAAAATATATAAAAATTTTATATAAAATACGCTTTTTTCTCATAATATTATTATTTGTTATTCCGACACTAAAAATACTGTGCATACTGTTCTGGGCAGCATCTTGAAATCTGAAATTAGATGATTCTAAAGCAACAGATACAATGTCAGAAACTCCGCTGGTGTGGTATGAAATCGGCGTTGATAATGCCTAAAGATGCGTTGTTTCTTCTTATCCTTTTTGTTGCTGAATCCAAATCCAATCGCAAATTTCTTAAATTTTGCTGTATTTCCTGCAACAACAGCAAAGCATCTCTTTCGGGAAATTTCCTGATGGATGCGTTTAAATATTGACAAAATGGCAATTGTCTATTTCGTGGTTTGCTACTATCTTTGTTGATTGCGATGTAAACTCCAGTACATTCTCTATTCAAATATATGTCCTTGCCTAATTATTTTTTAGTTCATTTTTCGGGTGTAGTGTCACTTAAATTGGTTTTGCTTTGATTGCTTCCACTAGCAAAAATGTCTAAATCGTCTTCCTTCAAAGCCAAATAAAAAATTTAAATTATGTCTTTCATACGTGTTTTATTTCAATATTGCATGAAGTTGTTCTCTTGCTGATAACCCGATCAAGGAATTTTATTTTTTCATACCAAAAGAGATTTGACACGTAAACATCCTCTGACCCTTGTCCCATCTTCCGACAATTTATTTTGTTTCTTTCTTCTGTGTATGTATCAGGGAGCACTTTTACTTTATTTTTTAAACAGAATTTGTGTCCATTTGCATCTCCTTTGCCAGTTCATTCAAAATATTTATAATTTATTAGTTCGTTATTCTAAAATTAATCAATTTGTAATAATTTAAAATTTTTTTTATTAATTTTTGTTTCATTATTGATTATTTTATCAATTTTAATACTAAGGGCCTATCCGGATCCAAGTCTTCTCTTCGTCTTCGTCTTGTTATTACAGCTAGTGACGTAACACAACAAGCTCAACTATTTTAATAGTTACACGAAGATGAAGCTAACCTGTCCGAATTCATGTGGTTGATGTTTGACGTTTAAAAGCTAATACGTTCTACTGTTTGTGGTTTGTAATAATTAATAAATGTAATTATTTGTAATGCTATTAATTATTAAAATTCTTATAAAAATTTGTTACAATTACCTCTAATACATATCTAATTGCTTATATATATTCTTGAAGGAAAACAATGAATATGAGACGAGCACGGGACGTTAGGATTGACATGGCTATAATGCAGCTTGCTAGCCGGTTTTGGACAAATAATAATGCTATTTTAGAGGATACCGATGAACAAGAATATGCAGATTTTTGTGTAAAATAAATTAATTTTAATAATAGTTCAATTTAAAAGTTATTTATTTCTGTAGACTCCGAGGACGTATTGTCCATCCCCAACATCATTGCAAATTACTCAAATCCTCGCGGGAGATCAAAATACATGCAAAAAGCACCTGCGCATAAATTTAAGCTCCTTCCGCTGCTTTGTTGACTTTCTGGAAGTTAAGAGACACGGTTGGACTCGTGACATAGAGGCAATTCTATTTCTGTTTTGGTTGGCAGCTTGCTGTTGTTACAGGGTACTTTCCTTAGCAATAAATGTACACAGAAGTACAACATTTGACATTATTTCTAAAGTACTTCTAAAATCGCTGGAAATAATACCGAAAGTCATAAAATATCCGAGTGACGCTTATGAACAGAATGCAATATCAACAGGATTTGTGCGTAAAGAAAAAGCAGCTATATTTCATCGAGCAGCAGGTGCTATATATAGAACATACACAAGTGTGCTATGTCCACCCCATATTCACGATGAAAAAAGTGAATAACCGTGAATAAAAACTTAAGAAGAAAATAATATTACTTCATTAAAAATATGTAGTATAATAACTCTCATTAAACTGCAATAATACCGATCGACATCTCGTAGCAAAACCCAACTTCTCCGCCCGCCCTGTGTTGGTCTACGAACAGCAGGCTACCATCCCTACTTATGTCTTAAGGTTAACTAACTACTTTACCGTTTAATTGAGGATTATTATTGTGTTAGTAAGGAAAGGATCTGTCCCCTCTTGTTTGTCAAGTTCGAATCCGTATTCACATATAGGCCTGCTCATCACCAATCGATCAGGGAAGAAGGCAGCGTGAGTTGCCTTATAAGAAAATCGGTGTTACCAAGTGGTATTTGTCTGGTCCAGGGGTTTCAAGAGCTTTGCTATCGCACGGTTGAACACAGCGGGTGCATTTGTTGGACCAAAGGGGATTCGCGTATATTCGTAATGGCATTCTGGTGTTATGAAGGCCGTCAGGTGCTGGCTTTCGGCATCCATTGGAATTTGATGATACCCAGATTTAAAATCCATGGCAGTGAATAAATATTTACCAGCCAGTGAGTTAAGAGTCTCCTCAATGTTAAGTATATGAAAAGTTTCATATTTTGTGAAGGAATTCAAACGCCTGTAATCGACACACATCCTATATGTGTTGTCCTTTTTGGAAACCAGAAATACATGGCTTGCGTATTCAGATTCCGAGGGTTGGATGATACCTTGAGCCAGCAGCTCGTTGATCTGTTTTCGAAGAATATCTTTCTGTCCATAAGCTACGCGATAGGGTTGGTAGCGCCCTATCGTCTGCTCTTTCAATTTTATGGACATTGAGATCAAGTTGGTCTTACCCAGTTCCTTAGACTCAGCCGCGAAACAGTTACGATATATGTTAACTACTTGAAGCAGATCTTGTTTCTGCTCTATTGATGTGTCGGGTGAGACGTTTAGTTGTTCCAGAGACAAGCCTGGTGTAAGATCAGTTAGCGCGTCGCTGGCATTCATCTCCTTCGGTTCACTTGAGCGAATTATGTCAAGCCTCCTCCAACTTTTCAGGAGTGTTACTTCCGGGTGATCTAGGAAATTACGCCCAATGATGATGGGAGTCGATTGCATATTGTCAAGCACCACGTAGATATCGATATCAAGCGCTACAACCTGCACTTTGAATGGTTTGTTTATCTGCCTAATTGGTTGCCAGCGGTTCAGTCCGAATCCGCACAGTATGATAGAAGTTGAATTTCATTGTCCATCTGGCCTTATCGACAAATTTCCTTTGGATTGTTGAACATGCGCTTCGCAGATCAATTAATGCCTTTAATTGAAGCTCGCCTACTCTAATTAGCGGTCTAAATTCATCCTCTTGTCTGTCGTTTAAATTATCATTGATACAACTTACCGGAGACTTCTTCTTTAAATCTGGATATTCCCTTTTTATGTAGCCTGGTCTGTTACAATTAAAACAATTTTGTTTTTTCGGGCAACTTACTGATAAATGCCCAGCTTCTTTTCATCGGTAGCATCGGATTTGGTTTTACGTAGGGTTAGATAGCCTTCGCTTATTTCTAGGGCCCGCCTCCCTTGGACGTTGATATGGATGAACAAGATAATTTGTCTTGCGTGGCTGATCCTGATGATAAGGAGCACGGCTGGAATTCGTCAGTGCGTGTTGCAAGGCGGAACGTTGCACCTCTTGCATTCCAATTTCTTCAAATTGTTTTATGGTTCGTAGAAGATCCTTCAGATTAGCACACTGAGATGCAAGGAGTACATTGCGCAGATTATCACTGCCTAAACCCGAGATCATATATTTGGTCGTCGCATTATCATCTAATTTGGCTCGTTTACACAATTCCTCCATGTCATAGAAATAAGTTTCTATACATTCTCCACGTTGTCGCTTACGAGTCATGATTTTAATTAAAATGCTAGACACTGCCTCCACCTGTGGGAAACACTGAACAACTTCAACTTTAAACTCATCCCAGGATTTCAATGTTCCTTGCTGACTTTGATACCATGATCTAGCCGGCCCACCGAATCATAATGAGGCGTAAAAGTGTGTTGCTCTATCTGGTCAGCCGTAAACGAGTTTCAAGGAGTCGACTGTCTCGACCCACTGATTTATTAACAATTCTTTTCGATTTTCAGGATTAAAAATTGGAAGTAATTGACTTACCGCGCTCATTTCAATTCGAAAGTTGGAGATTTCCGAACCGACCGTCGTGCTTTTTTTCCCTGTCTGTCCGCGCACTAAGGGTTCAAGTTCGTATCAATTGTTTTGTTTCTAACACTCACTGTCACTGTGTGTCTTTTATCTAAAATTTCGCTTATATATTTCATTCAGTTTGATTGCAATTCCCTAATTTTCACCATTTACTCTAGTAGTCTAGCGTCGTCACTCTTAAGTGCCAACCTATTTCTAGATAAATTAATTAAAAGGTGAAAGGTAGTTTTTCATCGTCAAATATGGAGTGAACACATTGGTGGAACGCATTAACATTAATGCCAGCATAATTAAAATAAAATACAACGCAGACTAAGACAAACAATAAACAACCCCTGTTTTCTAGGTAAAGAATTTAGAGGGAAAAGGTAATTTTCGGCGTCAAACATTCATAAAAAATCAAGCAGAGAAATTAAGAAATGCTAGGTAGTGATATTTCATCTCCTACCTACGCACAACAACTCTTTTGATTTGTATGATTTCTACGTATCAGGGATTTTGCGACATTGCCGGTTTTCCTCCTCAAATTTTCACTTACACATTTTCACAACTAATGCACTTCAAGAGTTATGCCTTTTTTGAAAATATATGCATAATTTAACTAGCCGGAGTGAGTTGCCTTATAAGAGAATCGGTGTTACCAAGTGGGATTTGTCTGGTCATTACGGTAGTCTTAAAAAAATAACGCTTCATTAAAAATATTTACAGTATTAAAAAAAATAGCACTTCATTAAAAATATTTACAGTCTTTAAAAAAATAACAGTTCATTAAAAATATTTACAGTTTATGCCTAGTACGCTGTTCAAGCGAAAATGTCGCTTGCATTCTGGGCATACAATTCTACACGGAAAAAAGTTGTGGAGAAAATGTAAAATAACAAATTAAATAACATTAAACTGACTGTACACGTAAAATCACAAACTAAATATATGTGCCAAAGCGCCAAACATCAAAGGGTATTGCTGTCAACTTTTCCGTACGAAATATATATCTGGATATATAAATCGCTGTGAACAAATTTGTCCACTTCATATTAGCGCCATCTACATTCCACGATCTATGAAATCCCAAACCGAAATTTTCGTGCCACATTTCGCACACATATTTTTTTTATATAGATTTTGTATAGGAAACGATATTTTCGCGTGAACAGCGTACTACGCTTTAAAAAACTTCATTAAAAATTTTTACAGGCTTAAAAGAAATTCATTATTCAAATACTTACAAGTCTTAAAAAAATTAACTTCATAAAAAAATATGCAAGGTAATGTGGTTTCAGTCTAAAATAGAAAAAATTTTATACAAATTTTCATAATATTAACTCTTACCTGAGTCGTCTGAGCTTATATTTATAGGGACCTCGACTTCGCTCCTCAAACCCTCTCCACCGGCAGAAATGATTAGTCATTTAACAGTCGCAGCATTTTATTATTTTGTTCGAGGGCAATTTTTTTAATCTTTATATTGTGCTGACACAGGCTGCGTTTCCTGCGACTGCCACTCGGACCAAACTTTGGAGGGGGTGTTGTTAATGGTAGTGTACTGGCAGGGGAGCCGAGTTTATTCGCCGATGAAGAAATTAATGTGGGGGAGAAATTGTGTGCTGCATCCGTAGCACTTCGTCCATTGCGGCATAAAAAGGCCACGAACTGGCGGTTTCCTCCCCATTTTCTGTGGATACTCCATTATTGAGATATAAAATCCAAACATTGGTCAGTGGTATACATAGGTACCTTAAACTTTTGCGTCAAGTTTGACCACTTTTTTGAAATTGCCTGCACATTGTGGTCTGTGCCCAAGCACTCCTTAACACTCCTGTAAGTAAAAATAATTAAATTTAGCAATACTAATATTATTTAGCATTAATACTTCCATGCCGCCTGGTTATTAAAAGATTTCCCTTTAAAAAGTTGCTTACAATCTTACCCCGTGCTTTTATTAGTTCAAGCACAATTTCTCTTGTCCCTTTGATCAGCTTGATTTATCAGACAGCAAAAAAACATAACCTCACAATACGTCGTCTATTTAAAATAGTCAACTCGAGCCTTGACTCGATGACCAAGCTAACCAGATGTCAAAACTGTTATACAAAGTAGCAAAGCTCGGTGGCATAGACATGGATTCGGATAGAGTTTGACTCAATGTTACGTCACTAGCTGTAATAACAAAACGAAGACGAAGACTTGGATCCGGACAGGTCCTAAATTAGTAAAAAAATTTTATATAGCTTATATAGAGCATTACATTGAAGATGTAAGGGAAATTTATTAAATTACTGAATAGATAATTAATAATAGTAATTTACAAAATAACTTATTTATTTTTACAGTGAAAATGTAATAGTTTATTTAACTTATATAAATTAATTAGAAGTATAAATGGAATTTACCCATTAAATTTTTTATTAGGTATTATTAATACCTGAAATTAAGTCGAAGCTAATTGTAATTATTACTTCATATTCTAAAGTAGATTGAAATTAAATACTTTGTGAATGCAAATCTAATGTTATATTTAACTACAACTCTTTTATAAAAATTTATTAAATAGTTCAATTTAATAATCCTTGATTTCATCGTGATATAGCCCAATTAATAAAATAAATAAGAAAATTTTTCTTGTAATTATTCACGATAATAGGTTAGAAAATTTTAAAGTTAAAATTATAGGTAAAATTAGTGCAATTTCTTCCCGTAATTTTGTTTCTAAACAATAAATCTTACACAATTATCAAACTTTCTTTCATTTACAAAGTACATAATACCTCAAAATAATTACCACTTGTTGAAAATTAAGTCCCTGTATTTTCAGTTTCGACCATTTAATTTACTTTTGAAAGTTTATTGCAAGTTTATTGACTAGTCCGTACTGACTCGTCAGAAATCATGTCAGTGCAGACTAGTCAGTAAAAAAGAGTATTCATTAGAGGTTTACATGAGCCTGTGTAAGTGTCAAACGCTGTCAGTGTCAGTTCTACTGACTCGTGTAATCCCCGGGTAAAATTGGAGCCGACAGTCAATATATACCCAACGTTTTGCTCTTTTGGTAAGCAAAAAAACTTGTACGTATACTACCCCTTATACAGCGTGTTTCGTCCATGGTGGTCTATAGGACAGGAGGTGATAGTAGTTACCTAGTCAAACAAAAAATTGTATGGCAAGGGCGGAGTCGCATCTCAAGCGCTTTAGAGTTACAGGGTGATTAAAAAAATAGGCAAGTCTTTCACAAAATACCCTGTATCTTAAAATCACTTGCAGAGCTCATTGTATGCAGAAATCTTCCTGACCTTTCAAATGATTACTCGAACAGCTCCGTACTCCTCTCCTCTCAGAAGTTATGGCGGTCTAAACTAAAGATAATTTGTTCATTTAGTGACTGAAAACATATCATTTTAAAAAATATCGTCTAATATCTGAATGACGTTAATGGGTTATCAGCTAATAACTGTTTAATGGCTGCAGTGAACACACAGGTATAACACGTCAAATTAAAGAGGAGGCCCACCGTTTAATGATTTATAAAAAAAAGAAAAACCGTTAAGAACCTTTTTGTAAAAAAAGAGGTCAAAGTCAATAAAAAGGAGAGAGTAATACGGGATTCTTCAGGCAATCGTTTGAAGTTATGCATATAATAGACTCTGTTAGTGAACGTACACGTTGAACTTTTTAAGATATAGGGTATTTTGTGAAAGACTTGCATATTTTCTTAATCACCCTGTAACTCCAAAACGGTTGAGATGCCGCTTCCCCTGGCTTACAATTTTTTGTCTGTTTCGGTGACTACTATCACCACCTGTCCTACCATGGATGAAACACCCTGTCTATGGGGTACTATATGCTTAGACTTTTTTTTGGAGATTGTTCACGTTTCTGCCGCTGTACACATCCGACTTACAAAAACAGTTTTTATACAAAAAATGGAGGGAATTTAGTCCTCTTCAAATATTTAAAAGCCATTTTGTCGTAATACCAACCAACCGTTGAGGAATTACTTTGAAAAAAAAAAATTTATATCTTTAACCCAAGATGGTTGACCGCGCGGACCCCCTCCAAGGGTGAAAACTTGGATGTTTCATCGGGACCCGCAACTAAGTAACATAAATAAAAATCACAACTACCCCACCTTTTCTAGGGCAAAGGCTTTATTTAGTCCCTATTGAGTGAACTAAATGGAAAAATAAATTTTATGGGATACCTCCACTTCATTCTTTTCTAAGGAAACTGCCTGGAGCTGGAGTTTGGATCATTTGTGGAAATTCAAGGATTCAGCAACACCGTCTATATTGGGTCATTCGTGTCATTCTGTCATATATTACATTAATGATAAGTAAAGCTTTTTTTTCTGAAAAGATAATGTTATCATTATTCATAAGATTGTAGAAAATATTTTCTTTTCATTGGGATAACTCTATAAAATTAACACGCCCCCCCCCCCCTGCGCCTTGATATTGAGTTAAATTTCTTTCAAATTTAACATTGTCGATGCGATAAATAAAATGACCTTAAGATCTTTTTTTGTTTTTACTTTCTTGTAATTTTATTTCGTCTAACCATAGGAACTAGAGCAGGCCGTAGAATAGCATTAATCTTCAGATGCTACTTGTTTGATTTCTGGAGTGTAAGCACTCAGATTTTATGAAATGATATTGTAATACGTACTTGAAAAATGGAAAAGTGGTTTCATAAATGAAATTGATTTGAGCAAGTAGAAATTTGGTCTTTCGGATTCATTTAAGGGGGTGTTCCTAAATGTTGTAGCTATATTATTATACCGTACATGAAATCTATAGGGTATACTAACTTTGTCATTCCGTTATTAAAGCACAGAAATAATGACGGTAGAAAAGAACCCACGCATAATATTAAAAGTTATTTACATTTTTCCATGTCCGTCTGTTCGTCCGTCCGTCAGTTTGTACGTACGATAACTCGAGAACGCGTATAGTTAGAGAGCTGAAATTTTGTACGCGGGCTTTTAAAAAATATGTAAAATTGAATTCGAAAATGAGATAAATCGAGCACCTCCTTCGTGGGTTTGCCATACAAAAATTTCGTTTTCCACTGTATATTTGTACACTCCCTCAGAACGTGTTGACATAAAGAGCTGAACTTTGGTACATGATATTTGTGTAGTGGGCTTAGACATTTTTATTGTACTAAAAGCTTCTTCAGAATACAAAATCCTATAATGGTTGTAATATTTTTTTTTTGTCCGACGAAGCGTTCTAGAAATATGTATATGCGAAAAACCACTGCCAAAATCAAAATTGTTCAAATGGGTGACCATACGGGCATTCGTCTAAGGTATCATATGGATTGGTTTTAGTCTAATTCTAGCCTTTTTACTGTTTGCAAAGAATTAACCTCAAACAGGAAGAAAAAAAGAAAATGTAGGATTTTCTGCTATTGAAATGAAATAGAAATAGGTACTTATGATCTATGCCAAAACAATTTCAGGGATATGTACTGACAGACCTGGGATTTTGATATTAACAGTGGCGCGGGCGAATGGATTAAAATATTCCTGAAAATGATACATATATATATTATTATTGTATGTATACATATAATAACAGTTAAAATCTCCCCTTACAAAATATAATATTAAATAATTGAAACAGGTGACAGCCTGGTACGAGATATTTTTTGTTTCAAGAAATTAGTTTATTGATTGTTGCATAGTGCTGGTGCCCCAAATAGCTCCTTCACCCATGACAACGATAAAAGAGACTGGGGCAAGTTGCTATATATTCGCACTTTTCGATTTTTACAATTTTTCTATTGGTCATATTTGTTTTCCGTGCATTGTCTATTAAACATCAACTCCTTGATTACAATTTCCACAAGCAATCATTTTTGAATTTATCGTATATACATTGCTGTGCAAAAAAAATTGCTTACTCACATTTTGTCGGAATGTTTTTTGACTATAAGCCCAAATGTGTTACTTGCAGTCCTCGATGCGAAATATAATGGTTACTTCCAACATTTCTAGACAATTTAAAACCATTCTTAAATAAAAAAAAAATGTTGATGAATAAACAGGTTGATGTTTCGGAATTAAGGCAAAACCTTGAGTTTCAATGGGGTATATAATATGGCCATTAGTTGTAATTAAAGTCGCTGGCATTGTTTCTTGCTTAGTAAGCGGTCACACAAGCAAGGTAGGTTGATATCTGTGGTGGGGTGAGTTGTAAAGTTCATATTCACATAATTATAGGATTCGGATGAATAAAAGAGCAGAAGACTCTCATAAACTTTATAAACTGAAATTAAAAAATAACAAATTTTAAAAGATAATTGGAGGAATTGCCTGAAAACTATCAATGTCAAAAGAATGGCGAGCATAGTAAATGAATTTTTAATGTAAAAGAATTAGGAATTTTTCAGTTGGTTGCGCTCAGAGAAGAACACGGTGTACACGTCGGTTGGTTTCGCTCCTGACATTAGGCTTATTTTTCTCACAGACTTCAATATATAGACTGATGACAGCTCGCAAAAAGTCAGCATAAAATATGCCTTTTTATGTTGCGAGCGATTTGTGCTGCCACAAAGTAAGAAAAATATTTTTGTTATGCAGAAAAGGAAATTATTTATTGGAATAAATAAGTTATTAGCTTTATAATTCATAATAAAATTTCAAGCTAATAACAAAAATTGTATGTTTTAACATTTATTTTTAACACGAAAGTGGTTTTTATTAATTAAAACAAAAAAAAAATCTTACATAAGATTAAACTATGATCTCATAAGGTAAGTAAGTAGGAATGATTCATATTAGAGCAAGCGTTATTCAGATATTTGGATTAGCACATATATACTTGACCGATATAAAGATTATTCACCTTCCAACCTGGGATGTGAAAGTGGTGGTTTTATTCTGACTATAGCATCTAGATTTATAACAAAGCGAAACAATGGTTTAGGGTATTAACTCATGTGCTCCTTTACTTTGGAAATTATAATATATTCGTCGTCGACAATTTTAGAATTATAATATTATTATATTATAATATTATTATTTTATGTTATTCCAATACTCATTCATTAATTTTTTAAGATGCCAAAACTGACACTTCTCAAGAAGAATTAAGAATCATACAGTACCTCTGCTCTACCTTCGTTTTTCTGACTACCTAATGATATAATAATTAATCAAGGTTGACAATATCACCACTTTTCGCTTATTCAGAAAGTAGGTATTAATAATTTTAAAACTCTACATAAATTACTGCAGTTTTTACTTTACTTAAAGAAAACTTCCCAGAATAGAGAGAATTTTCGCAGTAGTTATTTCTCTAATTTAAAGGGAATAACACGAAATAAAAGTTCGTGAAGAAACATCTAAACATTTAAGATTTTTATACACCACAGATTTATCAATTCATACGGTTATTACTTTTATCATGAAATATAAAATTTATTACAGTATTGTAGTGGTAAATATGAAGCATTGTTTTAAATTTGTAACTAGAAAAACGTAAGTACTTAAACTATTTTCTGAACATTTAGCAACAACTTAATTAAGAACTGCGTCCAGAAATAATTCTCAAAATAAAATTTAAAATTTGCCCCCATTTCAGCTCATCATGGTAGTCCCATGGTAGTTCTTAAATAGAGGATCTGCCAACAACTGTGTGCGAAAAACGCGGGGAAAGAATTTAAGGCCGTTATTTCTCCAGCCGTACACGTTTTTTGGAGCACAGATTGTTATTCCTGACTTTTTTGTAGACCTGAAAAATAATAATCTAGGCGAAGGAGCTGAACATCAAGCGAAGCCGCAAAATGGAGAAACCACAAGCAGGAATAGCCGTAAGTAATTGTGAATTATATATCAAGGATATAATATGTAATCCACGTGCGGTTTAGGAGAATAGACCAGCAATATAGTGATCCAATTGATTAGTGATGGCATAATCACAAAAATTTTTTGTCAATGGCCTACGAAATGTCAAACTAGCTTGGCAGCAAATTAAAAAAAAAAAGCTCGACGAGTGTAGCTTGGGCGTTCCGCAGAAGAATATTTGCGGCTAAATAGAAGAGCTTAAAGCAAAGCTATAAAAGAATCATCGACAATAATAAGAATTCTAGTCGTGAGTATTAAGCATGTAAATATTTTGAACCAATGAATTCGGCGTTCCTGAAGTTCAGCCTATGTCAAGGGCAAACGAAATTCAAGGGTTTAGGGTACACCAGGAACAGAACGAAGTACAACATACAGTGATTAGCCGGGGACATTTAGATCAGCTGTGCGAAGAAAATGGAAGCCGAATTGGCTAGAGAACCTACTTGAGGGCCTGCAAAAACGCCATGAGGAAGTGATGCTGGCGGAACAGAAGCATTATGAAGATCTAATTAAATCTAATAACAAATTGTGTTCTGTTTTGGACAAAATTTTAAACCAATAAAAACTAATTTGCATCTACAATGTTAGAATATAGTTACCTTAAGCTTTTTACAAATATAAATTAATAATTTAAAAACTTGGTGTTTGTTCTTAAGTAATTCATTATAGAATTCCGATTGCTCTTCCCGTGGTGCCATCAGCAAAAACATCTTGGCCGATTATCTCAGGATCTTCTTCATCACATATGTCTCCATACGTTAGAACTATTAATGGTACCTGGTCTGTTCTGTACATATGTATATATATATACCTAAGTCAATGTAACCTTAATTTAAGTAAGCCAAATACCCGGTCGATGACGACTCGAGTGGTATACAACTTTTTATTATATTTCTTACGCAGCTAAAATTCCCCGTTTCTTAAAAGGCACCAATAATATATCTGACAGAGCTAGCCGAGTCTCCAATCATACGACTGCCACCAGGAAATAAGATATTTTTCTGCTCTTGTATCATTTCATACAGAAAAGATCTACGAAGTGCCCTTGGATCATGCATACTGCCCGGTAACCTATTTCCACGCTAATAAACTTCACGTCTGAAGAGCAAATCGCTTGCATATTTAAAGCGTGAAAGTTTTTTCTGCAAATGTATGACTATGCATGCTTCGTAGGGGCACTAATAGCGGAAAGGTATATAATTTGAATTTAAGACCTAGATGTCGCATTGCAAACCAGAGCAGAGTATACACATTGTAAAATGCGTAGTGCATTCTGGAATGAACCGTGACATGTTTTAGAGCGTGCCGAAAGCAAATGTTTTTATAATAGCAGTTTTGCATACATTTCCTCAACACTTCAGATACGAAAAAATATGAATCACTCGACGTATACATACATTATTTCAAATGTTGTGGTCCATTCCGGAATGGACCACCCAGCCATATAAATTTTGCATAATGTTTTGGTACTGCATGCGACATCTAGTTCTTGTACCATCTATGGTATTACCCAGCGAATAAAATGGGAATGCCTGACTTGTTGTTAGAGAAGGTTTACTGTCAACATTATCTGGAATGCATTAGTAATGAATACATGACATGCCTTACGTTGACCTGGTTTAGGAAGACAGGCGTAATGTATTGATGCGTCATTTTTGAGCATGCTATGTACGTTCCAGGGAATACTTAGTGAAGGCAGAGGTAATGAATAGATATATTCATTCGAGTTGTTATGGAAAAGAGATATGAGGGAGTACCTACGTGCAGGTCGTAAATGAGTCACATAGTTTAAGAACAATGTGCGTGCAGACGGAAAATATTTTGATGTGTGCATTATTTTGGAACAAATGGAATATTTTCATTTATGTACGAGATTCGAATATGTGAAAACGTGTTTCTTATCTACACCTTTCTAAGAAAGCAGGAAAAGCTCTTCCGTTTACCTCTCAGGGAAAACAGAGTGCTTCCCACCACTTTCCTGAGAGTATAAATTGAATAGTTATTTCCAACCTTCCGGAAAATTCATGCTTAATGGTTCCGTACACTTTCGTTAAATAGCAAAATAAATGTTTCAATTGAAGTTAAAAGTAATCCTTGTTTTCACCATCAGAAGAATTAATAAATAAGGCTTCCTCTTACGTTACAGCTTATGCACAGTTAAGATGTGCTAGTGAATGTATAAAAGAAGTGAACTGGGTATCAGAGCGTATTGCTTCCATACCTTTCACAGAATAGGTATTTTTGGAATTCATCCCAAATGTTTCCGTTTCCCGCTACGTATATTCACTTGCACACCTTATCTCTGCATGACCATGTAAGACGAAGGGAAGCTTTCCTTATAAGGTTTTTGGTTGGTGAAAGCAAGCATTCCTTATTGATTCTTTGGGAGGTGAGAAGAAGCATTACTTTTAAATTCTTATGAAGGTGAAAAAAATTATTACTTTTAATTCAGTGGCAGCATTATTCTGACAATTCAGAAAAGTGTACGGAGCCATTGAGCATTTATTTCCTGGAAGGTTGGAAAATACAATTTAATTTATACCCTCAGGAAGGTGGATGGAAGCACTCTTATTGTTTTCACTCAGAGGTAAAGTGAAGAACTCTTCGTGCTTTCTTAGAAAGGTGTGGAAAATATTCGCGTCTTCACTTATTCGAATCTCATATTTGACTGGTGGAACATAAATTTCTCTAGTGAATTCAAATGAGATATGAAAGCGAAACCTCCAGCTGGAATTAATGTTGACAGAATATTGTATCACATTGGTGGTATAACTTCGGATTCACTTTGCCTTTCCTTTTAGACAAAATGTGATAAATATAAATGTATCCAAATTGAATATTAATCTACTATGGTAACGATAAGTTTAGCGACTCGCAATTGAAATTGATTCTCAATAATTAGCGATAACAGCGTTTCTCGTCTATGTATGAACGTAATTTACTAACCTATGATTTCTCATCTGTTCTCGCTGAAATGGAAAAATAGAAACAAAAATCTTAAAACTGTAGAATTTTCAGAAGTTCAAGCTCAAAAAAGCACACATGCACGTGTTTCTGTAAGATAAATAAAGGATAACAGAATTTGTATTCGCATTCGTTTCGCTTTATATAGCCTTCGAAAACATAAATAATTTTTAGCTCTGTAGTATTTGTTATCTTTCGCATTGTGCAGTTCTATTGTCGCTTAAGTTTCGCTATTGCAGACGTTCGCCAAATTGTTTGCTGGGCACCGATTCGGCTTGCCCAGCAAACTACATAATATTCGAGTGATTTGGATGGAACGGCTTTCGAATCAACTTACCATAGCACAGTCACACAGCAGAGATGCTGAAATTCTTCAGCGTATTTGCAACAACAAAACCTCTGTAAAAAAGTTAAACACATTTGAGCACCTGAAATGCAAAAATTGATATCACCACTTTTCGTAAAAGATTAGATGGAAATGGCGATCTATTCTCTAAGACGAGTACTTAGATCTCCATTTTAGATTTTGGTGCAAATCTTAAGATAAATACGTTAATAATGAGAGTGAATTATACGGTTGGAAGGAACACCAAATAAATCCGGTTTACAGTTCGGTTCAAATTTGATATCTCCATCACAATTGATTTTGATGCAAACCTGCATATATCCTCCTTGAAACATTGTGCTTTATTGCAGAATTTTCCAAATTTAAATAAGGAATGAATTGGTGTTTGAATGTGTTTTAACGATACTTTGTTTTCGTTTTTTTTTTTTTAATTTGTAGTACGCCAACATTATAAAGCTAAAGAAATCCCACGCTTCTATACACCAATAGTCATACTCACCTATAAGAAATATCCAGAGAGAACTGCAGCTAATTTATTTACACCTGTTTGTAAGGAAGCATTCGTATATGTATTTGACATGTTTTCCAAAACAGGATAATAGCAATAGCTAAAAATTATGGACAAATCGACGAAGCACCTTCAGAAACCGTGGTGGTGACAGAATACCTCAGCGCAGCATACATAAGCAGACTAAAGTAATGCAGTTTATTAGTTTTTTTAAAGTCAGTGGAGTCTCATTATTGTAGAGAACTAAATATAAGAGAAATATGGACAATGCATCAAAATAAGTATGAAGTACAAGATATCTAAATGTCACGGAATCATACTTTCTTACGAAATATAATATTAGCTTCGACTCCGCATCTACAGATAAACGAAATATATTGAGTTAAATATAATACAACAGAAATTTCTAAAGATGGTACAGATAAATAAAATTTAACGGCAGATCGAAAAGTACATAAGGTGAGAGCCAAAAGTTTTTATTGGCTTTTAAAAGAATAAAGGACGGAGTTCTTACGTTGTTGTGCGATTGTCAGAAAAGCCAGATATTAACGAAAGTGCCTGATTAGTAGGCCTACTATAGTAGGCAACTATGCATTTACAACTTTGCGATCATAGAAGGATGCTCAAAATAATCTCTAAACCGTGAGTTTCTAACACTCTTCTTTTGGACAGAAAATGCATTTTCGAAAGGCTCAAATCAAGTGACGTCTATAGTATTTATAAACTCACTTCATATTCAAATAGAAATGATATTAATACTATCAGACTGCTCGCATATGGATGCAGTGAACAGAATAAAAACACAGCCATAATTGGGATATGTTTTTACTGGTTAGTTTCAGCCCCTTAAAATTTTAGAAAAATTTAAATAATATTTTCTAACATCAGGCATTCTGTTCTACCGTGCTTTTGGTCTCATCGAGAAGAAGGTAAAAAAAAATTGAATCTATTATACCTACAGCTTGTGGAGTATCTAAAAAAATTTGTCACATCCTTTCATATGGAAGAAGATCTCGAAGTAATAAACTGAAAGGATGCTTCCTATTCAGCGATAAGGATTAGCACGTCCTGACACTTTAAGTGAAAAGAAAGTAAGCGAATCATAATTGAAAATTAAACAGACAAACATTTTTCCAGGGCAAACCTGTCTACCGCACGAATATTGGGGTACTAAGGTCTATCTGCGAGACTAAACAGAGTGCTAAATATATCAAGCCTGCGTGCGATGTTAGAGTTGGAGAAGCATTTCGTAAAAGATTGGCGCCAAAGAGCAGACACCAGTTCTTTCAAAAACATTATTGTCCATGAAAACCTCTCTGAAGAGCACGAAATATCCGACGCTGAAGATGATGATTCCTCTATTCGCATATAAAATAAAATATTCAATTTGATCTTAAAAAAATGTGTTTTAATAATTAAGGTAAATATCGATTTGCTAACAACACCCGAATTCTATTCACGAAATTAGACTAATTTATTCAGACTTCGCTGCATAAGTGTATATATCCAAAAGTTTGAAGCAGAAGTGAATATCTCCATATTTAATACTTCACTAATCTGAATACCATTGTAATCTATAATTTATAAAACATATAAACAAAACTCAACTACAAAATTTAAAATGCACTTTATTCCACGTTATTTCTTACACAGCCGGAAAAAGACTCATCTCCTCATTTTTTAAATATTTTCAGTCCTCTCTTTTATACTTCTCGACCTTCAAATTTATATATCCATACATATATATTCACCTAACTGAACTAATAAAATACCTGAAACTACTCCTTGCATATATGTAGGTACTTTAAACTGATTGAAAATACATGCGACTGTGAATCATAAAATGTGAAAAAGGTTCGGGATTGTAAACTACTTATCTTAAAGAGCAAGGATGTTATAAAGAATTTCTTTTCCTTCAGGGATGCGACTAATAATAATAAAATAAAATAATTATACATTTTCTTAGAACTAGGTAATTTGCTGGTTCGCGTTGTGAATGCAGCTTATGTACACTAGCAATATTTTTCACGCCGTATTTTCCAAAACAAAAGACGACCCAAAATACTTCAAAATAGTATATAGTTACCATTTATGTATATGTTAAATTTATATTCCAAATAAACTTTGGCTATTTTCTCGAGTTGCTTCCTTACGGAGATATTCAGATTTGCATTTAAGGTACTCATTTATCAAACTGTTTGATTCATATCAATACCCTCGGAAAGATTTCCAAAGCCACGAACAGACTCCCTCACTACCACATCAGAACCAGAACAGAGCCCTAACATTTAAAAATATTTGCAGTAGGCTTATGTAACACAGATAAAAGTTTGATTTGAAAAGCTCCTCCACCCTAAACTACTACTCATACAGAAAAATGGTGTACTGAAAATCATAAGCTTCCTTTCTTATCATTTGCGGATATAGGGGAAGGGTCCTGACGCCCCCCCCCCCAAATTTATTTCAATGAATATTATTGTATGCATGTGATTTATGTGTATAGGTTTTTCTCAGAATTTGAGTTTAGGACTCCAAATTTGGGTGATGTAAAACCCTCAAGGAACACTTTCCAAACCACGAAACAGACTCCCTCACTACCCCATCGGAGCCCTAACTTAGTCCTAACTCCTAACATTCTAAAATATTTGCAGCGTTCTTATGTAAAACCGTTGACATGTATAATATGGACTGACTACGTCCATAGAAAGACACTGCAGACAGTGGGATCACTTCTATATAGCATTCTCTTTCGGTCTAAGCACCAAGTACCAACTGAGAGAGAGCTGTAAACAACAAATAAATAAGTCGGTTCGTCGAAATAAATGTTTTTAAATTAATTATTTGGGTTAATTAGTGATAAAAAGTGTTTTACCAATGGCAATATATTCATAGATACTCAACAAAAATTCGAAAGTTTTTATTAAAATCACTTTTCAACTTCCCGCCAATGGTTTTTTCAATGTTGGCACCGACGTAAGAACTATTTTTGACACAAAGAATTGGACCCACATGAAATAGCATATCGAGCAGTCCATATTACATATCCCAGTGTGTAAAACTGACAAAAGTTTGGTTTGAATGATTCCTGCAGTTTGCACCCTATATTACTAATCTATTAAAAAAATACTTTTTGTAAAAAAAAAGTATACTAAAAAATGACATATCATCCTCAGTTTAATGCTGAAACCATTCTAGTACCTCACTACAGTACCGGAGTAGCTGAACTAAGCGACACCGACTTGCGGCTCTGGACAAGTAGTGCCCATTTTTTTTTTTCTAAATTTAATTGTAGTGAATAGACCGTGCTCCCCCCCCCCCCCTCTAATTTCAATGCTAGATTCGCCTCTGTTTCTTATCATCCCAACCGTAATCGAAATTTTATTCTTTCCTAACAAAATTATTTAAAAAAAATTATCTTAACCAAATGACTACGATTCCTCCAGAAAAAACTCTCAGTCAGTCTGCCTACA
Source organism: Dioctria rufipes (assembly GCA_963924295.1). Classification (NCBI taxonomy): domain Eukaryota; kingdom Metazoa; phylum Arthropoda; class Insecta; order Diptera; family Asilidae; genus Dioctria; species Dioctria rufipes. The sequence goes on along the minus strand of OZ002740.1, from coordinate 67,475,227 downwards.
GATTCGGACTCCCGCTGCACATACACACATGCAATAATTACTCAGCTGAGAATTAGCAAGGGTAAAATGGTGAAATTATTTTCAATCAAAATTATTTAATTTAAATAAGGGATATTGTAAATGTAGCCTTTGGGAATGTAAGGAGCAAGCTTGAAATTACTGGAATACTATTTTCCATTATCGATAGTAGTTTACGGTGTATAGCTTCTATAAAATCAATTTGGTAATTTTTCCATAAGTACCAATATAGAATATTTTAGAGAACGGACTCACACGCACACATATAGATTTCTGTTTCATGGCTTGGGAAGTATAGTGGAGGGTTTTGGTCAAATGCATTCAAGGATTTGCAAATGTAGCGAAGAATACTTCCAGAGCCAAGAAACAGAAATTTATATGGCTGCGTGCAAGTCCGTTCTCTGAAGTATTCTATATTGATAATTATGGAAAAGCGCCAGATATTGACATTGCTATGGAGCCTAAACTACTATCCATACCGAAAAATAATCTTCCAGCAATTGCAAGCTTGGCATCTTACCTTCCCACAGAGTACACATACTCCTCACTTAAAAAAATATTAAAATAGCAATAGCTTTGATTAAAACGTAACCTTAGCATTTTACGCTCAATAACTCTGAGCTGAGTAATAGTTTCAATAGTGTATGTGTGGCCATAGTTCGAGTCTGTAGGCAGACAGATTCTTATTCTTGGGACCACGGCACATTCACGTATGCAATTATTACTCAGCTGAAAGTTTTTGTTTGGTTAAGATAAAGTTTTTTAAATAACTTTATTGGACAATTTTATTTAGGTTCTGAAAATAAGAAAGCAAGCTTAAGATTATCACAACACCATTTTTCTGTATGAATAGTAGCTTAGGGTAGAGGAGCTATTCAAATCAAACTTTTGTCAGTTTTACATAAGAAAACTGCAAATATTCTATAATTTTAGGACTCAGTTAGGGCTCTCATGAGGTAGTGAGGGAGTCCATTTCATGGATTGGGAAGTATTTCTCGTGGATTTTGCGTATGTAAAATATACAGTGATATGGTACTCTAGACGAAGCGTAGCGTTTCACAGTTAATTAACATCCGCTGATAATTAAATAAATAATTAAATTAATTAAATTATAAATTCTAAAGTATATGCAGGTGGGCTTGTCGGTCTTGCTCTTTATTTAAATATTGCCAGAATCTAATAATTTCGTAGCTTTTTTAAATGACTTTTATCCGCCCACTAACCTTTGAATAAATAATATTGTGCGTACGGGCGAGGTTCGTGACGAAAACGTGAAATGTTAGGAATCGATTTACGGTAATAAACGTAGATGGATTTACACTGGGTTTTTCATTTGGAATGAGTGAATGGGAATCTTTCCGATTGGTATAATATTTTTACTTTTTCAAGGTATTGGGGTGGGGTTGGTAACGACCCGACATGAGGTTGTCCAAAACGGACCGCGTTGTGATATTAACTTAAAGCTCTTGCTGAATGCTATTAAATGGCATATTTTTCTTCTGCAACAAGCTTAATATCAGACTTCTTTCATCCGAATATCGTTAAAATAAGAGATTTTCAATTTGTATACAGTGAGCAATTTACCATATTATTTTACAGATTTCATGTGAACATTTAAATTTGCTATGTATAACCATTATATGCGTGTGAAATAAATTTTTACAGTATTTTCATGTAAAATTTTTTTAGATGGAAGTTATTTTATTAAAGTGCGATAATGCTCTAAACTACTTACCGCAGAAAAAAAATACACGCGAAATTTTAAAAGAGAACTTAGATGTGAACTAATGTAGTATTATATGAGTTTTTAGAGCAAATGTAATGACTTTAAAGCTGCTGAAAATAAAATATATTAAAAAGATATTTAAAATAAATATCTTTCGTAAATAAATTGCACTAAAAAGTAAAAAATAATTTTTTCTTTCTCAGTGATATACACAAGAAAAGTTTCATTGCAAAATACGAAATATGTTTAATTGCGAGAGGATGCAGAATTTTTGCTTTTATTTGAGGATTTCGGCAGACGAGTGGGGTATACCCAGAAGGGTTCTCACAACTCCCCCCCCCCCCCCCGTGGGTTACATTATCAAAATGTGGCGCCTTCCTACCAATGAAATCCGAATTACACGAATTTAAGCATAAATTACTGAATGTCTAATTTTCGTGTGAAGCACATTGTCTTTAATATAGGTACTTAAGTATAAGTCTGAAAACAAGACACATTTATTTCGTTATAACTTTCAACAGTATTCGCCGTTGAATCCGTTTGCGATGCTGCAGAGTTGTTGAATATACAGGGTGTCCCGTAAGTGGTGTAATGTCCGAAGGCTACGGATAGGTCATGCTTATACGAGCCGGGGGGGGGGGAGGGTTATCCTAACCATTGCGATATAACGGGACTTAAAGATAATAGTTGGGGCTTTCCAAGGGTCTATAATTTTTTCTTTTCTTCTCTCCGGCTACGGATAGGTCATGCTTATACGAGCCGGGGGGGGGGGGTTATCCTAACCATTGCGATATAACTTTTTCTTTTCTTCTCTCCGTTTTGAAATTATAGCTCAACAATATTATAATTTCGTTTTGTTTTTATTTAACTACTATTTTCATCAAAAAACACGTCAGCAGTACTAATTTTTCATATTAGATTTAAGCAGCCCACAACCTTAGCTTTAAAATAATATATCACACTCTATACCGAAAATGTAACCCCTTCTGCATTTTTTGCGCTCTCTCTTAAGCATGTCTAACGAAAATGTCTGAAAAAGTTCAATAAGTGCCAGAAAGTAGGAAATTTATCTTTCGGAATGAACTTTTTCAGCCCTTTTCGCTAGATATGATTAGGAAAAAGTGCAAAAAAAAACAGAAAAAGTTACATTTTGGATACCCAGTGTCATAATCCGTCATTTCAAAGCTAAGCTTTTTGCCGTGCATCATTATGATCTAATTTTCGAGCCATAATTATCAATATTGTGTGATGCACGGCATCTTAATGAATAATAAGAGCTTATGATTCATTAGTTCGTTCTGTGTGAACCTATACGACGAGAGATTTTGGCCTCTAAAGACCTATTTTTTAGTGACTTGAGAAGAGAACTAGTCTCTAGAGACTTTTTTGGTCTCCGGGCTCCCGTCGTGTATTTTAAAACAAATAGATTTCCAGATTTGGTCTCCGGTCTCTGAAGTTTATTAATTTGTCTTCTTCAGGACTCCGGAGACTATTGGTGTGTTCTGATGAGTTAAGCGTAGGTCCACTCGGAATGGAAAAGGAATAAAGTGGAATGAGTTTAACGAATTGTTACAAAGAAATTAATAAAAAGATTACTAATTAATATAATGGATTTACGGCAAAAAATCTGTTTCATCAATAAAGTTTTTGTTATTTTGAAAAAAAAAGAAACCATAAAAATATCAATAACTTTTAAGATAATCTCCTGCTTGACAATTAACAAATATCTCTGGAGATCTCTAGAGACCAGTCTTCAACTTTCTTATGTATACACTACGGAAACTGTCTCTAGAGATTTTTTATTATGGTATCCGGAGAGCTAATATTTTGGTCTCCAGAAGCAAACGTCTCTTACCATGTCAACATTTAGAAGATTTTAAACTCTGTAAAGCGGAGACTGGAAACCAAGGGTCTCTCACCGTATATCTTTACCTTAACGTATAAGAAAAATTATTAAAGAACAGCAAGAGATGTAAGTTTTCATTAGTTTTGCTCAAAATTATTTTCGATTGGATGTTTTACAGTTAAGAGTTCCAATTGAAACTGAATATATGCAACTTCGATTGGGAGAAAAGTTTGATGTGATTGCTGATTTTACAATTATTATTTTAGTGAACTAATTTTTTTATTTTGTTACTATTAAATTAATTTAAAGAAATATACAGCATGTACAGCATTCAACGAAATGATCAAATTGGTCACCAAAATCTAAAGAGGTCACCATACAAACACCTAGTTCACCGATTACATCCGAAAAATACTTTTGGTACTTTATTTATTTTATTTGACCCTAGCAACAATAAGTACAAAATGTAAATCTTGGCTATGCAAATAAATTTAAACATTATAAATTTTCTTGCACATTTAAAATTTATTATAAAAATTCTCGTCTGAAAAATATTTTAATTTTCTACGATAAAAGACATGCATGACAGTCTCAAAACTGCTGCTCATATTCGAGTTATTAAATTTGTTTGTTGCTCTCAAAGGAGTACATACAAGAGTAGAGGATTTTTAATTTTCCCTGTATCCTTTCATCTTTAGCTAAAAGAATTTAAAAAAACTTTCAAACAGCTCCGACTTGTGCAATTTTGACTGTCTTAATTCTCGAGATTTTCTTGATTGCTCGCCGCGCCTCTGTGAAAACAACGATATAAATTTTCCTACTATTTCACCCTCACTTCTACCCCGTGAGGATTAAAGTTATTAAGCTAAAGAAGCAAGTTTTCCTGTAAAGATTTAACTCCGTAGCATAAGAAAGATTAAAGTTTGAAAGCTTCAACTGACTTTCGACAAAAATTCCTTTAAAGAAATTCTAAGTCGACTGCACTCTTGAACTTGGAAGGATAGACTAAATGAAACTCGTTCTATGGAGCGAGATATCTATTGGACAAGGATCATTTGATCGGAAACCATATTAATTGGGATTTCTTGAAAAAAATTCTAAAATCTGGTTTACGATGCTGGGAGCTGCGGTTTCCGTTATGTACTCCAGTGTATTAACGGAGCAGTAGGTTCATAAGGAAACTATTGCATGTATTATTCGTGTCGTAAGTACATTTCTGAAGTCAACAAGTGTTCAGACATGAACACGAACAACATTTCTTCCAGTGCAGAACTTACATCGATGTTATCTTTACGTTCACAATATGCGAGCATTTTAATATCCGACTACCAGCCTAGATATTATCAATATTATAAAATATCTCTCAAAGAAATCAGTATCTTTTTGCAAGTGCCCCAATTTCAAGGAAATGCTCTCCAAATGAGAACCAATGAAATATTTTATATTGCGCATAAATCGAATCTATACATCAATATGCTTTTAGATCAGGAAGTCAATTTTGATTTCTTATGTAAATTTTCTAACCGAATTGATTACCTGAGGTTTTCGCATCGCCAGGCAATTCCATCTACAAAATATGATTGTGAAGTCATCAGACAATTTCTGCTACATTTCACCAGTTTAACGGAAATTGACCTTTCGTTGAAAAGAGTCAGGACAATGAGGACCCAAATATATATACAGAAAGCCTTACAATGAACACAGTTTTACACTTTGCTCTTCTTTTTTGTTTGTGGCCAATTGGCTGTTAACGAAACAGGTGCTGCTGCTTTGTATGAAATTGATTCATTTTTGATTGATTCGCAAAACAAATTATTGAATCATATTTGATGGGAGATTTGTGTCCCTTTCGCTTTTCAGAGAAATTATTATTTAATTTTAGAGCTCAGTGACGATACACAGAATCTGGTCAGTATGAATACCCAGATAAAAGATTTTAAGGGGTTAAATATACACAGTTCTATAGAGATTGCGTAGTATATTATATATGCATTTGTATTACATATCGGATTACAGTATGTCGTTGATGGTGTTGCAATATGTGTACGTCAGCGATTTTCTGATTGTAAAGAAAATAAGATTTTCTAGTGCTAGCAAGTGCATTTTAATAACTATTTGATGACAAAGCGATCGTTTTGGAAGTTCTTTTAAAGGTATGGAATCTTAAACTAAAGTTTCTCAAGAGATTTAGGAAACTCCAACTCGATCAATTATAATATAGTTTCAGGACCCGCTTTTATACGTTTTATATAATGCTGATATTCCCAAATCAAATTCTATAAATTTAACTCTTTTCAAAAATGACACCAGTTTATGCAGCTTAAAGGTCTCAAACTCAGTCATGGTATCAACTCTCTAAAGACCTTGTCCAGTACTTCCTTAAATGGAAAATTAAGGTAAATGCAACCAAAGCACTGGCAAAAAAAGTGCCATTAAAAATGTGCACCAATCAAATATTAGTTTCGATAGTAGCGAAATTAGGTTTGGTAGTCCGAATTAAAATACTGGACAAAACACAGACATACAAACAGCACATTTTGGAGAGGCTAGATTTGACTGCTAGATAAATTACAGGGGTATTTTTCCTTTCCATGATCAATCGAAACTCATCATTTAGTTATGACAACAAGCTCTTAATTTACAAACCAATATTTCTCTATTTTAACATACGTATAAAGTTTTAAATTTCATAATGAAGCAAGATATTACTACTACTAGACTACCTGTTTTCCTATAATTTTATCTAGGATGCTTTCTGACAGCCGTAAAATTGTTTAGATTTTTTGGATGCAACTTACAATTTGTTTTATTTTTTATTAATAAAAATTATAATTCCTATTTATAATTTCTTGAGGTAATTGGTAGATAATTTTAATGTCTTACTGTTGTCAAATGAATTCTTTGTTATGTATGTATTTTAATAGCCCTGAAGAAGCGTTGAAATACAACGGGAAACGTTGGTGAAAAGAAGAAATCTTATTTTAATATCCCATACCAGCTACATTTACTTTATTTGTATATGCATGTGAATTCAACTATATAATATCGCATGTTCGCAAGATGACTATTCACGGCATGTATGCATGCTCCTAATACACATTATAGCTATTAGATTCACTATACTGCTCTTTGCACATAGAATTTCCTTTACATGTACTTATACGAAGCGCAGGTTCATACACTGTGTTGTTACTAATTGCTAAGAAGCCGTGTCAGAGTTGTATGTGTAATTCTTGAAGCGTACCGTAAATGCACTGTTATTCACTTGTAATATGATAATGTTCACAATGTTATGAGTAATTAAATTGATGTACGTGCACTTATTAATTAGGTTTATGAGTAGGTACTAATTAAAATATCGAAATTAGAAAAATCCCGCTAATTCTCAAATTCCATATGGCAAAAATAGTCCCGGAAAGATATTTAGCAACTGCGAACAACGAATTAACGATATTTAAGTCTGTGGACTGTATCCATAGGTCGCTGGTTTACATCCGACTCGAAGGACAAAAAAATGTAGCCGAATGGAAATAGAAACATGCAATACTCGCGTCGATTCCTATACAAAAAAGGTTGGGGCGGAAGTCATTAAAAGACACCAAGATTACTGAGATGAATTCTTTATTTCGACGGCTTTGTATAAATTCTGGTTGACTACTGTCCGGTTAACTGGACTCATGCCTATGAGTTTGACCTACTAACACATATTTGATCTAATGAAGCTTACATTGAGCAATTCAACAATAAAGAAATGAGAATTTACAATGAAAAAATGATTGAATTAAGAATATAAAAATAATAATTACCAGAAAATCTAGCTTAATACCAATTACTCAGAAAATCCTCGCATTAATAATTCAATTCAATAATTCAATAATTCTTTATTACGGCCCAAGATACAATAAGATTAAAATCTTTTAATAGTATCCTATATAAAAAATAAGGTATAATAACGGGACTAGAATACTTATAGACTACCTTAAAGTAATTAGAACTAAATTATGAGAGAGAAAAAAAAATATGTATATATATGAAAATTGCAAAGTTAAATTTAATAACATTAAGAGAAGTAGAAAAAAAGAAACAAAACATATGCCTAATAGGAACAAAGAAAACCTAAAAAAGGAAGAAAAAGATATTAAAAGAATATATGAATTATAAGAAAGTAAGAAAAATTAAGAAAAATTATTTGCAAATGAATGAATACAGACCTCGGGCTTAAATGGAGAGCAGCTAAATCGCACAATTGAGAAGAAGTCGCCTAAAAGTGCCGACCGAGCCCGCGCATTGAACCCGGGAGGGTAAACTGTTCCAGAGGCGAATAACCTGAACAAAATAAGAACCAGTGAGATAGATAAGAAGGCTGGCCCAATATCCTATAAAGAAAAACCAGGTTCCTACGTTTCAAATATATCTCTAAAGAACAGCCCAGCAATGAGAGACTGTAATAGGATACGTGATCATATCTGCGCAGCCCGTAAATAAACCTTATACAATCATTGAATGCCACTTTAAGTTTTCTAGAGCACACAGAATCTAAGGCTGGGAAAATAAGGCATCCATTAGTGAAATGAGGGAGCAAGAGTAGTTTGACCAAAGTCATACGTAAGCTTAGTGGCATGATACTAGCATATAGCCAAAGACGACGAAGGCCAGCATAGATTTTAGATAGTATGGCACTTATGTGATCACAGCAGCTCATCCGTCAATTAAGGTACACTCCAAGATTTCGAGTTGTACTAACATATGGGATATTGATGCCATTAAGTAGAATTTCTGGCAATGCAGACATATCAATTTGTCGTGGATAGAATGCAATGCACTGGGATTTACTAGGGTTAAGACTAAGAACATTGTCGATTGACCAGCAGTAAATTCGTTGGAGGTCACAGTTAATGCGGCTTACACAATCTTCGATAAGACCTATGGGACGACTCAAATAAAGCTGGACATCATCTGCATATAGGTGAATTTTCACATCATGTGTCACCTCTGGGAGGTCATTTATGTATAAACTGAATAATGGGGCCAAGAATAGACCCCTGGGGTACACCACAAGAAAGGGGCAAAATATCTGAGGAATAACCATTATTCAACATGACACATTGGGATCTACCGAACAGAAAATGTTTAATTAAAAGAATGGCAGAATCGGAGAAACCAAAGCTCAAAGACAGTTTCATCAAGAGCCTCTTGTGACAAACACTATCAAATGATTTAGAGAAATCTAATAAAAGCAAGATGGATATCATATCGTTATTAAGAGAGGTGCGAATGTCAGTAGTTACCTTAAGTAGAGCTGTTTCGCAGCTGTGATGCGAGCGAAAGCCTGACTGACACGAGCTGATTAGATTATTTACACACAAGTATTCCTGAATTTGCCAGTACATTAATTTTTCTAGGATCTTTGAGAGGAAGCATAATAGACTAATCGGTCTAAAGTCGGCTGGGGATGCAGGTGTGGCACGTTTAGGAATAGGTAAAACGTTGGCTATTTTCCAAGTCGTTGGAAAAGAGGACGATGCTAGACACACATTAAGGACATATCTTAAGTCATGACCAGACAATTATTCAGTCACATTGAGGAACAACCTGAAAGCATTAAAAGAATATACAAACTAGTAAAACATAAGCAAAAAAAAAGCATATTCTCAGATCATTTATGACGTGATAGGCGTAGTCACCATCATCAAAAAATCTAAAAGGAAAAAAAAGCAACATTAAATAACAAAATTAAAAACAATCATTGAATAAAAGCACTTACCATGTAAATATGCTATCACCATTACCAGTGTCATCATCATCAGTCATGATGACGCGCCTTCTCTCTTTACGCATTGACACCAAGCACCGCCAGTGCTCATACACGAGACCACCTTCAAGTTTTTTCTAAGGCCCCATCTAACCTGTACATTTCGACAGTACAAATAGAGCGCTCGGAACGCCTGAAAATCATTGCGTTCTGAGCCATCATTCGAGAGAGATCGGCAGTTCTGAGTCCTACTGAAGTCTTCAAATCGTCAAATCTAAGAGAATTCTGAACCTAGTAAATTAGATTAAGGGCACTGACTTTAATACATAAAACCAAATACTAGCAGTATTGTGTTTACTATTACTAGGAATGTTGTGCCTAGTCTACTTTCGTATATTGCTGAGCAAATATACATCAAACTTGCTAGTATATAAATACAGAATTTTTACTCAGACAGGTAATTGCGTTCTGAGCTGTCATTCGAGAAAGATCGGCAGTTCTGAGGCCTACTGAGGTCTTGAAATCCCAGAACTAGAAGCGTTGAATCTGGTATATACTGACAGCATCGACTACAGTATACTACCCGACACTGCTAAAAATTTTGGTTTTAGCATATTTCACGTCTTAAGAATTTGCCCTTAACACAGAACCTGAAACTACTAGACATATTGACTTTAGTATATCCAACGTATAAGAAATATTAATCGTAATACGTCATCCAAAAATCCCTAGAAATACTGATTCTAGGATTACTACAAATAAAATCGTACAGTTGTCAGAAAGTATACAACTGTCCTTTTCGCACACTGAAACCAATCTGCTCGCAGTAACTTGAATTTTTTGACTTCACCATCTTGTTATCATTTCTAAACCTTTCTGATCAGATACCTCTTCTCATTTTATGACTAGATCTGTCATAGGCCTAGACAACGATATACGTAGTTTTAATTGCTATAGTCCATACATTTCGTTCTTGAGGGTTTGTACTTTCTCGTTCAGAATATTTGTTAAGTCGTATTGTGGGCTTAATCATAAAATGTGTAGATGCCGGTTTTAAAAAAATGCGAAGACTAGATAATTTTAAAATGTCAAAATTCCATATTTATTCCTTCACAAAATATTCTTAAGACTAGACAATTCGGGTACTTTAGATGGAGAATAGAAGAAGGGGAAAATCATCTGTCTCTTTAGCTCAGTGGTAAGAGCATCGCCCGGCAAGCGGAAGGTCCCGGTTTCAAATCCCGGACGATGTGGTTGTTTTTTCCTCGTGTACTTTTGACTTTATTTAGAACTATTAAAATAAAAGTTCTTAAAAATTCTTCTATTCTCCATCTTTCACCGATTCTAACAAGTGTAGGTTCGATTCCCGTTCGCGGGAAATATAAATCGCGTATTTTAGCTCGTTTAAAATAATTAATTTAATTTCACTCAATATAAAGTTCAGTCACCAGTGCATTTAAGGTTCATTGGTACTAAAAAAATTACCTCTATACAATTCAAATTTATATTAATTTTAAAATCTGATTCCAAAATGTTATTATTATTCGTCTCCAATGCCGTTTTTATACCCTAATCTCTGTATTAGACAATGATAGAATAATTATTATTCAAAAATGAAAGAAAGAGAAATTTGAGGTTAAGTTGTTGGAATGAGCGCAATGTAGGATGCTGAATAAAATATTAATATGTATAATAACTAATTTTGGCAAAAGGGGTTAGTAAAATTGGGTTCAAATACTTCCCGTGGTTTAGGTTAAGGAAGACTTAAGTAAGCTTCAATAACTGCCGATCTGTCTTCGAAACTGAAGCGGTTTGCAACTTCCAGAAGCTCATGATTTATAGCTTCCGAAAAAATTTGCAATATAAAAGCTATGCGTCTATTGGTGGCTTTAACAATAAAGCTCTGCCATATCATCTGATTGACAACATGCCCGGCTGCGCGGTACAGAGAGCATAATACTCTATCTCCCCTTTCTGTCTTTCCTATAGAAATTTATATATATCGTAGACATTTGATGTAACTCAGCTCTTCACAAAAAGTCTAGGCACTTAATGAAATGTAGGCAGATAGTGTAAGCATTGCGCTTAATGAGTTTTTACAAGAAGTGTATGAAATTTTTAACCACTTCATGAAATGCTACAAGCCTGTACGCCGATAGCGTGCAGAGGGATGCATGGAGAGGGAGATGAGCGGTGAAGGGGGACGTCACGCCAAGCCCTGCGAGCCAGCAATACACAAACTCACACACACACACACACGAGACTCGAGCACACAGGCCCACATACAAATATCTTCTGGTATTACACTATCGGCGTAAATGCTTGTAGCATTTAATGAATTGGTTCAAGATTTCGGACACATCGGGTAGAAACTCATTAAGCGCAAACTATTGCACTATCTACCTACATTTCATGAAGTGGATAGACTTTTCGTGAATTACTTAAAGTGTCTACGCCATATACATTAGCGGTCAAAATTACGTTATCTGGGGCCGGATTCTGTAGCGCGGAGAATTTGGGAATTTCGGAGATGAGAATTGCGTTTTCTTAGAATTTTTAATTCCCCAATTCTCCATTCCCGATTCACTAACATGGTTGGAGAATTAGGGAAAACGTAAGATATGTGAAAAAGTGCGAATCGCCTGGGACGATTAAGGGTATCAATTTTTGTTGTAGAGGGTTGGACTTTTTTTCATATGTGAGGTACATCTGTCTATTACCTTCCACTGTCGAAATAAATTTAAATTTATTTTTTGTTGGGGTAGTTTTTGAGGGATGTAGGAGGGGTAGGTTTTCTCGGGTTTTTCCGGGATAACGAGAGAATGGAGAGTAGAAGGAGAATGTATGTGGTATCAAAAAAAAATGGGAGCTCAGCGCGAACAAGATAGGTTAGGAAAAGGGGCGGGGAGAGTGCGGGGTAGAAATGGGAGCTGATTAAGGGAAATTAAAAAAATTAAGACAATATCAGGAGCTGCAATAATTCGCAGGGGTAAGCTCAGGATCTCTAAGCCCAATAAAAAAAAGTAAGAATTCACTTTGGTAATTAGGCATGCATGGGTATTATAGGCTATATTTTATTTCGATTAACGGTAATTTGAAGATTTGAGCGGCCTCGGCGGTAAATTTTGCTATCGCAATATTCACGGGCGCCTAACTCTATGTGGGAGGGCTGTAGAGTATTAGAATTTTTTTGATAGATTAAGGGTTTAGAGTACAAAAATATGGGTGAACAATTTTTGGGGCAGGGTGTTTTGGGGGTTGGGGGTCGTACCACCCCTCATAGGGGGTTGCTAAAACTACGTCATGTTTGGTACCAAATTAAAGAGGGAGGAGAGGGTAATCGAGTGGTGTAGTTTGTCTTTGATCGTTTTAACGTGATAGCTGACTTTTGACCGCCGAAAAACTATTTTTTACACTACGGTCATATACACCCCAGTTTCCATATTTTGCATATATTTCTTCCGTTCTTTGTTTCACATCCATTAGTACTCCCTTGTGAACATTTTTGTCATGGGAAGTAAATTTCCAGGACTTACCAGTTCTTCGCAATGATGAAATGAAATGTGTCAATTTTTGTACCAAAACCGGCCAATTTTTCACCTTAAAAAGGACTGCTACATTTCTTTTACAGTTATTTCCAAAACGGTTTATCGGATTCAAAAATTATTTACATATTTAATTAGGGGACAAAATGTAGATGCGATTTCATCCTACACACAAGCTTTACCGTGTATATTTAAAAATTTTACAGCATCTCTTCTGTACTGGACGACGACCAAATTGATCATTTTCGCATGATTTATAATTTTTAGCGGGTACTTTGAGAGACAAAATCCTTGTTCCTCTGTTAGTATTGCATGGATTTCCATAATTTTTTTTTACAATACAGCCAGGACACGCAGTGAATATATAACTAAATTTGAAATTCCTAGGTACCTAGATACCTTCACAAAACGCAACAAAAGCAGACAATACAATTTTTCCACTTACTTTTCCACTTGCAAAACACCGGAGAATTAACAAGTGGAATGGAGAATTTGGGAATTCTCTACTTACTTTTCGTCTTACTTTTCCACAAGCAAAGACCGGAGAATTAATAAGTGGAATGGAGAATTCGGGAATTCCGTACTCACCTCTCAAATTCTCTCTCAATTGAAAATTTTTCGTCTTACTTTTCCACAAGCAAACACCGGAGAATTTGAGAAGTGTAAGTAAGACGAAAAATTTTGAACTGAGAGCGAATTTGAGAAGTGAATACGGAATTCCCAAATTCTCCATTCCACTTGTTAATTCTCCGGTGTTTTGCAAGTGGAAAAGTAAGTGGAAAAATTGTATTGTCTGCTTTTGTTGCGTTTTGTGAAGGTATCTAGGTACCTAGGAATTTCAAATTTAGTTATATATTCAATTATGGAAATCCATGCAATACTAACAGAGGAACAAGGATTTTGTCTCTCAAAGTACCCGCTAAAAATTATAAATCATGCGAAAATGATCAATTTGGTCGTCGTCCAGTACAGAAGAGATGCTGTAAAATTTTTAAATATACACGGTAAAGCTTGTGTGTAGGATGAAATCGCATCTACATTTTGTCCCCTAATTAAATATGTAAATAATTTAGGAATCCGATGAACCGTTTTGGAAATAACTGTAAAAGAAATGTAGCAGTCCTTTTTAAGGTGAAAAATTGGCCGGTTTTGGTACAAAAATTGACACATTTCATTTCATCATTGCGAAGAACTGGTAAGTCCTGGAAATTTACTTCCCATGACAAAAATGTTCACAACGGAGTACTAATGTATGTGAAACAAAGAACGGAAGAAATATATGCAAAATATGGAAACTGGGGTGTATATGACCGTAGTGTAAAAAATAGTTTTTCGGCGGTCAAAAGTCAGCTATCACGTTAAAACGATCAAAGACAAACTACACCACTCGATTACCCTCTCCTCCCTCTTTAATTTGGTACCAAACATGACGTAGTTTTAGCAACCCCCTATGAGGGGTGGTACGACCCCCAACCCCCAAAACACCCTGCCCCAAAAATTGTTCACCCATATTTTTGTACTCTAAACCCTTAATCTATCAAAAAAATTCTAATACTCTACAGCCCTCCCACATAGAGTTAGGCGCCCGTGAATATTGCGATAGCAAAATTTACCGCCGAGGCCGCTCAAATCTTCAAATTACCGTTAATCGAAATAAAATATAGCCTATAATACCCATGCATGCCTAATTACCAAAGTGAATTCTTACTTTTTTTATTGGGCTTAGAGATCCTGAGCTTACCCCTGCGAATTATTGCAGCTCCTGATATTGTCTTAATTTTTTTAATTTCCCTTAATCAGCTCCCATTTCTACCCCGCACTCTCCCCGCCCCTTTCCTAAACCTATCTTGTTCGCGCTGAGCTCCCATTTTTTTTGATACCACATACATTCTCCTTCTACTCTCCATTCTCTCGTTATCCCGGAAAAACCCGAGAAAACCTACCCTCCTACATCCCTCAAAAACTAACCCAACAAAAAAGAAATTTAAATTTATTTCGACAGTGGAAGGTAATAGACAGATGTACCTCACATATGAAAAAAAGTCCAACCCTCTACAACAAAAATTGATACCCTTAATCGTCCCAGGCGATTCGCACTTTTTCACATATCTTACGTTTTCCCTAATTCTCCAACCATGTTAGTGAATTGGGAATGGAGAATTAGGGAATTAAAAATTCTAAGAAAACGCAATTCTCATCTCCCAAATTCCCAAATTCTCCGTGCTACAGAATCCAGCCCCTGGTACATTATGTCAAACATTTAATAAGAATGGACGTGTTGCTAAACTAAGAATTTTTCTGCAAGTCAGGCAGCTGTCAACTGAACCATCTGAATGTGATTGAGACTAAGCTTTACAACACTTGACAGCTCATATCGTTTTGACAGTTATTGTAAATTTTTTTTAATATATTGTATAAAAATTAAAAATGAATCAGATTATAAACTGTTCTGAATTGTATGAAATTATTTTGGATGAGTCGAATATAGAAGAAATGAAAGCACTTCTGTTAGATGAAAGTAGCTCTTCAGGTTTTGACGAAAAGATTGAATTACGGGTCAAAAGACAAAGAGTTGAATATTTTGTTACAAATGTTGTACCTTTTTACAGTATAGATGATTTTAGAAGCCACTTTAGGATGAATACATGTACTTTTGTGGTAACCTTTACGAGAAAACTAAATTTTTATATTGCTGATTTGCTTATTCTTGATCTCAGCATTTGTTAGTAACTTTCGGCAGTCACTGGGAACTATGTTGTACTGCACTACCTAAATGAAGACTTGAGAGGGCTTTGCTGGCAACCATTTCGTATTTGGTCAACCTAGAAACCTACAGGCAAGTCAGTGACAGTTTCAATTTTGAGAGGAGGATGACTCAAAGAATTGTGATAAAAATATGCGAGGTGATGTACAATAACAGAAAAAAGTTTATTAACGGCCAGAAAGAGATCTTAAAAAAAAAACTTTTGATGCATTCAATCTACTCAGAGGCAACAACTCCTTTCCTAATGTTGTTTCCTGTGTCGATGGAGCACATATTTTTATAACCGGACCTACAACAGATAACAGTTATTACAACAGACATGGGTAGCACTCCGTTCAACTACGGCTACGTGCTACTCTAAAATTATATTTACCGACATTTACGTTGGTTGGCCAGGGAGTGTGCATGATGCTGGCGTCTGGAGAAATAGCACCTAAATCCTTTACCCCCAGAATTTCACAATTTGGGTGATTCGGCATACACCATAGCAGGGTTTTATTAACTCCTCACAGAGACGATGGATATCTCAGCGCAGAAAAGAAAAAACTTAATAGGAAGCTAAGCAGCACAAGAAATGTTATCGAGGAGGCCTTTGGAAGACTAAAACGTCTCTTTAGACGTTTAAAGTATTTAGAAATCAGAAAATAAGTAAATGTGAAATTTATTGCAATGGTAGCATGCATCCTACATAATTTCATACTTCTTCATCAAGAGTATGATGAAATTATAGACAACTACGATGTTGAAGTTTCTGACACTCTCGAGGATGATACCAACGCACCAGAACGAATGAATGAGGCGGAAACGAGAGCTGAGATAGCTAAAATAGAACATTTAACACAATATTTTTCTGGTATTCGTTCATAATTAAATAAAAGAACAGATTATGAAACATTTTTGATAGTTTTATTTTAAATAAATATGGCACTTCTTGATAAATAAAATAAATTAAAACTCAAATTCAATATGTAAATTAAATCAAAACTAAAATTAATATTGCGGAATTATTTGTTATTTTTTAAGACTTCCGTGAGGTCTTGTATCACTTGTATTTTTTTGTGCTCAAACTTTTCCAAAGTCTCAAATTTCTCCTTCTGCCACTGGATTTTCTGCTTTTTAAATTCAAGTAATTCCTCCGTGAGGGATTCCTTCCTTTTGCCGGGAGTAGCACGCATCCGAGAACTGGAGGAAACTAAAGATGAACGGCTATTGTCATCAATGACGTCTCCTATAACGCCTGCCAAAGGTTGAACATTAGCTTTTGGTCTGAGTGTCCGATCAAATATATAAAAATAACACCATGACGAAGATGCTTCGCCTGTTTTCTTTAATCGTTCCTTCTTTCGTTTAGATGTTTGTTTCAGGTTATTGAATTTTTTCTCCAGGTTTTAGCTCGTAGCTCTGTATCTATTTTGATTGAATTCAGTTCCTATTTTTTGTCAGAGCTAACATTTCTTACTAATCGGACGAGAAAAGTCTACATCACGCTCTAACCTAAGAGCTATAAGCAATTTTATTTTCTTCTCGTCCCAAAATTGCCGCTGCTCACCAATACTTTCCCGTAAATTGGGTACCTCGCCGGTAACGCCAAACAAACTGCTACAATAATCCGCCAAAGAATTTCCACCTATTAAAACAATTTACTATTATTATTTTTTATGTTTTAATGTGAAAATATTAGTTTACCTTGTTCTTGCAGCATATCATATGTATTGTCATCAATTTCGACAGCATGGGTTACCCCATTTATTAGCACCCTTAAATTCATAATTTTTCACCGAAGTTTCTAAATATCTAAATATCTAAATAACTAAATTCAAAAAAACCGCGCGATCCTAATGACACAAGCCAATTGAATGAAAAAGTAAACAGAAATCATGCTTAACGCACACATATATTCATCAAGATAATCAAGTGCGTTCGGATCGCCCTAGATTGTCTTTAAAGAAAAATTCTTAAGGCTGAGTTTAGCAACACGTGACATTTAAGAAATTCTGACTTT
Source organism: Dioctria rufipes (assembly GCA_963924295.1). NCBI lineage: Eukaryota > Metazoa > Arthropoda > Insecta > Diptera > Asilidae > Dioctria > Dioctria rufipes. Next base: position 67,457,574 of record OZ002740.1, on the reverse strand, counting down.
TACAACACTTTTGTCTTGAAGATCTTAAAGATTCTTAGTTTAGCAACACGCTATTTTGTATTCTATGTACTATAGCTTGCTATATGGGAAATGTCACAGGATATTGACAGCAGCTGCTGTTTGTTTTATTTATTTGTCATATTAATCGTTTTAATTCATGGTTTCTCTATTCAGATTTTGGCGCTTAATGATGCCAATTTGGGTCGTCGGGCGTGGGAAATTTATGTTGGTTTTTAGTGTTGTTTAATGAAGGTTTCTTAAATTATTCGTTGTGGGATAAATTATTATTAATTCCTATTACTTTTAGTTTTGATAGTTTTTATTTTTATTTCGCGACAGAACAATAATCCTTCATAAAAATACTGTCGATTCTCTATTAACAGAGAATTTTGTATGGTAGATTGATTTGCAGTTATTCTAATCTACGAAATTACTGTAACCATGGATGAAAAAAAGCATTAATGAAACACTACGATTATATTGACCATAGTATTGAGTCACACTGGAAGCCAGAAAAAGCAGAAAACTCAGAATATTTAACCCTGTTTCAGTTTTTAGTGATCTTCATAAATTTATGCGTATTCTCTGGAAATAATTTTCTTAATTTCTACAAGTTTCAGAAAAAATCGGAAATCTAAAAATTACATATAATTTGACTAATAACTCATACAAATTGATAATTTCGATTCAGTGATCAGAAAGATATCACCAGTATGGTTATCTCTGTTCGCTTATGTTAGAAGTTCAACGACGGAGGTCACCTTATGGCCTATAACCAGTATCCCAGACTAATAAGGCTATATTTTGCCAATGAGCCAAGTAAAATATTGTATGATAGGGTTGGGGGGGAAAATGTCACCCTACCGAGTTACAGAGCAATTACTAAAATATGCTCGGTTTTATTGAACACACTATATAGTGAAAGGTGAAGGGTACACGGTCGATTTTAATACGGCATTATATGCAGAAGCTTAGGATATTTTCTATGATTGGTAAACCTCTTATTCCTTTCGACTCCAGAGCTATGACGCTTCAAATTCAACATTTCACTTTTTAAAATGTTTTCTTTTATTTTTCCGCAATTTTATTAAAAATACACCAATGAACATGCATTTTTGTTAAAAATTTCGAAAGCCCCGCCCCCCCCCCCCACCCTTTTAACCAAACCTATTACTCTTATGTTCTATGTGTTACAGATAGGGAGATATTAGCTTTTAACCCATTCAGGTCAGAGATAATTTGTTCCCTTAATAACTAAAAATAAAACACGTCATTTGAAAAAATATAGTCTATTTCGGTATGACATGAATATGTTAATATATCCTTAACCGTTACAAATAGAACACAAATGTAATAGGTTAAATTAAAGAAATTTTTAACAAAATGTATGTTAGTTGATATAATTTTAAAAAATTTAAAAACTGAAATTTTGAATTTGTTGAGTCATAACTCAGGAGTGGAGAGGGGAAGGGAATGGTTTAATATTCATAGGAAAGACCCTAAGGCTCTCCATAGAATGCCGTCTCAAAATAGACCGCATACCGTGTACTTTTCAAGATACCTATAGGGTGCTTAATACAAAATACCATATTTTACTAATCGCCCTGTAACTCGGTAATGTGGCATACCCCCCCCCCCCCCCTGCCATACAATTTTTTACTTGTCTAGACGAGAGGAATCATTTCGAAAAATACATATTAATCTGGGACACACTGTATATGTACAATGTGCCTCATATCTAGGGATTACTCCAAATTCAAGTTTTTCCTCATAGCCATAGTATAATGATATCATATTAAGTTAAAATACCGGAGATTTACTAACGAACCATATTCATTATTGCTTTCAATTGAAGATATAATAATTATCACGAGTAGACAAAAAAAAGTAAGTTAAAACAATTGGAATCACATTTATGTTAGAAAATTCTCAATTTTGGAATTAACATTAGTTGACCAGTGACCACAGATGATTAATTATGTACAGTTTTTATCAAGAGCAATTGTAAATTGGTAGCAAAATTACTCCTTCGATTTTCAAATTAGGTTTTATTGCCAGGCGATCAAAGATAACCACTCTATGAGATCCTTGAATCGAAAAGCTGATTTTTTAGCATCGAATTTGTTGGGAAGACAAATACAAGAAGTTAAATTAGGAGTCAGGTAAAAGTGATTATGATTGGAGCGCCTTTTTATGGGCTTTATAACTTTTCGAAACTCGTACTGTACATTTTAGTCTAAAATTTACAGAGCCGTTATGTAGTGAGTAATTTTCTTGCTTAGATTTAATTACATTAATTATAAAGTTATAAAACTATTTTTATAAAATATATATCAAAATTATTTTCAGGTATTAAATAGTTTAATTGTTTTGGAAATTTAATTTGGTGAGGTTGTAAGCGAGTTTTTAATTTTTTTTTCCTCAGACTTTGTTTAAGTTGGTTTACTGTACTTTTCTTCCACTTCACGATTTTCTTAGCATAGCATAACTCCTTTTCCTAATATATAGACTTTCCGAGAATTCTTGGTATTTTGGAAATCAAATTTGCCTACCAGATAAGTACCTTTAGCTGGAACTGTACTGTTACTGAAAGAGTAACTAGTAATTTTATCTTACTTATCTCTTATCTTAGATTGCGGATAAGTGGATGCCCTGATAAGACGATAAAGTGAATGAAAATGGAGGATTGAGCTGGTGTAACTGCTGGTTTATGGAGAGGTAACTTGCAGTCGATAGCTGGCTCATTTCCACCGTGGGACTCTCCAGCCTCTTTGTGGAAGACAGCACAGTATCATGGGTGATATATTTTTGTAACAATATGAATACAATGAGGAAACCGCAAAAATGTTAACACACAATCAAAATATCATAACTATTGTTATAGTATAGATGTTTTTATCAATTGAGCGGATGAATACCTGGGCACAAATAAACACAACACAGATGGAATGAAAAGTCACTTCAACTTTTAGCAATATGTGGATACTTTAATTTCAATTTAGTTTTAAGTTTTAGCTTACTAGCAGAGTGACCGACTGCCCGCTTTCATTCTATATCATTAACTTGATCTCTCGTGGTTGCTTTATCAGAAGAACAGAGCTTTTGTAAATGTACGGAGTATTCTGCTGGAATGCGTCTCTTGCTTCTTTTGCCCACATCTTCAGGAAATCCAGACGTTTGAAAGATCTCCAACATTTTCCCCCGCCTTGAAATGCTTATAAATTTCAACGATGGTTGGTGAGTTTCGTCGAAATCACGATCTAACAGATTGTTGTACGTCAGATCTTGCTTGGCAAATATATCAGAGCGCCTAGGTCGTCGCTGCACTGGGTTTTGATGCGATGATGTTGGCCTATATTTGGTATAACTTCTATTTCGTTGCTAGTACTCAAATAAGGAGTCGAGACAGGAATGGTAACATGGGTGTTCAATGAAGAAAAATTCCAGTCTTAGTAGTCAGGTTATCTGTCCTATGAACTGCATGATTGGGAAGATAATAAAAGGAACCTTCAGGACTAGTTTTTTCCAACTTCGGTAGCTTTTCTATGTGCCCTTCCTTTATGTATTCTTCGAAGCGTTAAACATAATATTCTTTCAATGTAGGATTCATACTGAGACGACTTTCCAGATTTAGATACCGTTTCATTCCGAGCTTCTGCGAATCTCCCAACTTGGTCTCGTTTTCTGCTATAGGCAAAAACGTACGTATAGCGACCTTCAGGAGTACGTGAATGTATGTCTCTAAAATGATCACAAAACTCATTTTCTGGGCAAAGGGACTGAGTATAGGATATATCCTCTAGTTCCCAGAACCATTTCAACATGTCACACTCTTGAATCTGATTGCAGAAGTTAACCACTAGACTGTGCATTTCTCCAAACAAAATTCATCCAAATGTTGTCTTTTGTGCAGTGGGTGTACCTGGTGGTCGATGAACTAAACTGTTTTCGACAATCGTTGTATACACCTCAGCTCTCAACATTATATTTATTTTCCCAGGTTGACCAAAGGAAGGATCTGCCAAAGTTAGGCCTTTAATATGAATCCAATTTGAGACAAAAATATGTTTCGAGGGTGCATAATTTGTTAGAAATTTCAAAACAACTACCTTTCTTCTATTGTGGGGTGCTGTGTCATATATGGTTGAATATACAACTGAGCTGAAGAATGAGACTTGGCTGTGGTTGTTTTCCCTAATCCAGAAATTTGGGTTGAAAAAGGAAATATTTTTAATCCTAATCTTTGAACATTATCTGAAACAAAAGTGGCTTTTGAGCCAGGATAAATTAGTGCTCAAAATATGTGAGGCTCACCGATACGCGAAGATGACCGTATTAGCATTGTGGCTAAAAGCAGCTCCTTACTCTTTCAAGTAAAATAGGAGTTCACTTTCGAAGTTACACAACTTAAACCATAGAGATTTTAACCTTCTTAAGTCAAAGGGGAAGGTTCATTTTCTATCTCAGGGGTTTTCGAAACTATGAAAATATGAAGTAGCTACGACATAGTAGTTTACTGCGGCAATCGATGATAATTTGACTTTGAGCCAAACAATTGAAACATAATGAGTGCGAACGAACAAACTCTGATCTTTACTGCACTTTCATTCTTTCAAACTGGGACACTTCTTGAGTATGTGAGAACCTTTACATAAAGGAAAATAATTTGTAACTGTGTAATATACATGAGGTTTTCCTTCGGTAAACTTACCAGCCTTTGGGTTTTGCTTGACTAAGAGCTTCTACTGCTCGGAACATTGATTCTAAAAAGCTTTAAGTTCAGTAATCTCAGTAAGAGTAACTGACGCTCCATTTTTTTGTTCTCAGGAAATTTCCTTGTCTGAGAAGGCAAATGATCTACTAATTGGATCTCAGTCATCTATTCAAATTTTTATAAGTTTTGAGTGAAGCCAAGGAATCATTCATGGAGTCAAGCGATTTTTTCTGAATTGAATAAAATTCGAGAATAAAATCTTTAAATTGTTATTAACTAGAGCTCTAAAGTTCTGATGTCTTTTACATAAAAGTTTCCATGCTACATTATAATTTTCAATTGTGACATTTAATGACACTTTATACTCTCAGACATTTGCGTAACTAGGATTGTTATCCGGGGGAGCTAAGTCCCCCAACTTTCGTGAATAGACTTCTGTTTGCTAAGTGTACCAGCTTATGGGTATTCCAAGTTATTGACCGACATTTTTTATACATTTCTCTGAGGAATAAAATTGCATAGTTTAAAAAAAAAAACATAAAGTTTATGAGAGTCTATAAGTTACAGGACCCCCACGAAACATAATATGAATTCTAGAACATCATTTCCGTTAAAGTAATTCTGCACACAGAAACTACATAAAATAATTCTAACTTTACAAGTCACAGACATCATATCACTGCTTTTTTAATATTTAGTTTTCCGACGTGAAACCTTAACTTCGCTCCCAAGAAACCAAACAAGAATAGATCATTACTTCTAATCCATTACAAATGCGATTTTGTTAAGAAAAGCCTTTGAGATAGGATAGTCTTTGTCCAGAATTTGATGTTCGAGGTCAGAAAAACAACGAATTGCTCTCATGGTTCAGCGTTTATCAGTTAGTATAAACAGAGAACAACGATTGTAGTAATAGTTTTTCTATGGTAAAAGGCCTGAATTAGAATGGCATGGCAGCAAGTTGTTTTCATTGGTTAAGAGCACTTATAGCTAAAGCAAGAACGATTTTGCTGTTGTTGTGATCTGCTGTAAAAATACGGAATGTATTCACGCATGCCAAGACTTAGTAAGTTACTAAATTTTAATGTGCGTTCATCAACATCCCTCGAAGCAAAACAGACCAACCAATCAATTTCTCTAAAATACTGATTTGAGACTTTCCCCATCAGCATTCTTATAGTGCCAAAGAAGCCTTCATGTATGTGGAGAAGTATGGCGGCACAGGCTTGAGGTGGTAAGTTGAGCCGTGATTAAACAGTGGTCTGAATTACCGAGAATAGAACGAACTGAGATGGATTATTTGTCAGGATGAGATGTTAGAAAAAAGTCTACTAAATCAGCTCTATCTCCAGCTGCATCAGGAATTCGCATTGCTGCATCCACTAGCTGTTGCAAATTAAAAGATTCACTGAAGGGTTTAACGAAACGGTCTTCAGGACTAGATGAATGTCCGAGCTATGATATGTTATGGGCATTAAAGTCGCCTGCCAGGACGATTTCAGAAGAGGGAGAGACAGAAAGCAAATCATCAATATTGTTGGAGATATAGTCAAATACAGAAACCGTGTCGTCATCAGACATATTTGGGCTCTGACAAAGGAAACAGAAGTGGATGATGTGCTTGTGTAGTTTGAACCTAATCCAGATGTAATTAAACTTGGATTGGTAGAAGGCAAATCTTGATGAATGGTAAAGGCCACACCATTCTGAATATATATTCCGATCCCCCTATGCTGAGAAGAAAGAGGCACGAAGCTGTAACAGGGGAGGTGATACTGATTAACATCAGCATCAGAAATAACCTTGTTTTCACTAAGCGCAAGAATTGGCGGATTTTTTGAATTAAGGCAGTACACCGAAAACCGATTTGCTCTTAATCCGCGAATGTTGCAGAAATTTAAATTAAATTCTGCATGATGAAGACAGTTACGTGAAGTTCAATTACCACAGCTGGGAGCACCCATAGTGCTGATCAGTGACAGCTACTAATAAGCTTGCACTGCTTTCTGATGGGGAACAATATGTACGTTACCGTACTGTGCTGCTGACTTGTGGAATACCGATAGGACCTAGAAATGCACTTACATGGCTGCCATAGATTTAGTCTTAATATTTAATTATTTAGTTATAAACGGCGCGGAGTATTTTATTAATTGTAAGGTTATTGTTCAAATTTAAAAAATGTTTCACTGCACTGCACTGGTTTAAAGGAATTTTGAAGTAGCAACTCGCACGGGGTAACGTCTGACCTAGTTGACTCTACACACTTTACACTGTTCGGTACAAAAACGGATATAAGGAAAGTTCTTGTGCACTAGTATGAATGTACAAAGAGCCTATTGGCACGCAAATATAGTCTATTCAATGGCCTATTGGCTGGTTGTTGCCCACTTAAGTACATACTTAAAAAAATGGGCAAGACCACAGACGATAACTGGCGATCCAGTAACGAAGAAGTTCATTTGTAGAGAGGAGGGAAAGGTAATAAAAAAATAAGCATATCCCAGTCCTGTGCCAACAATCATTGAAACCATTAGATGCTACACGGTAGTCCTCTGAAGTTTGAATTCAAATAATTTCGAGGGTTCGGAGAAAAGTTGTCATCAGAACTGTGAGCCTTATTCTGTAACGATGACTTTAGAAATGCCAAAAGCTGCAATAGAATTGTGGAAGAGTGCCTCCGCGACTGTAGCTGGGATAATATCCGAGATGGGGATGACTTCTTGCCAACGTGTATACCGATCAATAATCGTAAGACAATACTTGAAATTTTGACAAGCAGATAAATATAAATAACTTCCAAATGAATGGAACACAAGCAGAATTTATCAGGTAAATTTTTAACATGGCTAGTTACATTGTTTCTCTGAGAAGAAAGTCAATTTTGAGTTGTGTTGCGGACGGCTTACTTAATTGAAGCCCAAAAAGAACCGCGAAATTGCAATTTTTATAATTCAGTTGTCTTAACGCTAGAGTGAGCGAGGGAGCGGACACATTCTCAAACCTGTTTTTGAAATGCCTCGGGAATAAAGTATCTCGTACCTTTGGCGGAGTCTTCACAAAAAAATTGAATATCCGGGCCTAAAATAGAAATGTTTTAAATTTAAGATGTGTATTTTCGAGAAAATGTTTAAGTCCCTGAAAAGTAGTTTGATGAACAGCGATCGTTCTTAAGTCAATGGCGCTGGTGACATAGATTTCAGCAATTTGGGAAAGCGCTTCAGTTACTACGTTATCTTTACCCGATGTTCGATGGTAACGAAAGCCAAATCCAAGTTCTGACGACAGGCTCAGTCTAAATTTTGCCTAAAAACAAAAGTCCAACGTCATACCAATTGGTTCATCAATAGGCATTTAGCATCATCAATATTATCAGCCCCAGTGAGTAGGTCGTCCACATAAAAGTCTGTGGTTGTGGCCTTAGAAGCTAAAGGCCATCTTTGTTGTTCATCGCTCGCTAGCCGTTGAAGCATTTGAATAGCTAAGTATTGCTCAGAAGATGTTCCAAATATGACCGTTTTAAGCTGAAAATCTTGGGTCTCCTTTGTTTTAGGATGTCTCCATATGATACGTTGAAACGTTCTGGTTGCATTGTAATCATACGACACATTTTTTACGATGTCCGCATTCATTGCAATTTTATAATTACGCCAGTTGAGCAACGGTTCGAATAGTTTTCGTTGTAAGACTAGTCCCTTTAATAGGAACTCATTAAGCGAGGTGCCGTTTGATGCCTTCGCCGATGCATCAAATACTACTCTCACTTGCGTTGTTGTACTTTCCTTGACAACCGCATAAGCGGTAAATAATAGTGCGGTTCATTGATCGTGGGAGGAAGTATTTCTTTCATATGACCCAACTGGAGGTATTTGTTTAGACATTTCTAATACCCGCTTTTCAATTCTTGAATCCATTCAAGCTGTCGCTGAATTCACTGAACGCGCCTGACGGCTTGTAGTCTTGATTGCCCTAATTTTGGCAACTCGTTGTTCACAAAGGGTAACTTAACCTGGTATGATCCATTATGAAGGCGTTGGTGATAAAGTTGATAACTCTGTAGACATTCTTTGTCTTCGTTGTTGAGGATTGCTTTCATGGGAAACTCTTCTGTTTCCCAGAACTTTATGAGTTTCAGAGCCAAATCGTCGGCTATAATAGTAAACGACGATGTATTGCGCTCTGAAACATCTGCTTTAGGCACTAGTAGAATCCAACCAAATATTGCATTGACTGCTGTAGGAGTCGTACTTGATCCTTGCTGAATACCGTTCCGAAGTGTTTGGGCATAGACTCTTGCTCCTAATAACGCATTTATCTTTCCAGGTTTCTAAAATGTGGGATCTACGAGTTGCAGCTTGTTTAGATTTAAGCATTCCCTTTTGGAAATCATTTTGGAAGGTAAGGGAGTTGAGATCAGAGTGTATGGCTAGTGTTTAAGCATGTGATTGACACTACAGTTGGGTTTCGACATGCTCCTAATTACTTGCGGGCTTCTTCCGTGATGAAAGATGATTGCAAGCCACTGTCTATCAAACATCGTAAGACATGTACCATCCCGCCTTTTGATTGGGCCACTACCAGTGTTGTTGCTAGCAGGGCCTTTTGACTTTCTCTGGTTACAAACTTCAGACAAGTGTTTAAGCCATCAGTATTGTTACCTGATTGTAACGGAGAAGAACTTTCGTTTGTGAAACTAGGTTGATTAGCTTGACTTGGGTTCAACCTAGCCTTGTCATGTACTGACTTTTGCTCATAATCGACAGCTGAGAATTTGGGTTTGTCCCTCTTGTTATTTGCGTGGAAAGTGCTATAATGTCTCTGATTACATTTCCGGTATATGAACTTGCTCGAACAGTTATTTATGTGATTAATTCCTAAACAATTTAAGTAACGGCCTGATGCCTTAAGTATGTGATATCTGGATGGTATGTCCATTGCACGATACTTCGGACATCTTTGAATGAAATGACTTGAGTTGCATGCTGGGCATTTAATTTCCTTTGCCTCATGATATGATTTCGTGACCTCAGGTGTGGTGTTTGGTTTAGATTGTGTAGACTTAACTAAACTATATGCTAATGATTCTGAAATTCTTAAACGTGTACTTTAAAATTGCTTAAGTGACTTAAATGTTGGGAGGTCTTGTGTACCTCCCTGCTCTTTTTCACATTGCTTGATGGTTATGAATGGCAGTTTCTGTATTAAGAGATCTATCCGCAGTATATCCAGTGATGTTGTATCAACCTCTAAACTTGTTAATTGCTGAATACACTCATCTGTTGTGTTAATGATTGACTTTAATTTAATTGAATTTATTTTGGCTTGGTTCACTAAAACCTTTAATAGGTGATTAACTAAACTTCTCTTGTTCTCATATCTCGCTTTCAATTTGTTCCACGCTGGCATATAATGATCATTTGTTACTGTTGTATGTCGTAACAATTTCTCGGCATCACCCACTAAACAAGATTTCAGATGACGCAGCTTCTGAACTGATGTCAGCTTGGTATTGTCATGAACAATAAACGAATAGATCATGAAATGATCGCTATAAATCGTAGCTGCCGTTATATTTGGGAAACTGAACCCGAGGAAAGAAAGACTCCTGTTGAACAACAGTTGTTGAGTGAATTGGCACTATTCCCCTGCTTGTCGCGTCAGTATCTCGGACGTATTTTCGCAGTTATTCTACTAATTCTCCTATATATTCGGAGTATTTTAATTCTGTTTTACTATGATTATCTTGCTTTAGATAGTCAGGTTGGATGTCATCACAACTTTCTAATAATGCCTGATTGATTGCCATATCTGTTTCACTATTTAGCTCCCATAGTTTCTTTAAATCTATCAGTTCAGACTCGCAGAAACCTTGAGTTCGTTCAACAAGTGTCGCTTTTCGTCCAATATCAATTCATTTTTCGATTCTAGTACGCAGCACGCTTTCCGTGAGGATCATTTTATCTACTGAGTCCATATTAATTTAAAACCTACTACTTATCGTTGGCTAATCCTGTGGGAACAACCGTAGCAAAACGTGTTCGTATTATGTTGATAAAACGTGGATGCGAAAATTAGTAGCAAAATGCTTCTAATACTTAAGTGACACGTGTAGTCCCAAATTGTTGAGAAAATGTTCCTAATGTTGCGATGCCGCGTGTAAGCATAACTTGCAACACAACTTATAGAAGAATTATTCGAAGTTATTTAATCCCACTTGTGGAACAAAATTGTAGAAAAAGTATTTGAAGTAATTTGATCCACAAATCGTAATACAATTTAAAAGAAAAAATGGTTATAATGAGCTGATGACACGTGTAAGCACGAATTGTAGCACAAATTAATTAAAAACGGCTATAATAGTTTAATGAAAAGTGTAGCAATGTCACAGAATGTTCTTAATGTCTTGATAACCAGCTTGGACATAATTTTACAAAGAAACGAAACAAAGAATGTAGCGGCAATTGAACAACTGCAGCTATATTATGGCACTTTAGGGAGGTTAGTGTAGCTGTGCATTAAAATAAGAAGAATGGGTGCTTATGTTCACTGTCAATTTATTGATTGAATAAATTCATAAATTACCTTATTCTACGTTTACCAAACATGAGCATGTATGCAAATAACCTAATTCCATATTATGCGTATGTTCCACTTGATGTGTTATGTCGGTTCCTTTTTTCATTTTTGCAATTCACTATGTGCTTATGCTACTTAATTAATGTCTGATTGCATGCATCGCTAACATACCAAATCGTGGCATATATTTAACTTTTACGCAATCAGAATTTAGATTGAAAATTCACTGTCCTTTTGTCAAACACGCTTAATAATAACTTAACTAAGTCGGTTTCTCTACATATAGCAGTAAAATGCCAAGCTAGCATGTATGTACTTGTTATGTAGAGAAACCTAAATCTAAAATATTCTGCCACAACAAAATTAATCAATGTAACAAATAAACCACAAATACTTATATGTATCCTTTGACCAAACCAATTTGTTCACCACAAAGATTTTCGTACAACACCACCCTTTAGCATGTTAAATATTGTACTTGGGTACTTTATATTTATGCTAATTTCTATTACCACTTTTTATGTTAAAAACACTCGACCATTACAGCATAATATTGTTCTAAAATGCCCAGGTTTGAAAAAATTAAATGTCCAAAATGTTGATCCGGAAGAAGTTTGGAATCTGTTATTTGATGATAAAAATATCACACACATTCTAAAGTGGTCTAATGTACGCATGGCAAAAATGAGGACAAAACATAAAAATATCAATGAAAGTGATACTCGTGACTTAGATATTACAGAGTTAAAAGCAGTTCTTGGATTGTTATTGTTAGCATCTATTTATAAATCAAATCACGAGAACATAAGATCTCTTTTTGTCACTGATGGATGATGATATTTAGATGTGGAACTAATTCCAACTGATTTGCATAAATTCTGTCATGTTTACGATTTGATGATTCTGAAACCAGAATTGAACGAAGGAAACAAGATCCGTTAGCTCTAATTCCACAGATCTTTAATGCCTTTATTGAAGATTGTCGTAGCGTATACATAATAGGAACAGGTGCGTGTATGGACGAATTGTTAGTTTCATTTATAGGCCGGTCGAAATTCAAAAAGGTATATGCCTGCAAGGCCATGTGAATATGGTATAAAAGTAATGTCCCTCACGAATTCTAGAATATCTTATCTTTACAACGCTTGTATATACTGTATTAAAGATCCTGATGGTTTTGATATCTCTGATGAGGAGAAAAATTCTTTAAACCTACACAGGCTATGCTAAGCTTGCAAAAGCAATTTATGGTACCAATACATCACTGCCGATAATTGGTTCTCCTCAATTGCCATTAAAGTTTATATAGGAGCAGCAGGATTTTCTTCTAATTTGTGTATCGCAGAAAGCATTGACGGAATTGACTATCCAATGATTGTGGATACTCAGACTATTGTTAGTCCACGAATCTTACATCTACCTTACTGCTATCCTAATCTCTAACCTAAAAAGGCTGGTATTCAAAGCGTAAGTGACGAAATGTGGATGGAATGGCCGTAATTACTGCACCAGTTCAACACTAAGTATTTTGTCAACCTCGTCATGTATGTAATGATAAAGAGCGAAAGGCATACGAATGGCGTTGGTGCTCGAGTCGAGTCGGGTCGATATGACAAGATATTGCCACATCGCCAATGAGATTGAAGGCTCTCTCTTTTGGAGAATATCTAATGAAACTAAGGCTGTGCGACCAGCTCGGACCCAGATGTGGGCTCACTATACTGACACGTTTAATAAATAAACGGTCAACAATACATTCGTTTCATCACTTAGTCTATGTTAGTACAGTAGTACATATGTTAGACTACACATAAACCAAGACCGGATGAAATGACATGCAATGCAATATAGAACAAAAGGATAAAAAAAATTAAATCAAACATAAAAGATTAAATATTATATAGACGTTTTTTTAAACATGCTTAGAATCGCCAACAACATCCAATAGAGGTAGCCTTTTCGAATTGTGAATACTATCACGGAAAAAGATTTTGTCAAGTAACAACAGAGAATCAACATTCGTGTTTAAGATTTGGTGCACAAAAATTATATCGCCAACCATGCGACGTTTCTCAAGTGATGCACAGAGGGTGGAAGAATTAATGAATTATTCAGGGTAGGTGCCTAAGGGAAAACCGTAGGAAGTTTCGCTGAACAGACTAGATACGGTCGATATGTGTACCGTCAAAAGGAGGCCAGACTTGGCTAGCGTATTCAAGAAGTGGTCTCACAAAGCAAGTATATAAACGTAATGTTATGGAGGGATTCGAAAACTCTCGGGACCAACGTTTAATAAATCCCAGCTAGAACTACTCATTGATACCATGTAGTTTATTTGGGAGTTAAAATTCAATCTATGGTCACATTTGAGACCCAAGTCACATACAGAACTAACACAGCTAATCGAGGAATCCGAGAACCCATAATCATAAGTGATAAGTTTCTGATTTCTGTGGAAAGTCATGACCTCATATTTGTCGATATTGAGTACCAAATTATTGCTTTGGCACCAATCGTGAAATTTATAGTGGTCACCGTGTACCTGTTCACAATTTGTAAGAGATTTAATCAGAGCGAACATTTTAATGTCGTCAGCATAAATAAATTAAGTGTATTCCGCCTTGTAGTTTTTGTAAATTATCGATTAATTTCAGTTACCTTACCTCGAATCTCTTAAAGTTTTTTGTATATATCTGTTTAGACCTTAAAGTCATCGTAGATTAATTACATATTATTATGTAGATATAATAATTACAATTTGATAAGAAAATAAATATACCTACCTACATATATATGAAAAAAGATAAATTCATATTTCCATTCTCACCGAATAGGAATCTCAAGCAAATTGGGCTGAGTATGCACATGCGCCCGTCGTCGCCATCAGACGAAATACGATATGCACATTTGTATCATATTAAGAAGGTATGCATGGGAATCCGAATTTGTGTGAAATTCTTATTCTTATCATTTGCAAAAAACAACTTAACTTAGTAAACATTTTTTGGTTGTTATAAATTACGTTTTATGAAAATATAATTTTTAGCTTTGTTTAATCATCAGACCGAGCAGTTTTATTGAGTTCTACGCATTTTCTATTTTTATTGGGCATTGCTGTACTAACTCTGTTAACGCAGCATACTACTAAAACTAAGGTACAAGTTTAGATGATATTGTATTCTAGTTAGCGATACTAGGGCATCACCATCTATTTTGTGTTGTTGACAGCACCACTGCAACGTGACGCATCAACTGGAGTAGGATGAGCTAAGACCTCGGTTTTTGATGCGAGATGAACGTCTTAAGATGAAACTTTTGAGGCAAGAAGATAGTACAGTATGGTTCAGCCACACATAGTTCTGGAGTTAGGTAGACGTCTGCACTGGTGTACGACACAATAGGTCTGTCTGTTTACTTTTGAGTAAAAATCTTTGCGTAAAAATCAAGTAAAAACTTTTATGCTGTAGAGGGGATAAATCAAGAAAAGTTACCAGACACTTCTCGAGTAAATTTTATTTAGCTTGTCATGTGTCAAAAATTTGACAGCTAAGTTTTCTATGCATAACAAGGTTTGAAAATAATAATTGTGATTAAGTAAAACATCGTTCTCTAATTTAATTAAAAAATGGAAAAAAAGTGCTTAAAAAACAAAGGGAGAGTGGTATGAGTAAATTGAGTGACGTGGAAGAATTGATAAACTTTCATAAAGAACCTGTAAGGAAAAGAAGCTGCATACAAAAATATTTTGAGGAAGTGTTGCCTACTTATAATGAAATGAAGTTCCGTACCCATTTCAGAATAAGTAAGGAATTATTCAACTCCCTCAGTATGAGATTTGAAGTATGCCCGGAATTTAGTAATCTACGAGAAGATAAGAGAATCAGTCCCTTCAAATACATGGCCGTTTTTCTGTGGTTCGCTGCGCATGAGGCATGCTCATACAGAGATATTGCTGATTGCTTCGACTTGTCTCTGTGGGCAGTCGAAAATGTTATAAATCGAGTTATAACCTTCATAAGTGGCCTTGCAGATGAAGTCATCAAATGGCCTGATGAAACTAAAAAACAGGAAATATCAAGGCAGGATTTCGTGGAGTCATTGGTAATATAAAATTTAAGTTAATTTTTAGCATGTATTGGAAAAAATATTTTTTATAGGTGCAGTTGATGGTACACACATCGTTATTGATCACCCAAGGAAAGGCAACGACGATTATATTGATAGGGAAGGCAATTGTAGTGTGTGCTTGCAAGGGATATGTGACAACAATGCAAAATTCATTGATGTATGCATTGGTTTGCCAGGCTCTGTTCATGACTGCCGGGTGTTACAAAATTCTCCAGTATTTCCAAATTTAGAGACACTGTGTGGGGGTAAGAATCTATCAGTTTCCTTAAGAAAGATTTAGAAACAAATTGTTTCTCTATAGAAGGTCACCTGCTGGGCGATTCTGCTTATACCTGCCTCAACTTTTTGCTGACGCCGTATAGAGATAATGGCCACTTAACAACGGGACAGAAAGAGTACAATAAAATATTTAGTTCCTGTCGTGTGGTTATCGAACACGCATTCGGAATGCTAAAGCAACGATCCGCCAGTTGTACTACTGCAAATTGAAAGTAATGAAGAAATTGTACCACTTCATAAGAACCTGTTGCGTCCTACATAATTTGGCAGATCAAGATGACGTTGAAGGTATGGATCACCCAGATGGAACTTCAAGAGCAGAAACTTCGCCGGAATGTAGCAACAGTCATAATGACACTTCATTAGGAAAAGCCAAAAGTGATCAAATATGTGAAGAATTAAGGATTAATAAACAATAAAGACGAGTGTAGCATTGTTATCGTTTTAGATTATTTTATATTTTTAACACGTCTAATAAATCTTTCAACACGTTCAATTTTTCACACTTTATATCTTCTACTCGCCGGTAGTGCTCCTCACGCATTTCCAAATTCTTTCTATAGTACTCCTCCCTCGCCTCACTCATTGCGCGCAATTCACCACCGACATCAACTTTCGAAGTTTTTTTGGATGGTGTTTCTCGAATTTCTACATCTCGTTCAGCTGACTCGGAAGTATGACCAGTTGAAATTTCGTTATCTATCCATAAAATTAATGTAAATACAATACAGATTAACAAATATACGCTTTATTTACCTGGCAAAATTGGAGTATCGTCCAAGGAAGCACTACACTCATCACCCGGTCCACTGGCACCAAGTATTAGCTCCGGGAAAACCGAAGGTCTATCACCCATTATTGCCGTCATTTCACTAAAATATATAAATCATTTTGTTATTAAGATTTTTTTAATTAACATAAAATAATTTACTGAAATATACATATGAAACAAAATATTAAATGAGCCATACCTTTCAAAAGGACATTTAGCCCTATTTCTGCCGGTTTGTTTGTTATGGCATTTTACTTTTTTATACTGCCTTTCTAGAGAACCAAATTTCGTCTCGATTTGATTGTCAGAGAAAATATATCCTCTTTCTTCAAAACGTTTTTGAATTTCTCGCCACATCTTCCTTTTATTTTTCAATTTGGCGGAATGGCCAACTTTCGGTCTCAACTCTTCCACTGCAGAGAGCAACAATTTTACGTGCGCATCCAGCCATACAATTTTCTTTCCATAAGCTGTAATAACATTTTATTAATAAAAGGATAACTTAATGTGGCATTAGTCTTACAGTTCACGGATACCTCCTGATCAAGTATTGGATTTTGAACATGGAATTCTGGTTGACAGTCCGATTGAAGCGGTGTTAACCATGAATCTACATTTGCAGCCGCTGGTTCATCTACATTTAACACACCAGCCTCTGACAAAGCAGCACGAAGAATTTCCGGATCTGTGTTTTTAATATTGAAAAATTATAAAATGTATAGTTTTAAATTAATAACAAATTTCCCTTACGATTTTCAAGCATCTTTTGCGTTCCCGGCGAACATTCAATTTGGACGGATGTTCCTGGTGATCCTACATTTACTTCCATGACTACAAGTTTGCTTATTTATTGAATCAAAAATTAAGATAGAATAACTTGAAAAAATTCACCTTCTTTAGCAGTTGTATTTAATCGCAATTCAAATCAATTTTCACCTCATATCACAACAAGCGTGTTAACGTCAAATTTAATTCTTTTGACAGTCAGCTGATTGCATATCGAAGTTACACATCTTCTTAATCATGAGTAAAAATGTGCAACTTTGTGCAAGAGGGGAAACGAATAAATTTACTAGTTAAAAGTAAAAATGAGTAAAAATGCGTAAAAGTTTTTACACCGAGTAAAAACTTTCGAGGAGCAAACAGACAGACCTAATAAGTCGTACAGAAATTAGATTTTCTTGATTTGTAGGCACTAGACAAGTGTAATGTCTTGGAGCATGGGACTCTTAGGTTGACCTATCTGAGTCGCTGGTTGTTTTAACCGGAGCGTTTTGAACACAGGTTAAGGTCGGAGTGACCCGTAATAAAGATAGCAAGGCAAGGAAATAAATAAAAGAAAGTGCTGGCATGACATCTAGTACACGAGCATTCTTCGGTGCAACACAATAGGTCTTGGTTCAGTTGTCATAACACGACGAGCTGGGATATGTACTTTGCCCACTGTGGAGGACTTATAATCTCAGGGTGAGCTTAGTAAGAACACATCAGCCGAACCTTTGTCGACCTGATGATAGTGTCTTCTCTATTCCGGTTGTGTGGTAGAGTGGTCCAAATCTTTAATACCTATGGTAGAAATTTCTGTAGGTGATAGTATTCCATAACTGCTGTGGTGCGCTAATGAGAGCGCGGTACCTCAGGTTGCATCAAGTCAAGCTGAATGGAATATCTGAAAAGTAATCAAAGGATCCGCCAGCCGAGCGGGCATGCACATAAATAAGTGCCGGCGGGCAGCAGTCTAAATAAAACACTGTATCTTGAATGGTATTCAATGTTTCTTTTATTCTGAAGTCTTCTTATTCTCTCTTCAGTGAGAGATTATTTCCATTTTCAAAAACAACAAACGTTATAAACTTTTTCTTATTTCTGTCCCTTCTTGTGTCTGACAACTGAATAAATTCTTGTTTTAATTTTTTTCTTAAAAATATTTCGAACAAAGTCATGGCTACCTAACTGTACTGCCCGTAGTCAGAGCGTACATACAAAAATGTAAGATGTGATACAATTGATGCCACTGGTATAAAGTTAGTGGTTGTATTTGTTTATCTACAAATTCTACACTTCACTGTTAAACTAGAGCTTTAATACGCAATAAATCTTAGATACAAATAGTTTAATTTATCAATATTCAATAAATGAGAAGTATAAAATATATAATAAATGTAGTAATTTTGTTGCAAATAACTTGTACTCACCTGATCTATGTTTGGCAGTTGATTAACTTGATTTTAATAATTTTTACTGAGGTTGGGATTGGGATATTCTTTATTCTGGTCGATACCCAGAATAAAGTGAGGTGAATAATTCTTACTGCAGTCGAAACCCACAGAGAATCTTTATTGCAGTCGTTCCCCACAATAAAGTGTTGGTTAGTAATTTTCTTGTTACAGTCGTCACCCGTAACAAGAATCTTTATTGTAGTCGTTACCCACAATAAAGTCTTTATTGTAGTCGTTACCCACAATAAAGTGTTTTATTAGTAATTTTCTTGTTACAGTCGTTACCCGGAACAAGAATCTTTATTGTAGTCGTTACCCACAATAAAGTGTTTAGTGTTAGTAAATTTCTTATTACAGTCGTTACCCGTAATAAGAATCTTTATTGTAGTCGTTACCCACAATAAAGTGTTTATTGTTAGTAAATTTCTTATTACAGTCGTTACCCGTAATAAGAATCCTTATTGTAGTCGCTACCCACAATAAAGTCTTTATTGTAGTCGTTACCCACAATAAAGTGTTTTATTAGTAATTTTCTTGATACAGTCGTTACCCGTAACAAGAATCTTTATTGTAGTCGTTACCCACAATAAAGTGTTTTATTAGTAATTTTCTTGATACAGTCGTTACCCGTAACAAGAATCTTTATTGTAGTCGTTACCCACAATAAAGTGTTTTATTAGTAAAATTTCTTAGTACAGTCGTTACCCGTAATAAGAATCTTTGCTTTAGTCGCTATTCAAATAAATCTCCTAATCTAGTCGCAACCCAGAATAAGAAAAATTTATTTCAATCGTCAACCAAACAAAGTGTTAAACTGTTAATAAAAATTCACAACACTAGGAAATACCACTAAAAAATTATCAAGTTACTCACTGCACTGCCAAACTGAAAAAGAGATCGAGTCAAGTTAAATTGCTGTTTATATAGCCCTTGCTTGCACACGACACCAATGATGGAGTAGCAGAGGCGCATGATCACAAGAATTGGCCGTGCGTCTGTAATTTTACGGTACTAGAGATAAAATATGCATAGCAACGAACAAAAATGCATAGTAACAAGAAATTTAAAGCAACCCATGCTGCTGTGTTAAATTGAATTCTGTATATTTGCAAAAAATATTATCTCTATCACGTAGAGAAGAAATTCCCGTTCGATAGTACATATAATGATGATAGTGTTGAAAATTTATCTGCTTGATCTGATTGTATTTGTGCCATGCATTGTATGCTACTTGACAACACATGCTTTGGTTAGATATTTTTGGGAAAATTTGTAATTAGATTGAATTTGTTTTGCTTTAAGAACTCAATTTTAGCATGGCATTTTTGCATATGTTCTTTTTTCAGCAATTGTTTTTAGCACGAATCTGATTGCTTCAATCATATGAAAAGAATTTTAATTTGATCTGCTTAATGAGGCTATATTGTTGTATTGTATTTGTGCAAAGTGTTATGTAGATGACAAATACATGGCTTTGTTAGGTTCTGTACCTGGTTTTTGATTAAGAGTAATCAAATTAGATTTAATTTTCCTAAAATTTTATGCTTTGTTTCAGGATGTTTTCCTTTTAAAAGTAATCGATAAAAACAAAAATATATTCGAACCGATTTGGTTCGAACACTAACTAACGCTTTCTACGCCCACTGAAGTAATAATAGCTGGGACTTTAGATAAGCAAAATTAACCGATTTACATGTGGATTGGCCATGCGTTAAGAACGGTGGTGGTGACCGGATATTGACGCGTCGCCACACAAGCACTTTGATGAAACAGCACAACATAAAGGAGAATTCTCTACAATTCTTTGGCGTTGCTGTACACAAGCACCGTTAATACAGCCATTAGATCAAGGTACAAGCACCATGATCAAATAGAATAAAATAATTCTATACACTATCAATATCTTTCGAGGCATTTCCGGATTGGACGCTCATATGAAGACTTCCTGATTTTTCTTCCGGAACACTGGTGCCGTAATCTTCACAGCTTTGGTGAGTCCAAAATCATTGCCTTCGATAGAGTCCGGCATCCAGCCTTTTAGTCGAACTGAAACCACCGGGGTCTCTTCGCTGCTCTTCTATTAAGGACTGAAAGTTCTTGATCTAGTCGGCTAATATGGGTTGTATTAGATGGCGTTACATCTGAACCGCACTCTATAATTGCTAGCGTGGCGAAGGGCTCAATTATATCTCCGTTTCTCTGCTTAGTTTCCACTAATTATCCGCTTTCACTTACTTTCAATTCTATCTATAGTTTTGCCGATGACAGTACATTTAGTTCTACTTACTCCTTGGACACTCTTGTGCCGCTTTTGCCTCATGTGTCGAACGAAATTGCATGATTAGATCATTGAATAACCAGCTTGAGAATATCCTCGCTTGGAGCAAAACGAATCACATCCAATTTAATGCGTCTCATCTCTTTAAAACAAGATCATCACTTAACCACTCCCATTTCTTTTGAAGGAGCACTAATTTTCGATACATTGTCACTAAGCATTTTTAGTATTAATTTTTAAAGTAAGTTATTCTATGTTGCCAAATAAACATCGAAATGTTTTGGAATTCTGCAAAGGTGGAAGAAATAGTTGAATTCGTCAAATTTAGCGCGCTCTAAAAGTATAAATCACAAGAAGAAGAAGAAGAAGTAGTTGCGGCAATCTCTGTTTTGTTCTGGTCTACATATTTTTTGAGTTTTTTGTGTTGCTTATATTATATAGTGTTTTCTAACTGTAAGTTAATTTTATTTGTGATTAATGTCGACATATTTCGTAAAATACACTTGCGGGGCTGCTTGCAAGAAGGGTTTTAACTCTATTATGGCTTGCTTCTATCTGACATTTTTGTTAAGTGACGATTCTTGGTCATCCTAATTTACAATTTTCAACTCTTCCGCAATTTTTATTTTATTTGCAAATGATGTAAAACTTCATTTTTTTTCGACAGTATATGTCCTTGGTGAAGCTTTCAACATTTTTTTTAAAATTCTTTCACGAATTTTTATTTTTACCGGAGCGCTAATTTGTCTTCCTTCCTGGCAGTTTGTGGCGGGCGTTGATTGAGAATAATACTTTTTTTATTCTGACATCATTGACACATGTTATATATAATATATATATATGATCTAACTTAACATAATAATTGCCATTGCACCGAGGACATTTGTCGGAGCAAACTTCCAATTGCTTCAACTGCATTAGTCGCGACACAAGAACAAATTTAAATTTATTCGAGAACCGAGGACACAACGGCTCCATTCTGATGGTTTGTTGTGGATTATGTGGTAGATCGTTTCATCTATCCTGTGTTGGACTCTCTAATTTCGGACGCTTATCAGCAAAGTCTGTTCCGGAGATTACCAACTCTTTTTTTTTACTGCACTGAATTCAAGGACATTTCCCGTCCACACGTACTTCTCGCCATCAAATGTAATAACGACCAATTAAAGGACTCTGATAATCTGAGTGCTTACCTCATCTCTATTAAATCACTACAAACTGAGTTGGCTTTGTATGCTAAGGATAACAACAGGGACACCCTTGATAGAAAGCTTGAAGGCATAGAATTCAAACTTGACTCCCTCAACAATAAACTTACGAGCAGTTTCTCATAAAATTATCAAAACTTTAATGCGAAGATATGCAAGGTCTTTGATACCTTTTCCCGTAAATTTATGGATTTGCTATACATTCGAAGCATTATCTTATGATCTCGTCTTCATTAAATAATCATCTGTTGGATTTAAAAACATACAATAATGATATCCCACATTCGATCGAGAATGTTGGTCTGTATACAGCTTCCAAACCTGTGTCTAATGCCATTCTTGCAAAACTTGCTGATGAGGTATCTGTTGCAAAAATCTTAATTGGAGACATTGCCGATAAATTAAAGACGCGGCCTGCTTCTCAATTTAATCAACTACCCCCGACACTAGTTGCTCCACTTTACGCAGTGAGCTCAATGCAGCGTTTACTTAAAATACTAAGGCAATTGGTAACCCGCCGTCCACCTCCCTTAATGATATTAATGTTATTAATAATAATTATGAATTGTTTAAGAATACAGCCTCTGATATAAAGACATCTGCCCCCAATAGAGGAGCTGATGTGCCACCTACTCTGCCTGCTACTAAGCCTCGTCACAGGCGCCAGTCACGCCCTAAAAGCGATATAATTTCCACTTGCCCGCGGCAAATATTAACCCGAGTGCCTCGACTGATGTGGCCTAAGGGAACTCCGTGCGTTAATGCTCTTGATTTCACCACTCTTGCACATGCATCTGATTCCACAGTTATAATTGACACTTCATCTATGTGCCGTTTAGGAATTGGTATAGGTGCTCCGTTGAGAACATTACCAGAACCTTCGAATGTTTTTGTCACCCGTTTCTATCCAGAAACGTTGTATGAGGACATGTTGAAGTATGTACGGTCCAAAAATGTTGCAACAGAGGGTATTTCGTGTCGTAAAATGAGTAAATCTTCTAAACCTGTTGCATACATTGTCCTAACTGTTTCAGCGGGTGTGAGGGACATGTTATTGGATCCCTTATTTTGGCCCTCCGGCGATTTTACTAAATCATTTGTACCTTTTGGTCGCCAACCTAGAAACCCATCTACTAAACAAGCAACGTTATTTCCAAAATTCTGATTTCGCTTTCCCTTTGGCAATTTGGACAAAAACTGCACATATCTTCAAATCCTCTATTGCTGCTTTTTTTATAGTTGCTTTCACTGAAACTTGGCTGTATCATGGTTTTCGCGATGCTGAAACCTTAGGCAATTCTTACCAAATTTGTAGAAAAGTTAGATATATTGACTCTGAAGCTCGTGGTGGTGGCATACTCCTCTAATGTCTCCCTTAAGACAGGACTTATACATACTTTGTTGCTCTATTCCTCCAGATTCTATAAATATTGTTGATGACAACCACGACTTTAACGACAATGGGTACTAAACTAACTAACCTACCAACAAGGGAATCACTATTCCTGGACACTATTTCATCTCTTGGAGTAACGTAAAGAATGACATGTGCAGGCAGTTGGATCTGGTTGTCTCTACTGACGTGGGTAACTTATTAGTCGAACCTGGCTCAGTTTTAATGTCTGTTCTTGACATATATCACCCCCCCCCCTTTGTTAATATTTAATATTGTTTTGAACAGAAAACATCAAAAATTTTGACGAAGCACAATTCTTCCTCAATTTTAGAAAGGCTAACATTTCGGAACTTTCCAGTACACTTACCTTTATTGATTTAAACACATTACTGTCTAGCAATAGTTTTGACGAAGACGTTACTAAATTTTGCATTTTTCTTTTCAATTTTTTTTTCCTCTAACGTTCTCCGTGAGCGACAACGGCTCTGTATAACATCTCCGCTAATAAAGAACTGAAACGTCTTAAAAATAGAGAGAATAAATTCTGGAAAAGTTATTTGAAGGACAAAGACATTTCAAGTCACAACAACTTCCTCACATGTCATAATACGTTCAAAGAACTTTCCTCTACGCTGTATGATCAGTATATTCAAAGCATGCGTGCGAAATTATTTAGTAACCCAATGATCTTTTTTAAGTTTATTAATATGATGAAAAAAACGGACAACTATCCCAATGAGGTAGAAGAATTTTGATAGTGATGACTCGTCTGAAATTTGTAATATGTTTGCTTCATATTTTGATAACATATTCGCCTCGTAATATTTGAAACCTCGTAATATTAATTTCAGACATATGAACGACTCCATAACATTTCATTCACTATCCCTAAAATTACGCATGAGGATATACTTGATCATATTAGTGGGTTTCGAAATGACTTCACAATGGGTCCTTATGGGTGCCCGCCAGCTTTTTTAAGTCATGTTGCCTCTCCCTGGCAGCCCCTCTGAGAATTATTTGCAAAAATCGCTCGATAGTTCTTGCTTTCCTCGGCTATGGAAAAATCCTTTTATCATATCTATCTACAAATAACGCAGTAAAAGTTACATTTCTAACTATAGGTCTATTGCAAAATTATCTTACATGCCCAAATTATTCGAATCTATCATTAACTCTCAGTTATCCATTTCCTGCAAGAATTTGCTCTTTCAAACCAACATGGGTTTACTACGGGGAAGTCTGCAACCACTCACTTATTGGATTTTGTCTCGGATACTATTGGCGGGTGGACAAAAGGCTACCAGACAGATTGTACTTATGCTGACTTTAGAAAAGCTTTCGACAAGTAATCCCAATCCATGATACTGCTTAAAATGGAAACGTATGAGTTTCCCCTAGCATTCCTAAAATGGACGGAGTCATATTTAGATAACAAAACATACCAAATCTATTTCCGCCACTCCATCTCTACAGTCTTGAAAGCTTCGTCTAGCGTACCTCAAGGATATCATTTGGCCCCGCTGCTCTTTACTCTATCTATTGACGACATTATCTCTGTTTTGAGGCACTGCAATGTCTTGCATTATCGCTGAAGCGATCATAGTAGCAACATAATTTACCTGAATTTGAATAACTATTCGGTGACTTGTTCCGAAACCTTTCTCCAGGATGGGGACGTTGACAAATTCAATTTTTATCATGTCCACTAGAGAGTTAAAGTGATCTACTAATGGGTTAATATCACTTTCAATTTTCCAATTTTTTTGAAAATTTTAAATAAAACTACCTTTCGGTTTTAAATAAATAACTCCTTCAAAAAATCTTTTTATTTTTATATTTCTTACAATTTGGATTTACAAATTCTAGTCCTAATTTTATAAATTTTTTGTCTTAACTTTCTTAAAACTTTTCTGCTTTTTCTATTGAACTTTTCTCTAACCATAATTAAATTAATACGTTTTATTAATTTTATAAATATTTAAATTTTTACAAATAATTGCCTACACCCGCTCTATAACAGCTGTTATCGCGATTCGAAAAAATCTATCCAGAGGCCGGATTCTGTAACACGGAGATTTTGGGAAAATTTAGGGAAAACGTGAGAGAAATGAGAAAAGAAAAATTGTAATTCCAACCGACTAGAGCGCTGTTTTCAGTAATTTCATAATATTTTACGGGTGACAGTTTGGAATTTAATTATTATCTTTCAATTTTATGTTATTAAAACTGCTGTGCGTAATAAATATGCTGAAACAAAATTGTCTATAATTTGAGACTTTTATAATTAGTTGATTTTAATTAATAACTTTGGTGAATTTAATTTGAATATTCCTAGGTACAAAATACAGCAAAAACAGACAATTATCTGAGTTGAAAATTTTTCCTCTTACTTTTGCACTAGCAAAATACCGGAGAATTTCAGAAGTAGAGTAGAGAAATCAGTTATTCTCAAATCAAATTCGCCGAGTTACAGAGTTCCAAATGGAGTATTAAATGACAAGTCAACTCTAATTTCCCAAATTCCCCAATTCTCCGTGTTAATGAATTCGGTCCCTGATGCTGAATTTCACAACTGTGAAGAAGATTTGAAAAACTCATGTGAGCGCAAGTGTACCTACAGTTTTGAATTTCAAGCGATTCCGTAAGTATCTGTGTACCTTAAGTGCTGAATGAAAATGCTGTGCTGAATATTATTTGAGTGAGCAAATAGTCTTTTTCAACTTTATAAGTTTGTTACTAATTTTTGTTTGACATTTGGTTTTGAAATTTATTTTGGCAAACTTTTAATTTTACCAGTTTGTTACTAGTTTTTTAGTTGACATTTTGTTTTGAAACTCATTTCGGTAAGCTTCTAATTTCACAAGTTCTTTACTCATATTTAATTAACAGTTTGTTTGGAAAGTCATTTCCACCATTTTTCTAATTTTATAAGTTTGTTACTACTTTTAAATTGACATCTAGTTTTGAAATTCATGTTGGCCAGCTTTTAATTTTACAAGTTTGTTACTAATCTTTGGTTAACCTTCTGGTTTCGATACTTGCTAAACTTTTTATCCGTAGGTGTAATTTAATAGGTGTCAGATTATTCAGCGGCTTTGATTTTCCTTTATGGGCTAAAAATCTTTATTTGTGCTTTTATTTCAGGAAATGTCAGATTATTCCAGTTGCTTTTATTTTCTTATATTGGTTAAAAATCTTTATTTGAGCCTTTATTTCAATAAATGTCAGGTTATTCGGGGACTTTAATTCTGTTAGATTTGTCCACATTTTTATTTGTGACTTCACTTCAATAATTATTAGACTACTTAGCAACTTTTATTTCCCTATATTTTCGACCTGGTGCTGGATTCCGCAACTGTGAAGAATTTGCAAGTGTACACGATTTGAAAAGCCCATGTAAGCGCAAGTGTACACTTTTGATTTTCAAGCGATTCCGTAAGGATTTGTGTACCCTTAAGAGCTGAATGAAAATTTGTCTCTGCTGAATGTTGTTTGAGTGAGAAAATAGTCTTTTCGAAGAAGTTAAGTTTAGCTATAAGAAATGAGTTACATGAATTCACTAATATTAAGGCGACTACGGCTTAGAGAATGGTAAAATCAATAATATAATAAATAATTTTGAAAACACCGCTTGACAAAAACTCACAGGTACTTCCTCAAAATTCACGACCAAAAATGGCCATTAGAAAATATAATCAAAATGTACACAATTTTGACAGAAAAACTGATTTCCAATTCTGCGGAATCAGAACAAGGTGGTGTACACAAAATTTTGTGAAGATTAAACGAGACACGACTCTGGAAATTTTTAACGGTAGACTTGCAGCAGACTAATACCTTGTTCACATGGACTGGACTGGTAATGGGGTGGTTCTATAATTCAGTTCTGCAATCAAGATTTTGTACGATGACGAAAAGTTTGGAGAAATGTAAACCAAATTATGCCGAATGTGGAAAATACCGACACCTAATAAACAGTTTTGGGTAAATGTACTAAATACTTACGATGAACAAAAGTGGATAGAGGATTTTAGGATTACAAAAAGTACATTTGACTATGTTTGATCACTCCTAGTAAATGAACTGAAGCCAAGTAAAAACTCTTTACCTTGTCAGAAGCCTTTATCGGTTGAAGTGCAAGTTTCAATTGCTTTATATAAATTGGCTAGCTATGCCAAATTGCGAGCTGTAGCATCGTTATTTGGTGTTGGTAAATCAACTGTACAGAAATGTTTGTACAGGTTTGTAAATGCACAAAGTAGAAGGGTAAAAGAGTTTATAAGAATGCCAAATGAAGCTGAAGCAGTAATAAAATATCTCCACTTTGAAGCCATATGCAAAGTTTCTCAAATTATCGGAATAATTGATGGATGTCATATTCCTATCACGCCGCCAAAAGAAGGGTACCGGGATTTTATAAACCGCAAAGGATGGGCCTCATATATTCATCAAGGAGTAGTCGATTCAAATTATATGTAGGGGATATTATTAGTAAAACTTAAATACTTGTAACACAAAATATTCTTGTGGCGTATATATTTCAATTTCAGTCATAATTAGAATTGTATTATTTATATTTGAATTCCTATAATCATTTCCATTTATGAAATTCTTCTAGTACAATATGTAAACCAGTAATTAATATAGTCTGGCAAGGTTAGCCCTACTTACGGTAACATTGTACGGTACGTAATTAGGTAGCCCCCTCTCTGTGTGCAACCATGGTAGAAGTAAGACGTCGCGTTATAAATCGAATAAATTAAACTCATATTTCATAGTAATTTGGTTGTTTTTTATTTTGCAAAAATTAATTGTTGAGTTGCATAAATAGCAGCAAAAGCTCTGCACCCAACAAATTGGTGACCCCGACGACGCAACGTACCACAAAATTTGATTTCGGATTTGGAAGCCGCGTGGCAGCGAATTGAAAATTCTTCAAGAATTTCATTACCAACGCTCGGCACCACGGCATATAACCAGCCATCAGGAAATAAAGCTAATCGCCATCATATAGGCAGCTGCAAAAAAATCCATTTCAATAAACCTAAAATACTAAAGTGCATTTTTGTGACACCTGTAATACCCAACTAGTGATGAGAGTGTAGTGAATTCGCTTCAAATTTAACCCACACACATGATCTCACCTCTAACAACAAGTGACGAGACTGTAGTGAATTCGCCTCAACAAGACAAGATTTTCGGAAAAATGCACGCACGCACACCGTCGCACTCCTCAAGACATTTCACATCACACCTACAGGCCATGAGAAAAAAGCAACATCACATACACACCTACATAGCTCACAAAAGAAACCAATCACACAAGAACAACGAACAAATGCAGCTAGATCTCATAGCCACGTCAACTTTAATTTCACTAACATCTGGTAACAAGACTTCGAACAAAACGAGACTCGCTGTTTGCAGTCAAAGTATAAGCCATACAATCAGGTGGATAGACGTCAACAAACCAAGTGTACGGAATGTCATCATAGTTTTACATCTATTTTATCAAATAAGTTTTCTTCCAATGTTAGAATCAGTTAATCAATTTTATTAAATCAAATTAATTTATTGCAGTTGAGTATTACACACGAGCCAAAGCAACACGAATTAATTATATGTCAATGCTCCACATCCATCAACACATTGGAATTAGAAGAGCTAAATACCATTGGATCTCAAGTAATGTCAACATAAGAAAACTTAATTTCCCTTTCTAAGTAAGTAATAAGATGGAATTTGCTAGTTAGTAAAATTAATTCCGACAAATTAACGTATATTATACAACATATTTAAATACAATAACAGCGTTATAACCATTTGGGTGTTTGGAAATTATCTTTCGAATTTTCGAATCGATTAGTATTCCAATCAATTTCGGGTATTTTGTTATGAATATTATTTGAATAATTCAATATAAGAAGTCAGCCAATGCAACTACTAATCATATAAACAATATATATATATTTATTCTCTTGGTGAACAGTTTAATAAAACAAATTTCTCATAGAAATTTTAGTATAAAATTTAATTAAATTCGAAATGACAGATCCAAACGATAAAGGAGACATAACATCAGACCAATTTACTGATCGAAATCGTCAACCAGTAGTAGGCAACAACCTAGCTCAAAATTCTACTAGCAATCTCGTAATGAATAGTCCTAGCCCACATAATAATCTAGGGACAAACAGTTCCGACCTAAGCTCTCAAGGGGAAAATCATAGCAACTTCATACAAACTTCACTTGTATCACTAAAAATTCCGCCTTTCTGGCATAACAGGCCAGACTTATGGTTTTTACAAATCGAAACGCAGTTTCGACTTAGAGGGATAACGGCTGGCAATACGAAGTATGACTATCTCGTATCATCACTTTCTCCTGAAGTTATAGAGGTAGTCGCCGATATCCTGACTAACCCATCAGCAAACGCGAACCCAGATAAATATGAAGTTTTAAAATCAGCTCTTTTGTCGCGTAGTCGTGACTCGGAAGAAAGGAGACTCGATGCTCTCCTACATAAAGTTGAATTAGGAGACTTGAAGCCCTCTGAACTTTATCGACAGATGGAATCTTTGGCAGGACAGAATAGTTTAGTTAATCAACCCCTCCTCAACAAACTATGGCTCAATAAGCTACCACGTTCTACACAAGCTTGTGTGATAGCGATCGAAGGCTCACAAACACAAGAAGAAGTGTTCCAAATAGCTGATCGTATACACGATTCCATTAGCGCACCTAGTGTATATTCACTAAGTAAGCAACATTCCTCAGAAAATAATAATAATCTAGCTGATAGAATCAATAACCTTACAGAGAGATTGAGAACACTCGAAACAAAAAACACTCGAGAAAATTTTTATTCGGGATCCCGTTCAAGAGAAAGAAAATGAGTTTTTCCAAATAAACAAAAGTATAGAGAAAAATCGCGAACCAACGAAAAGGCTCCCGAAAGCATTTGCTGGTACCACAGGCGTTATGCGGCTAAAGCACAAAAATGTATTAGTCCTTGCACATTTGCAAACCATCAATCGCAAACAAAAAACTAGTTAACGAGTTCTTTTCAGCGGCAATAAAAATGAACTCGTTCCCACGCCGCCTCTTCATATACGACAAAATTAGTAATTTACGTTTTTTAATAGATACAGGAGCGGAACTGTCAATTGTTCCTAGAAAACATTTTCCAAACCATATTAACAAAAGCGAATTGGTGTTAATAGCTGCAAACGGAGCGGAAATCACAACTTATGGTTCGAAGCAATTAACACTCGACTTAAATCTACGACGCGCTTTTAACCATACTTTCATTATCGCCAAAACAGACTATGCGATTTTAGGCGCGGATTTTTTATATAAATACGGTTTAGTTATCAATTTACGGAAAAAGAAACTAATAGATAATGAGACGAAACTTGCCTCGAAATGTTTTATGCGACAAGCAGAATCAGTTTCACCCAAACTATTTAACAGAGGTGGTGAATTTGGAGCAATTTTAGACAAATATCCGTCCCTCAAAGCTCCACCCAATTTCAACATCCCGGTCAAACATAACATAGTCCATAGAATTGTGACGGAAGGCCATCTTCCATCAGCTCGACCAAGACGTTTAAATACGGAAAAACACAGCATAGCCAAAAATGAGTTCCAACGTATGATTAACTTAGGAATATGCCGCCCGTCATCCTCACCAGTGGCATCACCACTACACTTAGTACCCAAAAAAGATGTAACAGACTGGAGACCGTGCGGAGACTATCGCCAACTCAATGCGGCGACAGTTTTCGATAAATATCCGCTACCCAACATACAAGATTTTTCATTAAATCTCCATGGCAGCACCATATTCTCGAAAATAGATCTTGTAAGAGCATACCATCAGATTCCAGTGGCACCGGCAGATGTATATAAAACCGCCGTTATTACGCCATTCGGACTTTATGAATTTCTGCCTTTTGGCGTACGGAACGGAGCTCAGACTTTTCAGCGTTTCATCAACGAAGTGCTGAAGGATTTGGGATTCCTTTTTATTTATGTCGATGACATACTCATTTTCAGTTCTTCAATAGAAGAGCATAAAAGTCATCTTCGAACAGTTTTCGAACGGCTTAATGAGTACGGCATTAATATTAACCCAAACAAATGCATATTAGGCGTTACTGAACTCGATTTCTTAGGACACACAGTAAATCAGCAGGGTATAACTCCTACCAAAGAACGAGTATCGGCAATTGTCAATTTTCCAGCGCCCATCACGATAAAACAGCTCCAACGTTTCTTAGGTATGGTCAACTTTTACCATCGTTTCCTACCACACATTTCTCAAACTGCTTTTCCTCTATACGAACTACTTAAAACATCTCAGAAAAAAAGAGGAGACAAAACCCCAATGCCAAAACGACCTTCAGCACTATACCTTACTGGTACACCCAAACCAAAACGCACAGATCAGCATCATGGTCGACGCGTCGAGTGTAGCCGTCGGCGCTGTATTACAACAACAGCAGCAAGAATCCTGGGAACCACTAAGTTTCTTCTCAAAAAAGCTTAGCCCATCTGAACAAAGATACTCAACCTTTGACAGAGAACTCCTCGCCATTTATCTGGCTATCAAACGGTTCCGGCATTTAGTGGAAGGAAGGGATTTCGTAGTTTTTACAGATCATAAACCACTTACAAAGGCTATCTGTTCAAAAACTGAAAAATCACCCCGACAAACAAATCAGTTAGAATACATAGCACAATTTACTAATGATATTAGGTACATTAAAGGCACTTGCAACTTGATTGCAGACACGTTGTCACGAAGCCACATCGACCTTATCGACGTCAAGAAACTGGATATTCCAACCTTGATCTATGAACAGAGTAAAGACGAAGAACTTCAGACAATTCTTTCTCAGGAAAATCTTTCGTTTACTCTCAAAAAAATTTACATTCCGGTCGAAGACCAAGAGATATGGTGTGAGACGTCAACTCTCGTAAACAGACCATACGTTCCAGAGCTCCTACGGCGTACTGTTTTCAACTCTATTCATAATTTATCACACCCAAGCATTCGGGTATCCAGAAAACTTATTACATCTAAGTATTTCTGGCCCCACATGAATCAAGACGTTAATCTGTGGGCCAAGAGTTGCATAGCATACCAAAAAAGCAAAATAACAAGGCACACCAGATCCGAGCATGGCACTTTTGACGTACCGAGTGGACGTTTCGAGCATATCCATATAGACTTAGTAGGACCCTTACAGCAATCTAATGGATATACCTACATCTTAACAATGAAAGATCGTTTTTCATTCTGGCCAGAAGCTATCCCTTTAAAAGCTATTAGCGCTTCAGCAGTAGTTTTCGCCTTTTTACAGCATTGGATCGCGAGATACGGTATCCCCAAAACAATCACTACAGATCAAGGGACACAGTTCGAATCATCGCTTTTTAAAGAACTCTCCAACATACTGGGAATGCATAGAATACGAACTACGACGTACCATCCGCAAGCAAACGGAATGGTTGACAGGTTTCATCGACAACTCAAAGCCGACTTAAAAGCAACGGATGACCCCAAAAAATGGTTTTTCAATCTTCCTTGGATTCTTTTGGGAATTCGCACGGCAATTAAGGAAGATTTCGACCTATCATCTTCACAAATATTATACGGTCAAGCACTCCGCTTACCAGCAGAATTCATCATAGCAGACTCTCGGGACGAACAAATACTCACAAACGATTTAGCAAAACAGATCCAAGAAAATATAGCCCAAATAAAACCAAAATGTAACAGGACCCGAAAACAAAAAACTGTTTTCGTACCGCAAGATTTACAAACATGTTCGCATGTTTTCATTAGGGAAGAAATAAATAAAGGATCGTTAAAACCACCATACCGTGGACCTCATAAGGTAATTTCCAAACACCAAAAACATTTTAACGTCGCGATAGACGGGAAAGAAAATACAATATCAATAGACAGATTGAAACCAGCCTTCTTAGCAAATTCCACCTTTCTTAATAAGGAAGGAGCGTCAAGGTTCGAAATTAGACCTAAGGTACGATTCAACCTGCAAACCATCAGATATACATGAATTACATTTAAAAACAAAATTTCAATGAATTTACAACATTACTCGATTCAATATTATTTAGATTCAATTTTCAAAAAAAAATTTCTTTTTTTTCCTTTGAGGGAGAGTGATGTGGCGTATATATTTCAATTTCAGTCATAATTAGAATTGTATTATTTATATTTGAATTCCTATAATCATTTTCATTTATGAAATTCTTCTAGTACAATATGTAAACCAGTAATTAATATAGTCTGGCAAGGTTAGCCCTACTTACGGTAACATTGTACGGTACGTAATTAGGTAGCCCCCTCTCTGTGTGCAACCTTGGTAGAAGTAAGACGTCGCGTTATAAATCGAATAAAT
This sequence comes from Dioctria rufipes, assembly GCA_963924295.1. Lineage (NCBI taxonomy): Eukaryota > Metazoa > Arthropoda > Insecta > Diptera > Asilidae > Dioctria > Dioctria rufipes. The sequence continues at coordinate 67,423,567 of OZ002740.1, read as the reverse complement.
TAAACTCATATTTCATAGTAATTTGGTTGTTTTTTATTTTGTAAAAATTAATTGTTGAGTTGCATAAATAGCAGCAAAAGCTCTGCACCCAACAAATCTTTTAAGGTTTATTGATGTTGGTTGCAAATTTCCTGGATCAGCACAAGATGCAAATGCTTTTCGTGGTTCTGGCTTATATGAAAATTCGTGGAATATTTTACCAAAGGTATAGTGATTTATATGGAAACAAGAATAAAATTTTGTTTGCTTATATTTAGAAGACCAGAACAATCGAAAATGAAAAAAATCACATATTTTATTGTCGACGATCCAATTTACCCACTTTTACCAAGGTTACTAAAAAATTACACTGCACCAAAGACAGCTGAAGAAGAGTTATTCAATACATACATGAATACAGCAAGAGTGAGAGTGGAAAATGCATTTGGCAGGCTACAGTCGAGATGGCATATTTAAAAAAAAAGAATTGATTCATTTTATGGAAAAGTCCCGAGAATAATTCTAACATGTTGCATCCTTCACAACATTGTGGAAAGTAGGAAAGAACCATATGATGCATTTACTGACAGCACTACATCCGCTTCCCAAGGGCATCTCCACCAACCTCCCTCAACAGTAAACCAACAAATTTCAGATGAAGGAAGATATTACAGGGATATTTTAAAAACTTACCTGGCAAAAAACTTCGAATTAAGGAATACCAATTATTTTAAATTATTTGCACTATAATTTTATATTTTTCAGTTTTAAAAAACGATTCTATATATTGTATATTAAAATAAGGAACTTATATTTTCACTCTTTTCATTTTTTTGCGTAAATAGAAGTTATAGCACCAAAACAATAAATAACTAAATAAGGAAGACTTCAATCTTCATGCTCAGTTCCTTCGAAAACAATAAAATTATTGAAATCCACATCGTCCTCGGTTTCAACATAAGAACGACTAGCTTGTGCTGACGTTGATGGCATGTAGCTCGAAGTACAAGAACGTCCGTCAAATGCATATGCCTGGCGCATATTTTGCGGCTGGAAAACAGTATATAACCCTGACAAAAAATATCTCGATTTCTTTGATCCCCCCGGTCTTGCATTTCGCGCTGGAATTTCGTTCGAAAAGCTTAGTAAGCTTTTCTCATATTTGTTTTTATTTGAAAAATAAGAAACAACAAATCAATCTTACTTAAATAAAATACGATTTTGCATGTATAAACAAACCTGCAGGTTTTTTGCGATTGGAGTAGGTCGGCTCTTGTGCCGAAGAACTATATGTATGCTCGGTGCAGTTTTGATCATCCAAATCCCCATCTAAAAGAAATATTTGCTGTTATATATTTTAAATTCTTAGATGTAATAAATATACCAATAACAATCGAAGGTGTTGTTGCTTTGGCAGGTGACCTAAAAGTTTGTTCATGGCTTCAAAATATTTGGATTTGTGCCTAGAATTTCCATTCTTTGAATTATTTCTAAGCACCTCGTAATACTTCTGTTTCAGCTGCTTAAGTTTAATTTGGACCTGTCCTGGAGTTTTCGTATAGCTACTTTTCTGTAACTTTTCTGAAACTTCCTTCATTATAGTATTGTACCGCACAGTTCTTTTATCCACCATATTTATTATATTAGATTCTTCGCAAATGTTGATAAATAGTTCCACTTCTTCATGCTCCCAAAAACATCTTTCGCGTAACTTTTCTTCTATTATTTATTAAAAAATAAACCAAAAATTCTCAAACAAATTTGACACTACCCAAACGTTAATCCACTTCGATCCACTTAAGCGTTTACATGCAATTAATTCCACTCCACTACCGAACTAACGCCGGTGCAGATAATTGCACTCCGGTTAGTGTTCACATGGCGAATTATCTCACTCCGAAGTAGGCTAACCCACTCCAGTCCGCTTCGTGTGAACTCGGTATAAAACTTTGAGTGGATTTAAGTGGATTTGTAACAAATGTGAAACAGATATTACCTTTAATTTCTTTATTATTTTTTTAGAAATTTTGTACATATAATATTTTGAGCGCAGCTGAGCTTATTTTCCAAATTGAATGGCTTCGCATTACGGATGCTCGCCTTTTTATATTATTCGGGCGTCCTGGCAATGGTAGCGTAAAGTGCAGCACGAACAAATGAGTGTGGGGACTATGACATTCATGGAAGGGTTTATGGAAAAGCAGTGGCGGCGTGCTAGATAGAAAGGCAGTGGTGGCGTGCTACAAATTCTTATTGACTATGAAGTAAAGGGCTGAAATATATTGACCAATAACTGCTTGTTTAAAGATAAAATGGACAGATTTTTTATTTAATATTATAGCCCCTAATTATTCTCTAAGTACATCTTTGCCTAGATCCCCCTTTCCCAAATTTTCCTAATTAAGTTTGCTCGTAGTTAATATTTAAGAAAATTATGAGTTGTACAACCTTTGAGTATCTTCTAAATACTTTAGATGAGCCTTCGTAAAATTGTAACTTATCAAAATCTCTAATTTTTCCAATCCACAAATTCTGTTATATTAAAGATTGGCAATTGTAGAATCCGGTGACTTCTTGGTGTTATAAATCCATCCAAAACGATTTATGTACCTATTACAAACCAAGATCTAAAATATATATATACCCAGGCAATTGAAGAGGCGGAGTTAGAGCATCAACAATTTAACGAATGAGTAATAATTATAAAAGTGTTCTATTTTATGATATAAATTTACTTCCATCAAATCAGTACTAATATCATATCCTAAAGTCCACAAGAAATGATTCTCTTCTGATAATGGAGAGTAATCTCTACAACTATACATACATCCTCCTGTGAGTATATTACAATAGACAGGAATATTCCAGATGAATTTTTCGTACTTTTAAAACAAAACACAACGCATCTACCCTATCTACTTCTTTACTGTAAGGATATTTATTGGGGAACACCACAGGATGAAGGGCGCTCGGTGGAATAATAATATTTTCTCTAATGCATGTCATGTAAAGAAGCTTATACCATCATTGGTGGGGGGTTGACGGGACTTTGGGATTTTGTTGGCTTACAGATTTAGAGCTAAACGTGCAGATGGCATGACACGAAACATGTACTTTTCACAGGCGAAATGAAAAAATGATTGCACTCGAGTGAAAAATGTATTTACCGTTAGTGCTAAAACACCTGCGTCTGAACTCAATATTTTATAAGGTTGGAGATTTTGTAATGCTTGGCTTCCTTGCAAATGTATGTGTATTATTCCATTATTGGTTAAAAAATATTTTATGATGGTATCACTCAATATTTATAATATATTTATGTTTAGCTAATATTACGATTTCCGAAGACTAATACTAGGCAGAATTCCGCAATTCTTAAGAGGAGGCAGCCTGCGCTAAGGAACGCACAGAGCTAACCAGTGTTCGAGGCTTCTGGAAGCAGAAAATATGTTATTTATTGATTTTTTTTTGTATATTTATTTACATATATATATATAGACATTAAGTTTTGCAATTTTTGTTCGAATGTTATCTCTACAATATATACGTTTTTCTTGCAATTCTTTTCAAATTTTGTCTCTGTATATTCTCGTTTAACCTGTCGCGTTTTAAGAATCTGTTTTCTTTCTTTTTCTTAGTATAGCTCCCTTGAGCAGTGTAAAAGTTTTGTTTGTAACGTATACGTAACGCATTCGGGTTTTGTTAAGTATCGCGAGTTTTTGGTAGAGTTTTCGAAGTGTTGTGTTGTGGTTCCAGAGTTGGAGGAAGTGCTGATTTCAAATCATGAGTTTGACCAACGATTCGTCGATCGTCTCCAACGATTCACAGGTCGTCGCCTCTTCACCGGCGAATCTCGGGGCGGTTGCTGTGAGGCCTACTCCGTTCTGGAAGCAAGCACCGGAACTATGGTTTTGTCAGCTGGAAGCTCAGTTTGAGCTTGCAGCTATTACGCAAGACAGGACCAAGTTCAACATAGCAGTCAGTGCGTTGGATATGGATGTGGTACGTGTGGTGAGTGACGTGGTCTTCAACACGCCGTCTGTGGATCGATACAAGATGCTCAAGGAGATGCTGATTTCTCGCCTGTACTGTAGCGAGCAACAGAAGATCCAACAATTGCTCACAGAGATGTCTCTTGGTGATCTCAAGCCCTCGCAATTGCTTCGTGAGATGCAGTCTCAAAATCAAGGACGATTAAATGACCCAGTGCTTAAAACGCTGTGGCTTCAACGATTGTCATCACAGATGCAAGCTATCCTCGCCTGTAACCCCGGATCTCTCACTGAACTTGCAACATGCGCCGACAAAATTGCAGAAGTCCGGCCATCTCCAGAACTGTGTTCCGTGCGTAACCCGTTTGCAAATTCTGGCGATGCATCGCTAGGCTTGTTGGTCAACCGGATTAACGCCTTGATGCAAGTCATCGAAGATAAAGTCATTACTCATCATGGGCCTTCTACCAGCAAACCCCGTAGTAGGTCTACAAGTCGTCAGCGAGACCATCATGGTTTTGCAAGTTCTGCCAATCGGCAGGGCTTATGCTGGTATCATCAGCGTTTCGCTAGCAAGGCCAGCAAATGCATTCCTCCGTGCAACTTCAACAAAATTAATGCAGGTAAGCAAATTTCTAATCTGTCTTCAAACTAATCGGCCCCCCTCCTTTGCCGAGTGGAAGGCAGGCCTCTTACAATAATCGCCTATACATTTTCGACCAATCTTCTAGGCAATACTATCTGGTGGATACAGGAGCCGATGTTTCAGTTATTCCGGCTACAAAATTTAACAAGAGCTTTCGCAGCGATTTTTACCTTTCGGCAGCAAACTCGACCCCCATTTTTACTTATGGTAAAAAACTTTTTACTTTAGATTTGGGCTTACGTCGAAATTTCCAGTGGCAATTTGTTATAGCTGATATTCCTAAGCCTATCTTGGGAGCTGATTTTCTTGGCCACTACGGACTTCTGGTGGATGTTAAAAAGCGTCATCTCGTTGACCCTGTAACGTCTTGTAAAAGCCGAAAATTTTTCGTTGTCAATCTTAATCACACCCACAGTTGATCCGCAGGTTCAAAAGTTGCTGCAAGAATTCAAGTCGATTACCATCGACAATGGCTTCACTAGACCCGTGGCACATAAGGTAACCCACCACATTGTTACTACTGGACCTCCTGTAGTCTCGAAAGCACATCGTTTACCTCCAGACAAACTTCTCGCTGCCAAGAAGGAGTTCGACCTCCTGCTCAAACAAGGCATTTTTCGACCTTCCGACAGCTGCTGGTCCTCACCATTGCATATGGCGGCAAAAACGAACGGGGAATGGAGGCCTTGTGGAGATTATAGGCGTTTGAATGCCTGCACTGTCCCAGACCGCTATCCTATACCTCATATACAGGATTTTGCACATCAGCTCAAAGGATGCTTATTTTTTTCAACTTTGGATCTAGCGAAGGCGTATCACCAAATTCCAATTGAACCTAAAGACATCCCTAAGACTGCAATTTGCACACCTTTTGGTTTATACGAATTCGTTCGTATGACTTTCGGATTTTGCAATGCAGCACAAACGTTCCAGAGATTTATTCACTCTGTACTCCGCAATTTACCTTTCTGTTTTGTCTATCATGATGATGTTTTAGTTGCATCAAAATCAGTAGAAGATCATTTTGATCATCTTAGGCAAATTTTTAATCGTTTCAAGGAACATGGCTTATTTTTAAATATGGATAAATGCAAATTTTTACAGAAACAAATTCTTTTTCTTGGCCATATTATTAATCAGCATAGTATCAGACCCTCTCCTGAACGCGTGGAAGCTATATCCAAGTTTAAACGTCCCGAAACTGTTAGGGAACTACGACGTTTCCTTGGTATGGTGAACTTCTACCGTCGTTTCCTTCCTTTCGCCGCACATCACCAAGCTAAACTTAACGCCTATCTTACTGGTTCCAAGAAGGACGGCGCTCGAAAAGTTGATTGGTCGGAGGATTCTATGAAATCATTTGAGTTGGTCAAACAGCAGCTGAGCCATGCCACTCTGTTGGCACATCCTTCAACTTCTGCACCTCTAGCTGTTGTGGTAGACGCCTCTGACTTCGCACTGGGAGCAGTGGTTCAGCAGAAAGTAGATGCTGGTTGGCAGCCCTTGGCTTTCTTCTCAGTCAAGCTCTCTCTAGCTCAGGCCAAATACAGCGCCTACGATCGAGAACTTCTCGCAGCATACAGTGCCATTAAATATTTTCGATTTTTCCTTGAAGGAAGAAGTTTCGTGTTATTCACTGATCACAAACCTTTAACTATCGCTTTTGAACAAAATTCAGACAAAGCATCACCACGCCAATTGCGACACCTGGACTTTATCGGCCAATTTACCACCGATATTTGGCATATTTCCTGTAAGGATAATGTAGTCGCCGATGCTTTGTCTCGTGTTGACGAAATTCAGGTATCCAGCGCCATCGATTTCAAAGGCATTGCTGAGAAACAATCTACAGATCAGGAACTTAGCCAACTGATGCAAAATTCCTCCCTCAAATTCAAAAAGGACCTCATTTCTGGTTCAGGACATTTTCTGCGAGGATTCCCCCAAAGGTTTGCGGCCTTTCATTCCTGAAATTTTTCGGAAACAGATTTTTAATTTGGTACATTCTCTTTCTCACCCTAGTATTCGATCGACAACCAAGATGACCACTGCTCAATATTTCTGGCCCTCCATTAAGAAGGACGTCCGCAACTGGACTCAAAATTGCCTCGCTTGTCAGAAGAGCAAAGTGTCTAGACACGTTAGGAGTTCTTTTAGTAAACTCCCCGTGTGTTCAAACCATTTCGAAGTAATCCACAGTGATCTTATTGGCCCTTTACCACCTTCACAAAATTTACTGCCTAATCATCATCGATCGGTATTCACGTTGGCCTGAAGCTATCCCTATTTCGGATATTAGCGCCGTCACTGTTGCTGAAGCTCTCTGTCAAAATTGGATAGCACGTTTTGGCATCCCTAAAATTATTATTACTGATCAAGGTTCGCAGTTCGAATCGCAACTTTTTACCGAATTAGCTAAATTCTAGGACCACTGCATACCATCCTCAGGCAAACGGATGCGTTGAGCGTTGGCACAGGACCTTAAAAGTAGCAATTATGTGTCACCAGAATAAATCTTGGTCAAGGATTTTACACCTCGTCTTATTTGGGCTACGTTCTGTTTTCAAGGAAGAATTCGGTGCTACGGCAGCAGAGATGGTTTACGGAGAGAATATTCGATTACCTTACTTACTTTCTTTCAAAATTCTAAAGTTTTCAAACCCCAAAACGATTTTGTTTAGCAGTAATGAACCAAAGTAATGTCGCCCCGTAACGGGAAAATTCACTCTTATAATATAAAGCCCGTTCACGTTAGATCTCTCAATAAACGTTACTGAGCATAGCCATTATGAAATTCTTTCTTAAAGTTTTGCCTGAAAATGACTTTTCGATATTAATTTCATTAAAGAAAACTAAAGGAACATCCTGCAGTAATTCTTAGCTGTTTGCTATATATTAATTCATATATAATAGACCGAAATAAAAAATGAAAATAAAGCACTAATTAGGTTAGATAAGGGAACCAAAGTCTGTCGAAGTTTAGAATTAAGTAGCTAGAATGAAATGAAATGTAATAAATACAAAGATGAACTCCACTATTTGAATATTTTATCATATAATATTGCAGGTTTGAAAACAAGTTGAAGTTTCTAAGCTTTTTAGAGCTTATTCATAAATATGATATTTGCCTTCTAGTCGAAAACGCATGTAACTGATGGTGAAATGAATAAATACAGAAAATATTTTGTAGGCTACGAACTTTCCTGGGTGAATTCAGTGAGACCGGCGTGAAGAAGGTAACGAAGATGAGAACTTGGATAAGGAGGAAAGAAGTTTCCAAGAAGTAGTAGTGAGTATGCGATTCAATTAAGTTGTGTTTTATGTGGCTCCTAAGTTTTTGCTGTTTTTTTCCACGTATTGATTTTATCCGACCTCAAAATATTTGTTAAAAGTGTTCTATAACAAACAACTTTTATCAAGCCTATAAAGTTTGATTCCAATTTAATCGTTTTGCTATTTCTGATTTGAAAGATTTCTTTGTTCGAGTTCCAAAGATGAGCAAAATCGCGAAGTCAACTACCAACTCAAAAGGTTCCACCACAGTCACACCTGTTACGTCTAACAGACAAACCAGGAGCAACTGTAAAAATCAGCAAGTAAGTGATGGAGGCAGTGATATCTCTCTTATACCTAGTCGATCGAACTCTGTAATCAGTACTGATACCTTTGAGTTGCTTGAAAGAAAATTAACGAAAAACCTGGCCCAGATTACATCTGAAAATGGAGATGCTAAATCAAAAAATAGATTATGTCACTTCGGTTCTTACTTCGAACATTTCGCAGTTGCATGAAGAATTGAACAACGTTAAGTGTGAGCTCTCTGAAACTCGTAAAGAACTGGAAGATATGCGCAGACACTATAGGCTGACGGATGCAGTAATTACTGGTGTACCATACACTGACCATGAAAGTGCGTTAGAAATATTAAGGAGCACTCTTCCACTATCAGGCATACTTTATCGCCATATGCAACTGCTTTTCGATCCAAAACATTTGGTAATCAGCGGGCTTGCAAAAATTCACCGATCATCTGTAAGTTCTTTTCATGTAACGAACAATGCATATTTCTCCACAAATTTAAGCAGCACGGTGTGGTGAATTTAAGACCAATTTCCCCTAATTTTGTCTCCCGCAGCAAAATTAATGTTTTTGACAGTTTAACCCGTAATAATCAGAGAATCTTGTGAAAAGCTTTCGAATATAAACGTACCAAACTACTACATTCCACGTTCTCTCGCAATGGGATTGTATTTGTTCGGATAAGAGAAGGCCATACTTCAGTTGAAGCGTCTAGTATTGATGTTCTTACCGAAGTTATTACTGATGCAAATAATCTCGACGGTGATGGGGACGCGCAAGCATTATTACCTAAGCAAAACATTGTTGGAGCTCAGGATGCATAATTACTTATTAATTTCGATTGTGCCTATAGTTAGTCTTGTTTTGTTGTTATCTTTTTCTTTCGTAGAGAATTTAAATAGGATTTTGATTAGTTGTTATTATCGTCATTACAAAATTATTAATTAATCTGAATGTTAAAAATGTTTGCATCATTTATACATTGACTTTCTTGTGTGGGTCAGAAACTCACCTATTTTCAGGCTTCTGCTTAGGCTGGGTGCTTGGTACTGGCTGGGGATAGTTTTTCGCCATTGGACAGGGTAAGAGTCATGTGTAAAATATTTTCCTCTTTTGTTTCGGGTCTTAATGTCATATACCTAAATGCAAGGAGTTTAAGAAATAAATCTGACCTTCTCAGTGACATGTTCAATGGATCAAATGTCCACGCATTAGTTATATCTGAGACATGGCTGGACAAGAATGTTAACTCAACAGTTATATCTCTTCCTCATTATAAGATTTTTAGAGTTGACCGCGAAGAGCGCACAGGAGGGGACTTGCCATTTATGTCCATGAGTCCCTGAATGTCTTAGTTCTCAAGGAGTCCTCTTATGGAGCAAATATTGAGTTTATTAGGGTTGAGATTAGTTCGCGTTTCGAAAAATGTGCTGTTTTTCGAATTTACTGCCCCCCAAATAATTATAATTCTGAAAATGCCTCCGAACTGGAAGACGCTATCTCTTCAAATATCGCGGTATACCAGAATGTAGTTGCTTTCGGGGATTTGAATGTTAATGCTCTCAGGTCTAGCCCGTCACTTGATAGCCTATTATATCTACTTCAGAGGCTGGACCTCAAAGTTGTGAACAATTTGATCTTATTAATGTAATATATTCTATCCAGTCAAATGCCTCCGGGCCGGATACACTCTCTCCGAATTTCGTGAAATTAATTGCTTCATTTATAATAAGCCCGTTAACGCACATTTATAATCAGTGTCTAATGACATCACAATTCCCCACTAAGTGGAAGTGTGCAGTTGTTGTTCCCATTCCTAAGAAAGCTCGCCCTAATGGTCCTAGCGATTTTCGGCCAATTAGTTTATAAAATTTTCTTGCTAAGGGGTTAGAGAAAATAATGTATAATCAAGCGACTGAGTATATATAATGTAATGATTTACTGTCAAAGTGGCAATCTGGATTCATAGCAAAACATAGCTGTGAAACTGCTCCTTTAAAAGTTACAACTGATATTCATGAAGCTCTTGATAATGATCTTCTAACAATACTTGTTCTTCTTGACTTCAGTAAAGCATTTGATAGTGTCAGTCACTCTATTTTACTTTTTAAACTTAAGAATAAGTTTTCTTTCTCCTCATCAGCTTTGGGATTAATTAGTAATTTCCTGTCGATGCGAAATCAAGTCGTTAAGGTGAATAATGCATTTTCTAATGTAAAGCTCCTTTATCAAGGGGTTCCTCAAGGTTCTATCCTTGGTCCTTTACTATTCGGCATGTGTACCAATGATTTAACAAGCGTTGTGAAGAATACATCCATATACATCTATATGCTGATGCTGTACAAATTTATTTATTCAATGAGGATCTACACTACATATATGAATGGTCACTGACTATTATCCTCTCAATCAACCCTTCAAAGTCTAAGCGCCTAGCTGTGTACTGGAATAATACTGAAAATATTGACTCACCATCTGTAACAATGAACAATACGCCATTGGCGTATGTAGACTCTGTAAAAAATCTAGGTGTCACACTGAATTCCAAGTTCACCTGTTGTGACTATATGTCTGCATTACTCAGTAAAGTGTACGGAAGTCTTCGACAACTCTGGATTACCACGAGCTGTTTGTCGATAAGCTTAAGATCCAGATTAGCAAAAGTACTTGTCCTCCCCCACTTCATATATGGCAGCCTTGTATTTGCCAAACTTGACTCACAGTGTCAAAGAAAATTAACTGTGTCATTTAAGGACGTAATTCGTTATGTTTATAAATTGCGTAGGCATTATCATGTGTCGGCGTATGCAAGTTTGTTCCTCGGTATTTCCTTCGAAACTTTCCGAGCACGTCGTGACTTAACATTTTTGCATACGTTGATTTATGAGAAAACACCTGAATATCTTTATGAAAAACTGCAATTTCTAAATTAAACTTATATGGAATTGTGGTTCTTTCACTTGGAGGCAAAGTTTGCTATCACACGCATCAACCAACAGCAGACAATGTACTACCACACATTAGCCGCCCTGGATGAGACTATTATTAGAATTGTTAGTGACGTCGTTCGTAAACATCCAGAGGGTGAGGAATATAACAAATTAAAAGAAGCATTGATATCTAGACTCACTGGCAGTGAATCTCGACATTTAAAACAGCTCCTAACAGAGTTACCTTTAGGAGACTCACAGCCTTCGCATTTATTAAGAGAGATGCGACACTTGAACAACGGGAAATTATCCGAAGAAGTGCTCAAGTATCTCTGACTCCAGCGATTGCCCACGCAAATGCAGGCCATACTAGCTTGCAATACTGAAAACCTGGATTCCTTGGCTACATACGCCGACACAATCGCTGAAGTTCATGTTAGTCCTCAGGTGTATGCTGTTTCCGCAGCGTCTGAACACCGCAATTCTGCATTTTCTCTAATAGTCGACGAAGTTCGAAATTTAGCCAAACTAGTCACGGACTCGTTAACGCTTCACAGTAATTCACAACGTCCTGAAAATTTTCAGTCTAGAAGTAAAGCCAGATATAGATCACCATCGCCTCGTCTCCAGGCTGGACAAAAGCATCCCTTTTGCTGGTACCACAAAACATACGCTCGCAACGCAAGGAAATGCATTCCTCCTTGTACTTTTAAGTCTCAAAATTTAAGTGCCAATTCCGTCATTTCTTCTACTGAATTTTCGACAAACTAAACAGCCCTCCGCCATTGACGACGGGTGGAAGTGGCTGTCTAAAAGCCGTTTTTATCTGCATGATAAGTCCTTAAGAAAACATTTTTTAATTGACACTGGGGCTGACGTGTCGGTCATTCCGGCTTCAACAGGTGATTCCGTTTCAAAATCTGATCTATGTCTGGTCGCCGCAAATTCTTCAGTTATTCAGACATTTGGAAGAAAATTCCTCACACTGGATTTAGGACTGCGTCGCGTTTTTCCTTGGCAGTTCATCATAGCAAACGTACCAAGACCCATCTTAGGAGCAGACTTCCTAGGCCATTATGGTTTGCTGGTTAACATCAAGGAGAAGTCGCTCATTGACCTTTTAACCTCTTTAAAGTCTTTTGGACAACGCGTAATATGCCAAAATTCAACTCTTTTAGTTCTCATAAATCCAGAATTCCACGTTGAAATTCAAAATCTCGTACGTGAACATTATTCCATTACTGTAGAAACTGGTTTTATTAAGCAAGTGTCTCATAAAGTGACACATCGCATCATTACCAATGGGCCTCCCATCGCGTCTAAGGTGCGTCGCCTTTCGCCTGAAAAGCTGGCAGCAGCCAGAAAAGAATTTGACTTCCTTTTAAAGCAGGGAATTTGTAGGCCTTCGAGCAGCTGTTGGCTCTCGCCATTGCACCTCGTAAAGAAGAAAAATGGTGACTGGAGACCTTGTGGAGACTACAGGTTATTAAATGCTTGTACAGTCCCCGACCGCTATCCAATTCCATTGATCCACGATTTTGTTTATCACTTGCAAGACTGCAAATATTTTTCAACTTTAGATCTAGCCAAGGCTTATCATCAAATCCCAATCGAACCTGAAGATATTCCGAAGACTGCTATATGCACCCCATTCGGACTCTTCGAGTTCACACGCATGACCTTTGGTCTTTGCAATGCGGCACAAACCTTTCAGAGGTTCATTCACACTGTGCTCCAGGAATTTTCCTTCTGTTTCGTCTACCTCGATGACATTTTAATCGCCTCCCGATCTAAATTAGAACATTTCACTCACTTGAAGAAAATTTTTACACGGTTAATGGAATACGGCCCAATCATATATGTGGATAAATGCACATTCTTGCAATCGCAGGTCAAATTTCTAGATCATCTGGTTACAGCTCAAGGGATCAAACCGTCTCTCGAGGGTGTCGCAGTTATCGCAAATTTTAAAACGCCTAAAACCGTTAAAAACTTACTCCGTTTCTTAGGCATGATAAATTTTTATCGACGATTCCTCCTACATGCGGCCAGTCATCAAGCTCTTCTTAATAGTTATTTGACAGGACCAAAGAAGGGCGTCCAAATCATCAGCTGGTCCACGGAAGCCATCAAGGCCTTCGAGGAGGTAAAAGACCAGTTATCACAAACAACCCTTCTTGCTTTTCCCATCCTCTCTGCTGAGATCGCGTTATACGTAGATGCGTCAGATTCAGCCATAGGTGCCGCACTCTATCAGAAAGTGGAGAACTGCTGGCAGCCACTAGGGTTTTATTCAGTAAAGTTAAACAGCGCTCAACGCAATTATAGCGCTTATGATAGAGAATTACTCGCTGCTTATCAGGGCATCAAATATTTTCGCTACCACTTGGAGGGAAGAACTTTTATTTTGTACACGGATCACAAACCGTTGACGTTTGCATTTAGGCAAAACCCAAAGAAAGCCTCTCCCAGGCAATAGCGACATTTAGATTTTGTTGGACAATTTACGACTGACATTAGACACATTTCAGGTAAGGATAACATCGTCGCCGACACCTTGTCGCGGATAGACGAAATTCATCTTCCCAGCATCATAGATTTCGGATCTATTGCGGATACGCAAATTGAGGATGCTGAGTTCCTACAACTTATTCAAAATTCGCAATATAAATTTGAAAAGTTCCCAATTTTCGGCACTAATAAGCAGTTGTACTGCGAAGTTTCGCACATCGGAACTAGACCTTTTATCCCACGTAAATTTAGGATAAATAAAATGGTCACATCCCGCTATTTTTGGCCGCCTATCAATAAGGATGTATACTCCTGGGCACGCTCGTGTTTAGCCTGCCAACAGAGCAATGTTTCAAGACATGTCAAGACCACTCCAGGCTCCTTTCCAGCATCTTCACGCCGTTTTCATGATATACACGTCGACATTATTGGTCCTATGCCTCCCTCGAAAGGGTTCAGATACTGCCTTACGATCATTGACAGGTTCACCCGTTGGCCAGAGGCCATTCCTCTTGACAGTATCAATGCTGAAACAGTAGCCGAGGCGCTCTGCCAAAATTGGATATCGCGTTTCGGAGTACCCAGAACAATCGTCACCGACCAGGGACCTCAATTCGAGTCTACACTCTTCGCTGAACTTTCCAGATTATTGGGCTTCGAACGTAGTCGAACCAGGAGTTACCATCCTCAATCCAACGGTTTTCTCGAGCGCTGACACAGGACACTTAAGGCAACAATAATGGCATACAGAGATAAATCCTGGTCAAAAGTCCTTCCTTTAGTCTTACTCGGACTCAGAACAGCTTTCAGAGAAGAATTTCAGGCCACTCCAGCAGAGCTAGTCTACGGCGAAAGCTTACGACTGCCAGGCAACTTTCTCCAAAGCTCAGTAAATCATTCACAAAGCGAATTCGTCACCTCTCTTCGAAACATTTTATCGGACATTAGACCCATGCAAGCTTCAAGTCATTCTCAGAACTTCTTTTTCAAATTCAAAAATCTTGATAATTGCTCTCACGCTTTTATACGAACAGATGCATTGCGGGCCTCACTTCAACCTCCTTACGAGGGCCCTTATGAAATTATTGCCAGAAAAGAAAAATTCTTCACACTTTAAGTGCGTAATAGAGAGATCAATGTTTCGTTGGATAGATTAAAACCTTGTTTTAAAGAAACTAATAACGAAATGCATCAAGGGCAGCAAAATCAATACAAAGACTCAACATTTGCACACCCATCTACACGTATTCAAGAATCGGTTCAGCCAGTACGTGAGAATACAACCACTAACCCTGGCAACAATGATCACACACATGATCTTTCGATTCCAGGAACCGAAGACGCACCGCATCAAACACAACCAAATACACCACCTACCACTCGGACGTTGCGGAATGTTAGATTTTTGCCAGATGGTAACACAGTTTTCCACCAACAAACTACAAGATCTGGACGAACCACTAAACCACCGCGCAAATATAGGTCTCGCTAAACCAGTCGTTTCGCTGGCGGTGGAGTGTTGTGGCGACACGGGTGCAACCGGCAAGTTGGCACACCTTTATCCATAGTGTTTCAAATTCCGATCAGGGTGCGCTTTGAGTATTGAAAAAGGTTCTGTGAGTAGGCAGTGATTTTTATGTTAGTAAAATAAAAATAGAAAATATTCAGTTGATTGTCAGCCGTCCATCCTGTAGGACGATTATTTATTAAACAAGAAAAGGAAAGCTAAATATATTTGGAAGATCAGAAGATAGCATAACTTTTACTTTTGGATGTTTTCTTGACCCAATATGAATTTATTTCTCACCTTCATCGTCAGAATCAACAAGGCTGAGACTCATTCATAGCTTCATCTGAAGATATTGTGTCTATTTTTTACTCACCATGACGAAGAGTTGTTTCGACAACACAACACACTCAGACTGTTATAGGGACAGTCTGGCTTTGAGACTGGGTCGTCAGGCTAGCATTACAGAAGCCTATAGACCCCCCTCAAGACTTTAAATTTATTTTACAGGCCTAGGTACCATCACCAATAAGCTGATGTTCACGATTACCAGAACATACTATTTGCAGAGATCAGTACGCCTCGCGGATTATACCGCGGCATCATTAACCGTTGCTGTTAAACAGCCATCAACACAGGTGTTGTCTATTCGAAGCTATATAGCTAAGTCAAGGTATATACCCCCAAATAATTATTAAAATTTCGAGAAAAAATGGAGATATGTTTTGAATTGGAGAAATTTAGTGAGGTTAGCTCTGCTGTAACACGTGAACATTTGATTGGAAAATGTTTCCTACAAAAAGTGTATGCAATTTCATGCTAAATAAATTTTGCAAGGGTTACTTTTAACCTAGATGGCGATAGGAAGAAGATGTTCTAGAAAAAAAAGGATTTTCGGTACCATTTTCCCAATATGGCGGCGCGAGCGGTTGTCGCTGAAGTCCGCAAACTTTGAGTATTCGTGAAGACGGCAAACTCTACAACTGTACCAAATTAGAATTCTCTTTAACCTTTTGTAGCGAAGGCACCTTTTGATATTTTCAGTGCCTGGACTACTAATAGAGCGAAAAAATCCAGGAAAAATTTTCGTCAATATCTTTTAGCTTGCTAAATTTTCATACAAAATTTAGCTTAGCTCGGACCTTAGTACTAGGCTTGTCGAATGTAAAATTTTGCACTGATCATACATTCCTTCAGAAAACTCTTCTCAGTCACGTAACTTTTTAAAATTATTTATTAATCTTTTAATGAATTTGTAAGATTGCTTGCGTTAAGGTAGGTAGTTTTTCTTGTGATGTTATTTTCTTATGCATATTTATTGATTTTGGTAAATAAAAAGGGTTACTTTATGTTAATATAGTACATATAAATAATTTTGTTGAAAATAGATTTTATATTTTTCAAAGCAAGTACTATTTTAACAATTAAATTTGTCAATTGAAGAGTACATATGACTTTGGTACATTTTAGGTACATTTTAATATGAAATACCCTTGTACATTTTTTGGTACATAAAATGAATTATTTGATACATTTAATTATATAGAAGTGGCAACCCTGTTATTGACCCGCTGTTCCAGCTGATTTCAAAGACAACTCATGGGGTTTTTAACGCATATTGTATTTTCTCCAATATTTTAGTATTGGGTGTAAACAAAGGGAAAGCCATAAATCAAAATAAATTATGCAAAAAAATCAAAAAACTAATATGACAAAAGTGATTTTACTAGAGAATTTGATATGTTAAAAAGGGAAGAAAACATCAACGGATTATTGAAAATCCTCGTCAAACATTTAAAATTTTAAAATTGTTTAAAAATTGAAAAAGGGACAACTATAAATAGGTAAAACTGACTAGAAAGATCCGTGATAAAAACAACAAAAAACACATTCTGTAAAAAGAGCTATCACTATAAGTAACACACAATAATCATTTTAAAAAGAATAAATACATAAATAGATAATTCAGCTGAATAAACACATAGATAATTAATTGACCAAAAATTGTAATAAGTTAGAGAACTAAGAGAAAATAAAAAAAAAAACATGGAGAACGGAGCTTAAGTGACTAAAAGACATGTGGAAAAGTGTTAAGTGTATCCCGCTAATGGTGGCTGAAATATCAGTTTGAGTATGTGCATGCGTTAATTAAGTTTTTATTTTGTGCGTGAATGTACTAAGTATCAGCCTTAAAATTTGTTGTGTTGGCCTTCCTTGACTGTATGTAGAGGGCCTCTAAGTTTTTCATCTTCCTCCAATTTAGCTCGTTATGTAAGATTTTGGGGTCTTCGAAATCAAAAGTGTGTGCACTGAACTGACTGTACGGGATATATCCATCACTTGTAGATCTGCCTGCTTGTGGTGGCTAACCCCAAGCCCGAAGCAGGTATAAATAATGAGGTTTAATGATGAAAAATTAATATGTCCCAACTAAATTGGAAGGAAATTTAACAAAATTCTAATTATCAGTAATCCCCAATTATCCTTAAATTTTTCCAAAGTATAGAAATTTTCACTTGTTTACAAAAATAATTTTTTATCTAGTTACAATTTTGTGAAAACGGACTGCTAAGTTGCGAAGTAATTTTTTCTCATTTCCTTCATTTAATTGAACAGTTTTCTAGTTGATTAGCACAGACAAGATAAATTACGCTTGTGTCATTACCATAAATCAAACTATCACGTAACGATTTTACTTGTAGTCTTTCAGCATTTCACGTTATCTAATTGGTGTTGCCACAAGTGTTAGATGAAGAGATATATCCTTTTGATACAGTACAGCATTGGAGATAGCTTATCGATTTCTTCTCGAGTGGTATCCTGGGATGCATTATAAGAACACTTCGGTCACCATAGCTTACTGTGTGTTGTAAGCACTGGCATGGCGTGCTGAAAAGGAATTCATTGTTATGGAGAGGTACTGAATCCACATTTAGGTCAACATTGTTATATAATCTGTGAGGACTGCTCTATTTCTATTTAAGTGCTCTCTTATAGAACACTATAAACGGCTAATTTGACCCGTTGGTAAAAAATATTAAAAAGTTAATGGAGATATTTCGTGACAAAGATTTGGAATGGTGTTATGGACCCTCATTGACGTAACAACAAGACCGTGGCTAAAAGCAGGCCACAGTGAGGTAACCATAAAAAGGGGATTTTTCTATAGCAAAAGCCAGCTTGAGCAAGATTTAGAAATAGGGAAGGTATATTTAGAAAAGATATGTGTGAAATAGAAGCACTGATAGCGGTAGGTATGCATTGGACAAAAAGTAGGCAAGCGCAGGAAAGTCATTTGAGAGATGTAGATGGTACACTTTGGGAAGGTATGTATGGGGAAGTCATGCATATGGTACAAGATATTCATAAGGAAATAGTCTAAAAAGAAAACAATCTGTGTTGAATAAATCCGTGGAGTGAGGATTACCAGAAACGAAGGCAAATGCTAATAAAAAGATCTGTGGGAAGTTAAGCGTACTTATGCAGTGAATTTATTTTATGGTAAATGGTTATCTTTGAGAGTTCCTATGAGTCGCACAAAATGTGAAACTAAAATAAACGAGAAATAACCCAATCTTACTTATTAATCGAATACCCTGTATAGCTTAGCAAATTGTTAATGTTTTTTTTTTATAAACGTCAACATTATTAAAATTATTGTAAATAAAACTATAGTCTCATACGGAATAAATTTTAAAATGTATTTGAAATGTGCTTATCAGATTAGCTACATTTAAACATTTTTCAAAACGTCATAGAACGTTTGAAAATTAATAAAAGAAAAGCGAAACGACATTCATCTGTAAAATAAAATGTAAAACCCTGTTAATAAATCGTTAGAAATAATTTTTTGATATTTTGTAGAAAAAATTTAGTGCCAAATTTGCTTAAATATTTTCATGCATACACGGTTAGAAATAATAGGATAACAATTATACGAAAAGGATATGTATTTCAGTCCGTATGAAAATCAGTATAGGAATAATAAACATCTAAAGTGTAGAATTGTATAAAGTACATTATTGAAATTGTTACCATGTCTTATTAAACCGAAATATATACTTCAAGTATACATTTTATTCATGAAAATATATACAGGCGGTTGACTAGTTTTTGTATAAAAGTTATACCATAATTTGTTATAGTTCTCATAATTTGCTTGAGTGAATTTTATTGAAACTATCATATAGTAGCCATTCCGTACAGGTACAGCTTTTATAGGTTGTTAGTATCAGGATAATCAGATGATCGTATCAAACACATAGAAGGCTCTTATATAGCTTTTATATTGGAATCAAACCCATTCCCGCTTTTTGCGTATACCGGGAAAATACCAGAACCATGGTATTTATAGCTGAAGACACACAAAATTAACCCTTTAATTTGTTTACAACATGAGAAACGGGTGTGGGTAAATTTCAACGATCAAATAAATAAATATAGTAAATACTTCGAAAGATTAAAAAAGATCAACAAATAATTTGCAATTTTATTCAGATATAGTTTTACTTCTTATTCATTTTAATTAATTATGGCTTATGAACAATCGTAAATTTTGTTTGTTCCGTGATAATGTAGGGTTGTAAGTATTTAAGTATTTATTATTGTCATATTTTATGTTAAAAATAAAATGGAGTTGGAACACAATATCAACACAATCCAAAAAAGTATATGCTGAGTTAAGTGCAATTATATGGGAGTCAATAACTATCATATATTGACTTATCAGTTCCAGTCGCAATTATGAAAGGACATTTTCCTCCTGATTCTTGTAGATAATCCGCATTGGGTTTGCCAGGCTACAGTATAAGAATAATGGTTACATATATTTGACAATATATTACGAGTGATTCTGCATACCTATCAATAGCGTTTCATCTGAAAGCCTGCGGATTTTCTTCTTACCATTTGGACCAGGAGAAGATTTAAAAATGAAAGCGTGGGTGTGTTCCAATCTTAAAGAAAAATATTATAGGTAAGTTTAAAGATTATGCTGGAAGAATTTATTTTGTACCATTTTCTCTCTTAGCTTCAGTATACAGAACTTTTTTTCCAGAAATTCTATTAACGCTAAATATTAAACTTTGGAACTTATTTAAATAATTTTATTTCACTGTAACAGTTCAATTTTCTAAATTTTGTCTTCACACTCCGAAATCTGCACATTTACTGTCACACAATTTTCAATCCCATGTAAAGGTATTAAAGCGACGCACATTACTTTATACTCATTTGGTATTACTTTAATATGAATTTTTATAAAATTCGTTGTAAGCTAACGGTATTTTTCAATTCTCCTGAAGGCGATAAGAAAGTGGTAGTATTTTATAGTCGTTTTTATTGAAGAGCATTGTATGCGTACTCTTTTTTATCCACAATAAGATAGAGTTTATATTTTTATCATATAGAATTTATACAGGCTCTTATGCATTTAATTATTATAGGGTGTTCTTTCAGATTTATATCAAATTCGTATAAATAATTTCAATTCTTTTTTATACCTTTGTTTCATACTTTACAAATTAAAAGGATCTGTACGAAAATTTTTATAAAAGATAGTTATAGATTAAAATATATTAAATTTAGTAATATATTTCTAACCGTGTACTTGGACTGTGCTCCACTTTTGGCTATAGCCGGCTATATCCAGCTCAAACAAACGTCAAGCTACTTTGGCTTCGATACCAGTGCACAAGCCAATTTGGCTATAGCCAAAAGGTGGATACAGCCTAGTTCTATACTTTTACTCCCAATACAATATTTTGTGGCAACAATATTCAGTTGCTCTTATATTAAAATGGGAATTAAAATAATTTGTTTTCTTCGTGAAAATTGTGATTATATTTTACTAGAGAATAGTAGATGGCACACAAACTGATGAAAAGTTGTGTTTTGTTTAAGAATTAGGGTTTGTGTTTTTGTTTTAATTAATTTAATTGTTCTCTTTAATGGGAACAAATGGAAACTTTTTTTTTTTAATTATGTATAATATTTACACACAAAAAAACATAAAAATGCACGAATGCATGAGCCTTATTGACTATTTATACCTGCATTTTTGTATCTCTCTGATCTGATCTGGTTCAATTTTATGTACGTAAAACAACATTAGCTGCGTTTTTTTATCACTCTGATCTGATCCGGTTCAATTGTATGTACGTAAAACAACAACAATGCGTGATCCACATCAAGAGCTGGTTCAATTTTCGTGATCCGAAAACTCCAGTTATTCTTCTCACAGCTAGATGGCTTTTTAAATATTTTTAAATATACACGTTGGCTGCTATTTAATATAAAAATTAACTGTCAGCCAAATTTTGAAAATACAGATCAAATAAAATGACAGAATCTCAAAAGAAAAGGTAATATTTCGCTTAAATAGCAATAAATATTTAACTTTTACATATTTTTTTACGTAGTCCAAGAAGAAGCTGGGAGCTTAAGGAAACAGTAGCTTTCTTACAAGCTTACTCCGCTCGAAGAGAGGAGTTTAACGATACTCGAAAAAAAAAAATATGCGATGTCGAATGTGTTGGAGGATTTGATATCCCAAGGAGTACTAGTAAGTTTGAATTTCTTATTATTTTATAATTTCTAATATACAAAATGTAAAAAAATTATTATCTTCCAGAAACAACCAACGACGGTGGGCATGCTTATTATTAAACTAAAAAATTTGCTCAGAGCTTATAAAAGTTCGAAAGACAATAATAAACGTACGGGCTCATCCCCCTTGTCTTGTTCCTTTTGAAGACATTTTGGACGAAATTTTTGGAGATAAGCCGATAATCAGCAACGCTCACACAATAAATTTACATGGTGAAAGAGTGGAGCCCCTTTCCATAGAGAGCTCTGCATCAAATATATCGTTGGAATTGGAGGAGGTAATTGTCTTGGATGGAGCACCTGCAACTGTATCTTGCCAGACAGTCTCATGTGCCGAGCCTAAAAATAAAACGAATAATCGACTCACCGCCCGACAAAAATATTTCAAGGCCAAAATAAATTTGAAAAAAGAATTAGCTCAAGAGAAAATTTTAATATTTAAGCAGTATACAGAAGCTAAATTGAGAAAAATGGACGAAGGTGAAAAAGCTAAAGAACGAAGACACTCTGAAAAACTTAGCGTTTTGAAAGAAATTACAGAAATTTATAAGTGTTAAATATATATATTTTTTTAAATAAACCTATTAATTTGTGTTTATAACACCTCTAGTTATTAATTCATTGATTAACTGTTGCCTTCGTCGGGTAACATTAGCTAGTGTTGTTATATCACTGGATTCCTCACCAAAATTACCAAGCAAAGCATGATCCACGGCTTCGGCATCATATTCAATGATGTCATTGTTGTCGATGCAAATATTATGTAGAATACACCCACATACAATAACATTCACAATCATATCAATTCATCAATTAATGAAGTTTGCTCCGTAAAATGTAAAAGCCTTCTAAAGCGGGTTTTTAAAAGACCAAATGCGTGTCCCGCGATTACCCTTGCAAATTAATGCAATTTATTAAACTGACGCTGAGTATTATCCAAGTGTGGCCAGTATCTTTAAATGATGGAATTAGCCAATTCAAGTAAGGATATTCCGAGTCATCTAGCAGGAATGTATTGCTTGGAAGTGTTCCCCTTAAATTTTTTAGAGGTCTTTCGTATAAATCCGGCCTTCGAAATACTCGACTGTCGTGAAGACTACCTGGCTAATCGCTCAATATGCCAATAAATTTCTTTTCCGCGTTGACAACACCTTGAATATAAATACTTTAATACCGATTACTGTTGAAATAACTCTCCTTATTTACAACGGGGGCTTTGATTTTCATATGTAGCCGTCAATACAACCTAAGAATCCAGGTATATTCTTTGTTCTTTCGCAAATGATTGCATATATCGTAGCTTCATCAGGCCATTTAACAAATTCATGTCCAATAGAAATTAGTCAGGATGACACCCTTTATACAACACATCAAGCTGTGGATTTACTTATTGCGAATAAAGTGCCAAGATCTCGAAAATCGTTTGTATTGGCCATGTACCAAAGAAAAGTATAAATATGTTTTTCTGCTCGAAGATTAATTAATCAAATCCTTATTGGTATTAAGGAAAACTATCATTTGAACATTTTTCTGTTTTAATCGGCTTTTGAAAATATACGATCACTGGGGACTGAAGTTGCCACATTCCCCAGATTTTTCCTTGCTAATTTAGCTAACCTGGGATAGGTGACCGCTCGTGTTTTCCACCACAATAATGGACCATTTTTACGGTCCATATGTGGCTCTTCAAAAAACTGTCGAACCTCAATATGTGCGGCGGATGACGGTGTACAAGCACTTTTTGCAAAGGATGCCCTATTATCAAAGTCCATTTAAATGTCGTCCTCTTTATTCTCAACAGAGTTTCTTGTGGTAGACGAGGTGCTCGTTGAAGATTGCTCTGATATTTCGTTTAACGAATTGTCAAGTGGTCCAATCCGAATTCGCAGTGCATCTTGAATAATGCCTTCCTTGACTTATTTAAGGCAGTGGTGTCATTCATCATATTAAATCCAATTTTTTTTAAGCAGGGATCCAAAAACGTTGCCCGGGAGAATGTAGAATTCAGCTCAACATTATGAAAACGAGTCGAAAGTGACTTCAGCAAGTCATTTATTAGTCCCAATGAAATTTCCGAAGTTAGTGAATGCTGCATTTTACGTAATGTATTATCAAGCCCTCGTGCAAGTAAAATACCTTTCGATATAGTAACATCATTTTCAGCACTTATCTCATTTGTAATTTGCTTAAATGGCTTTAAAACTTTTATCAGTTCTCTTAATGTTTTTCATTCCTCTTGAATTTCACAAATTCGCTGAAACATGAAATATGTTGAGTTCCAACGGGTTATAATATCATTTTTTAATTTTAAGGGCTGACCATTAGGGCTCATTTGGTGTTGCAATTCCTTTAGTTTTGCGGAGGCTACAGTGCTTCGGTTAAAATATTCTACAATTGACTTAATTTTTTACTGTATAGTTTTTATATGTAGGTCGGATAGCGCTTTGTACCACTAAATTTAGGGTTGTCCAGCCGGTCAAACGCACTGCAGCTGTAGTATTTACAGCATTGTCAGATATAACGCAATGCACTTTATTTCTTACTCCCCAGTTGTCAGCGACTCGAAATAGCTCATTTTTACAATTTCAGCTGTGTGCTGTTCGCTATAAGGAAAACATTCCAATAAATAAGACTTCATCTCCCACTCTTCAGATATGAAATGCCCAGTTCTATACTGTATACTTTCTGCAATTGATGAAGTCAACTGTCTGTGGTAAGGCAGACATATTCAGCATTCTGCAGATTTTTTTCAATACTTCTACAACACTGTCATATTTTTGTGGCAAGAGTTGTTTACTTAATGTTGATCTATTACTCAACTTATAGGTACGAGTGATCAAGTCCAGCTATAAGATCACGAAAACCTGCATCACTGACAATAGAAAATGGCTGAAAATCGCGAATAATCATATTTAAGACAAGATTATCGAGCCTTTTTTGACGAACAACTGATATTGGGCGAGTTATAAATGATTTGAGAGTGGATTGCACTTTTGCTTGTCCGCTATCTATAGGCGCAGTACTTGTTGAAGCAATTTCATCCTGATTAAATGGACCTGTTGAAATCGATGGCATTGGTTCATTTTCACATCCACTCTCCCTAGCCAAATGAGATGTGGATGCTATTAAGAAAAGATAAATCGCAATAAAGAATAGATAAAAAATGGCAAAAATCGAGCTTTAAAACTGTTTTGCTAAAAATCGCTTAAAAAAATGTGATAATAACATTAGAAAACGTTATAATATTTATCTAAGACCAATAATATTATACCCTAGATAAAAATAAAAGTTAAATAAAGTTTTCTAATGGCAACACCAAGAAGAGGTTTCTCGATTTATTTCATACTGAAATTTTATTTACTATTTCTATAAAAACACTATGCACAAAATTTCAGCTCTCTAAGTAGACGCATTCTCGAGATATCGTGAGGACAGACGGACAGACAGAAAGACATGCAATCAAAGTAACTTTTAGTATTATGCTTGGGTGGGGTGTCAATCCATTTAGCTCTACCATCATTATGTATATGTGTTACAAACGGCAGACTTAGTATACCCTACTATTTTATCATCTAGGATAAATATAAATTTATTTAATAACTTAGGAGCAATGTTTTCAACAAAATTATTAATAATTAGTGGACCTAAACACATTTTTTAATTCATATTTACTTGGTTTTGGGGTCAATTTCATCCTGCCTGTCGGGTGTTTTGAATTTAAATGCTTCCTCAAATTTGTAGTATCCCCCCCCCCCTTGTAGGATATAACAGACTTACATATATCACATTTGGCTTTATTGTCCTCTTTTTCCGAAAAATGAAGCCATAAATTGCTCCTCTTCCTAGCCATTGCCTGCCCGCTAATATTGGAAATTGTCTTAAATACTGATTAAAAAGCTTATAATTGTAACAGAGTTTACATATTCACAGAAGAACACTTGATTGCATATGCATACAAAAAAGGAAAAACTATTTATTATATTATCGATGGCGTCTTAAGAATTTTCGGTCAAAAATGTCCGCTTCCTTTTTTGTAATTTAAAGCGTTGTTTTAACTTTTGCCAAGACAATATCCTTCATATTGCATTCTAACTTTCTTTCGGTATTTGCTACTCTTTTACTCAAAAGGAAAAAAAAAGCAGTAAAAATGCAAGGAAATCGTTATTCGGTGAATTTGAAAAAGAAAAGCAGAAAGTAACGAAATGAGAAAGCACCGATTTTTTTGCTAAGTACCGATCGGTCAATATCTTTCATATTTCATTCTACCCGTCTTTCGGTATTTGCTGCTCTTTTACTCAAAAGGAAAAAAAGCAAAGATGTAAAAATGCAAGAACGTCATTATTCGATGAAATCAAGAAGAGAATCAGAGCGTGAAAACAAAGTAACGAAATAAGAAAGTACTGATTTGTTTGATGAGTACCGTTACTTCGGTATTTATCTAATACTCGTTAATTAAGTAACGAATCAGTACTTCTTGTCCAACTCTGATCCCCGTGCATTTTCTCAATAAATACTTGGTACGTCGTGTGATTATTCCCCGTACAATCCGTCCTAATCCGTCGTGTTAAGGTTAGCGTGTACTACCCCGCCTTATCATTTCCCTGTTACGTCGTGTGAGAAATCCCCATACCATCCATCCTGATCCGCTGTGTTAAGGTTCGTGCGAAATATCCCGCCCTAAAACTTATCGTGTACGACGAGTGAGACATCCCCGTACTATCCGCTGCATCCCCACTCAAGTGTATTAGAAGTAAGACATTGGCAAAGTTTACCTAATAATAAGTTAAGAAGCTGTAGAGCAAAATGGGCAAATTTCTGGTGTTTTTTAGAATGAAACAACTAATTTCATATACTTTCGTCTTTTGCATGAATGGGGGAAAAGAACTTGTCTATGCACTACTGTAGTGCAACTGAGACAACGAGTTAAAAACAAAAATCGAGAGAACGACAAAATCTTATTAAATCCCTCAAAGTCCTTTCAACCTATTCATAATAATATACTTCGGGCCACACTACCTCCCATTTTTAAGAAAAAGATAAATTTCGCTTTGGCCCAGATGCTGAAATGAGATGTAAAATTCCTCTCAAATGAAATTCTCATTTTTCCCGAAAATATCAGAGAATCCAGCATGAGTTCTCCCACTTAATCTCTTCATAGCAAAACGAATGTAAACAAAAGCACATGCTGTTCAAATATCATAGGATTACAGCAATAACATGTGTCCTTCTAGTCCTTTTACAACAACAACATGTGTCCTAACATTATCAATATTTCATGAAAACCGGTTTTCACAAAAGCGTGGGAGCATTTTATGAGAGTAAAACGTGAAAACTCCGCCCCTTATCATTTATTTACGAAAATGAAACATTTGCCATTCTGTTTCGGTGCATGCAATTTGCGCTTTCACATTTTTTATCTTTATTCATAAAATTTTTAAAGAGAGTTTGATTTTTTTTCGATTTTTTTTCTTTCTTCCTTCCTTTTCTTGCCGTGTGCATTTTAAATGTAAAACACTCGGATATCTCACCAACTTCTTAACTTATTATTAGGTAAACTTTGGCATTGGTACGTCGTGTGAGAAATCTCCGTACCGCTCCTAAAAATAGCGAGGTCTGTGTGATATATGCCGCCTTCGCAAGTTTTTTCTTGATACGTCACCTAGTTACGCTCTCAGATTATCATAGTGGTAAGCCCCGTGTAACCTTCCCCATACTAGTTTCCAGAATAGGATAAATATATCTAGGGTGGTATATTGCGTTTTAAAAACTAAGCTCTTTAGTGTTAAAGCCAGAATTATTATCATAGTGGTAAATAGATAGGATAAATAGAATTAGATTAAACTAGCTGTGTAAATGTTAGGCTGTTTTGTTGAATAAAGAATTATTTTATTGTATTGCTACCGAAGGAGTTGTATTTTTAAGAAACCTTGGTCCGAGCTATTCACATCCATCCCACCGAAACTCCGTTACAAGTTAAGTTCCACGGACTTATTTTCAGAAAAAATAATTTTCATACACATTTGAAGTTAACTGAGGATGTAGGATGTAGTAAAAAAATTGTTCTTTAAATGTTGATTATTGTTTAGAATATGATATTTGAACAACAATAATTTGGTTGTAAATGTTAAGAAAAATAATAAAAACTGTAAAATAAATACTATATAATAAGCTCGTATTTCAATTAATCTTTCTTACTGAATTATTTTCTTCAGAATTTAGAAATGTAACATAACAAATTCAGTATATCAACATTTGCGTCTGCATTAACATCTCTTGGTAGGTTATAAAATCTCTACTTTTCACATTTTACCCGAACATTTTATTACAGTACAGGAAGCTGTAAATAGTTTTACAAATATCGTTTCCTCACATTCTACCTACGAAAAGAGTACAAATATTTTCAGGGTGTTATCAGTCCTTTTCTTTCGGTAATTCTACCTACGACTGGCTGGTAGTCGCTTACATAAATTCCCTCGAAATAAAAATTTTACCCATGACGAGAATAATTTAAAATTCAATGTGTCTTCATAGTTTATGTAAAAAACTTATCTTTTAATATTTTCTAGCCGTTTTCATTTCCTTCTGGCATTGAAAAATTTGGAAATTTCTTATGCTATAAATTTTATTATTTCTTAGTGCACAGACCTTGTATTCTGTAGACCATGACATCTATTATTAAAACCGTTGTGCATAAATGTAAAAATATCATTTTTAATATAACTAAGTGAAAGAAAAACATTACAATGTATCGCCAATTTATGCTGGATGAGTTATGGCAATTGGAAGACCTGAGGTCGGGCAAGAAAGACGGTATTTAAGGGATCGTTACGATCGATTCGATATTAATGATAGAAGACTTATAGAAATGTACCGCTTACCAAAATTTCCTGCGCATAGCATTTTTTTAAAAATATCCAGCCGCTTTGAGGTGGGAGAATGATTTACGCATAGTTCGAAAATTCATAAATACTTTTTGGCTTTGAGATTCCTTGCTACAGGTAAATATTCATATTCCATTATTTTTGAAATTTTAATAATAACTTACCAACTTTTCAAGGAAATATTAAATTCAGTATTACAGACACCAATTTTGACAATCTTATATTCATTTCGTGCACTGAAATAATATTTTAATAATAGTTGTTTTCATTTTTCCAAAGTTTTCTTCTTAATATAAAAAAACTGAATTTGAATATTGCTCATATTTTGAGTAAATTACACGACAGTTTTAAGCATTTTGAAAATCGTATTATTCACGAAGCCATTAGTGCTCTAGTGGCACACACTTATTCATGAATCCATTGATCGTTGGTCCAAATATTGTCATCGGCTATAGTCAACGTATCCTGAACACACAAAAATTACTTAATTCTTATATTGGCGATATTGCCTTAATCATCTGAGATATTTAGGAAACAATAATAAAAATTTCACAATATGTCAGATGTTAAAAAACTCCAGAAGTAGAAAAAAATTTCTTTCAAAATCTTACAGGTTTTTTGAGAAATATAATTTTCCAGGAGTAATTGGTGCTATTGATTGCACACACATAAGAATGCTAAATCATGGAAAAGCTGTCGAAAAAGTGTATCTAAATAGGCATGGGTACTTTTCGAAAAATGTTCAAATTGTAAAGTCTAAAATGAAAATTTTCTATTCTTTAAATGATTATACATACATACATTTCAGGTTTGCAATTCTGATAAAAAAATGTTGAATATAAATGCTAGATTTGGTGGATCATCACATGATGCATTTATTTTTAAAAGTTCATAGGTTAGCACGTATTTGGAACGGAATTATACTGGAGGCGACAGGAACTCTTACATTCTTGGTAAATATCTGTATATAGATGCAAACAATTGAAACCACTATTTTATTGAATATGTATATAAATAATAAATAAACTTGCATATAACAAAGTAGGTGACAGCGGATATCCGCTCACACCGTGGCACCTTACTCCCATATTAGCTGCTGGCTGGAGTAGTACAATGCAGCTAATCGGAAAACTAGAAGTGTAATTGAATGGCGAAATGAAAATTTAAAGGTGCGCCTTTCACATGATGTGAAACTGCAGTATTCACCTCCTAATAGTGGCAAAATAATTAACGATTGCGGAATACTACACAACGCCTTTGTCAAGAACAATTTCCCAATTGATTTAAGCGAATCTGAGGACTACAGAGACATGCGAGTAGATCCGATACAATTTTTATCAAATGAATTACCTTCCACGCAAATTTCTCAAGCAGGAAGAGCAGCCAGGCAAACTGTAGTAAACAGTTATTTTTCAAATGAAATTATGTACTTATGTATGTAAATTATTTTTATATATTATTATTATTATATATTATTTTTTGTAGTGGGGAATCGGCAGAACTCCTTGACCATTAATAACCGATGGATGGATTTGAACTCAAACTCATAGAATTATCAGCCACTATATTACACAACCTCCACTGAATCGCATACAAACAGTCTCATTAAAACTTTACCGTAATAAGAAGTAGGTTCAAATTGAGTCGATTCAAGTTACATAATGTAGTATTTATAAATAAATAGGTTTACTTGATTTACAAAAATACATTTTTTATTTGAATAAATATTTTGTGAATACATTCATACACTATGTTATTGCCGGGGTGGCTCCTCAAGACTGCCGCTAGTTCCGCTAATGCCAGTACCTAAATTAATATTGACTATTTAGTATTGTTTTGAACTTGGGAAGAGCCCACTTAATACAAATTTCTATCATGGTGAGGTGTCCTCAACATGAAACTGAACTGATGCACCACCTTATGATGATATATCACAGTAATTTGTCTAAACATGATATACAAACAAACATACCATAATCCTGAATGAAAGTAAATAATTTTAATTAATATCAGTTGATGCCTCGAATATCAAAAGGATGGTGTTAGCTCTCTCATATAACATAATTTTCATGTTGTGATGTCCTTAACATGATACCGCATTGACACACTACATTGGGATAGTGAAACATTCACAGTAATTTGACAGTGTGCTGAAAATACATACATGGGTAAATCCTAAGTCAAGAACATTAATTGATTAGAATTATTTTAAACCTGAAATAATGAAAATAGTATTTACCCATTCATGCATATTGATATACATATAACAGCGACAAAAATCCATTAATACATTAGACGTAAACTAAGAAATGGTAAATTCCATTCGTCAACAATGCTTAGAGACAAAATTGAAGTTGACACTTTTGAATTGATGGGGTTGCTGAGGTTGATATTGTTGTTGAATTTTCTGTTATTATTAATTCGTAAAGGCACTACTGCTAGAGCATCTGCAATGCTCCTCAGAGCGGCAGCTAACTCTTTTAAGGCCTCCACCTTTGCCTCCGCAATAGTTTCCAATTGATTATATCTATCGGCACCTAAAAGTTTTAGCAATATGTATATTTTTGTATAAATTTTGAGAGGTAATTATCTTACTGCTTTCCGCTCTTGAATAGGGTGCCCATCTCAGACTGCGTGAAGAACCTGCTTGTGGTGTTAATGCCAGAGATGTCAAAGGGCGGGAGCTTATTCGGTGCGTCATCTGCTCTGCTGTGGAGTTTTGAGGCGGTGTTACTGCTCTGGATGGTTGATTTTCTGTGTATTCAAACAGAAAAACGGGAGAAGATTCCCTATACGGCGATGATTGGATATCAAAGAGTACACAGAACTCCCCTTCCACAGTCATTTGATCTCCTTCTACAGCATCTAGAGTGAGCAGGATTAAAATTCTCTGCTCCAAAGGCGAAAGATCTTCCTTCGATGTGAGTCCATTTACACCACTTTGCTCCATTTTTTTTTTAATATCCCGATATTTGGCCTTAAGGTTTTTCCTACATGACTAAAAATAAGTCAATACATGAGATATCATTATTTCGCAAAATGGTAAATTGAAAAATAATAAATAAATAATTACAATATAATTGCTTTGGAGCAGTATTATTTCCATGTGTTACAAACGGCATGACAGACTTAGTATACCGTCTATATGTCATCTATGGTATAAAAAACATGAAATTGGATACTACACGGTTAGAAATTTAGGTATAAAGTATAAACGTATTTATACCTTTTAACTTATAAAAGTTATACATTCGATTTTTGCTAATGAAATAATAAATCTAAGAAATATTAATAAACTTTATAAAATTCCTATACAAATTCTATACGAGAAATATATAAGTTCAAGTGATCAGATGAAACTTTTATGCCTTTATAAAAAACTGTATAGATTTTAAATGGAAACATATTAAAATAATAAAATGACTTCTTATAATCCCAGTTTATTACTTTATTACATATTCGTATAAATTTAATACTAAAAAGATATAAGCTCTACAGACTACAGTTACCTAATTCTGTAAAATTTTAGATTTCATATGATTTACGTATAGATTTTATACCATACAATTCGTATGATTTCAGTACCTACTAACGTAATTAGTATCAGTTTGGATCCAGTAGCCGATGTTAACGGATGTGTGTTTGATAGTAGATAAAATTAAATATGCAACCGGGATTCTTTCTATCGTGCGATTATATGAACGAGAAGTGGGTCGTAAAGGTGTCAAAGTTCATTTCGTATATTTAAGTGAATTATGTGTCATATGTAATATGTAAGTATTTGAATGTGTATTAAAGACTTTTATTCATATGATAAAAGTATTGTGTTCACTCTATATTTAACTATAACATATGAATTTATCGATTTTAAAGAAATTAGCCCAAATTTGTCCTCCAGTATTGCCTAAAATCTTAATTGCATCTATTCAAACTACGGATATTATATTCGATGATATCGACTGCTTTACCAACTGCGTTGATGCTATTATATAACCTGAGATCTTCACAGATTATATCAGGCAATATTACTTGCAGCCAAATTTTTATGTTAAAATTAGGACTAAGATATTTCTCGATTTAGATGGTATTTACATATTTTGATTTGATTTTTGAGCAAATATATTCAGTAGATGCATTGATTTTTAGTAGTGGTCGTCAGCCTCAATTCAATTAGAGGACCCTTCTAAAATACCAGGTGCTTTAAGGTGTATAAATGCAAAAATTAGTTCAGGTCTAATCGTAACGTCTGAAGTGAGCTCACAAGAAATTATCTATATGAAATCAAGAGTTAACTTTTATTTCTTTTGAATAGTTCTTTAAAGAGTATATCGCAAGAAAATCTGGAGGAAATAATTTACTACACCAATACGAACAAAAGGGATCACTAACAGATAGTGCAAGAAGAAAAATTATATCGTTTTATTCAGCATACATTCAAGAAGCATTTGGTTTTAAACCGATCCGTACAGAACAAATAGCTGCTGCACGATCTTGCGTAAATCTTTTCTATTGCCTCAAATCTGACGGACCTACTGAGTTGGTAAGTTCTCTGTTATTTTTGAAGAGTTTGAATTATTTTTTTATGCACTTTCAGGATCTTCTGCTTAATATTGCCAATACTGGTTACCTTAAAGTCAAGCTGAAAAATGATCGCATAAGAAAACGAAAATTAGAGAAGGAGTTTTCATTTTCAGAAAAAAATGTACCTTATAAATGTACTGAAGAGAATGATTATGGACGCTTAAGTGACACGCATATTGTTAAGGAATTGAAGGATATGAAAAATGCTTCTTTGCCCGATGAAAAAGACCTCGTACGATTGAAATTGAAAAAAAAAAACTTTAGTTGCCAGGAGATAGTGATATAAGGAAGAAATATTCAATATATACGATAACTGCCGATACATATTTATATGTCCTGATTTGGTAAACAATACAACTGAAATTTTTTCATAACTATTCTGAGAATATTTTTTTACAGATAGCGTTTGATTATGAATTATCGCACAGCTGTAATAAATCATTGATTTTGGAATGGTCGAAATTTCAAACATACATTTTTAGTATTGCTAAAAATAGTGGTAAGACAATTTTATATACGGAATCCGAAAAAGAAAAAGGTAAGCATTTAGCTTCTATACACCCGAAATATCTGATGATTTTTCTTTAGACTGGGATACATGCACTCTATCGGTAATTAATGTTCTAAGATTACTGCCTCCCCTTCCTAATGGAAAGAAAAAAACTAAGCGTTTGACTGATGAACAAGCAATTAAGAGACTTATAAATTTTCACAAGGTAATGCTGTATATCAAACTTCTCATCATATAATTATTGAGAATTTTTGTATAGTGTGGACTTGTGGAAAAGGAATATACTAAAAATTCAGAAGAGAGGCCACCTTATATAATCTATATATAAATAAATATATATATAATATAATAATTAATCTTAGTTACTGAACATTTGCCTACATCAAAACCATTCGAATTTTAATATTTATACGCTAACAAAATTTATATCAAACCTTATCAAATTCCTTCATATGTTAACGTATAAATTCAATCCAAATATTTAAGCAAGTTTATTTGAAAAATTCTATAAAAACTATACGAATATTTTACAAATTTTTTCAATAAAAAACGTTATAAAATTTATAAATTGTCTTATTATATTATTTAATGCCTACAGAATATTAAATTTATATGAATCCTTATTAACTCATTCATATATTGGAGGATGTAAGTTATTCGAAGCTTTATAGAATTTTATACATTGGCAATTTATCAAGTTCATAAATAATTTTTATGGATTTATATACATCCCCCTTTGATATAAGATTTATACCAAAATTTCCAACCGTGTATGTATGTAGTACCTTTATATGTAGGAATAGTTGAATAATTTTTAGGTGGTAGAATAAATAATTAATAATGATAACTCCATTAGTAATAATAGTGGTAACCGAAACACATAATACACATGACATACCAAATAGAGAGATAGAGATAAAGAGATTAAAAATTATAAGATGCGACAACAATAGTAGGCATACCGGCGGAATAGCGTATTACATCAGAAATGACATAAATATAGGAAATGTAGTAATGAAAGTATATAATACAAAATATGGCAGGTTGCGATAAAGACTAATTATCTTTTAACAGTTTCTGTTATAATAAGAATAGTATATAGATCCACTGTAAGTTCAAAGAAATTGTTTTACGAATTTATAGTGAAAGGCATAAAGAAATACCGGAGATTTGTTGTAAAGTATTACTAGTAGGAGATTTTAACATTAATTGGAAAAAATAAAAAGATTACTCTTTTTGGACTTTTTACCGGGTTAAACTTAATTTTGTTCAAGAAAGAATTTTTTGGGATATCTCCGGTATATAGCAAAAGCTAAAAAATTAAATTAAATTAATGGGTTGTGTGATGAAATAACAAATTTGAACATTTTTTAGCTTTTACTATATACCGGAGATATCCCAAAAAATTCTTTCGTGAACAAAATTAAGTTTAACCCGGTAGAAAGTCCAAAATAGTAATCTTTTTATTTATTTTTCCTCCTGGGCTTGTATAGGAGTGTTTTTTCCTCATATAATTCACACCCAGAATTTATTCTGAGTTTATATGAGAAGAGATCAGTTTGATCTATTTGCACCGATGAGTGTAAGGTTTTCTGCTGACACGAAACGCTTCTTCTTGTTCCTTTTCTTCTTTATTTCTCAGCCCACTGCGTGGCGTATACAGATTCGATTCGCTTCGAATGAATCTGTTTCTTTAAAAAATTTTTTAAATTTTTTTTAATAAATAAAAAAAATGTTTTTCTATTTTTCTCAAACTTTTCATTTCTTTCTTCTTTTTTAATTTTTGATTTGTTTTTCAAATCACCCAATTTCGCTATTTGGGACCTGTTGATGAGTCAAACCAAGACTTGAAACTTGTCACCGAAAATTAATGGGTTGTGTGATGAAATAACAAATTAGAACATTTTTTATCTTTTGCTATATACCGGAGATATCCCAAAAAATTCTTTCTTGAACAAAATTAATTGGATAGGAACGGATCATTATTGAAATGAAATTAGGAAAGTTATAACAGACAATGGATATAAACAAAAAATGATGACGGCTACATGAAACTGACAAAGAATCGCGAACCTTGAGTGATTAT
Organism: Dioctria rufipes; assembly: GCA_963924295.1. NCBI lineage: Eukaryota > Metazoa > Arthropoda > Insecta > Diptera > Asilidae > Dioctria > Dioctria rufipes. The sequence goes on along the minus strand of OZ002740.1, from coordinate 67,387,758 downwards.
GTACTCACAATATTTGAAGATATTAAAGCCGACGTTGACAAGAAATTCGTTAGGTATAATAAAGAAAAGTTCTTGGACCTCGTTAAGCAATCAGCAATAACAAACTGAAATATAACAGTGGAAATAAAATGAATACACAAAAAAAAATTAGAGCATGAAATCAACAAAATTATGAACTCATTTAATAAGGTCAGCACGCATAAAAGGCAATAAATGATTTGATAAAAAAGTAAAAGATTGGAAAGAAATAAAATTAAAAAAAAAATAGAAGGTTATTATACTGACAATATAGAAGACTGGGACAGGTATAAAACATTTCGAAATGTAAGTATATAAAAGAGAAGTAAAAAAGTAAGGAAGAATTCATAAAAAATGATATGAATGAAAATATTGAAACAGCTGGTCATAGGAGAGATGAAAGAAACTGACCTTCTAAAACACTTTAAAAGTACTATACATTCACAATATTAAAGATATAGACAATACAGCACAATAAGTGGACAAAAATTTATATAAATTAAGGAAATAACTCCATCCACATTTAAATTTCAACAAATATATGCAACACAATTAAAATATACATAAGCAAGCATATGAAATATGAAAATATAAAGAAAGGTATAAACGGTATCAGTCTCAATATGATTATGAAGACTGATGAAATAATAGGGAACATCTTTTACATGTTATTGATGAGAAACAGGTATAAACCCACAATCATTCAAAGAATTTCTTATATACCTGCACGTGAAGTCAAAAATTCAAGGCTGAAGAGCTAGGACCTATAAATAGGAGGAGTATTCGGTCCACTGTTATCCCTGCTTTATGCAAATGACATGGGAAGGATATTACGTAAAGAACGAAAGAAAAGGTGATGTGAATATCATAATGCAAAAGTTAGAATACCGTAAGACCAAATTGTATGTGGATAAATGTTTGATAAATGTTTGATAAATGATAGTAGCATACGAATAGAAAATATTAGCAAAGAATTGGTTAGTGGGATAAAACACTTAGTAGCAGTGATAGACAATAATTAAAAGTTTGACAACATCTTGACCATGTAGCGACAACAAAATCACAGATATTAGGCTATTTGAACAGAATTAGAAAAAAAAGCATGGAAATAGCAATTTAAGTGTAAAATGTTGTTGTTAAACCAGATTGGCAGTGCCTGCCAACAATAATTGTTTTACGGAATGAATCAATCAAAAATTACAAATAAAGCAATGAGAGTAATACTGAAAATGCAATGTACATATATACTAGAATTAAGCAAATATATTACAATATACTGATTATAATGATAACATTGCAGTTTTCTCTTGCATGTAGGTCTTAAGCAAATCTGCTTTGTATAAATGCATTTTAATTTTTTAGTAGGTATATGATATAAAATGTTTTTAAATACTTACTTTAAATCCAGCCAATATCTCTTCCATTGCTGAGATGTCTTCGCCGCTCCTCTCATTGAATTTAACACAACAGTGAGGTTATTCCATTTTTCCTTTATCAATTGAGCGCCATTACTAGATTCGAAACTAAAATTGAAATGATTAATCTTTCGCGTACATTAGACTATCACACAAACGCGAATAGAGCATCTTACCGTTCATGAGAAAAATCTAAATTATTTTCTAGATAATCGATGAGCACTTCCTTTTGCTCATTTGTAGCACGTTTGGAAAAAATCTGCAGAAATCAAAATTTTATATAGACACGCCATTGTTATCATAAAAACCAAACAGTTCACTATCCAATCATATAATTTAAATAAAAGTGAACTTAAGAGTTTTTTATTCGGAAAATAAAGATTTCAATTCCATTAAAAATAACTTTTGTACCAGACTAAAGAGAAAAATCTGAATTGGCTTTGAAAAAACATACCTGAGACTTCCGAAGATGAAGGCAAAACCCAAGGTAGCTTTTTGTTTTTTATTTATTGTTAATAGAGATAGGTATAATTGGAACAACCTGCTACTACGAAACAGATACAGTCCTGTCCCAATCTGTACCCATTCCAACTTTTTCAGGATAGCTGTGACAGTACCAAATACCAGTAACCACAATACTCTCGTCTCATATTTGCCCCATATTGCTAGTTTATAAATTCTACATCAATTTTTGACTGACAGCCTATATTAACCCTTAACCGCCCGGTTGCGGTCACTGTGACCACTGCAGGCTTTGGCGATACCAATTGCTTATGCTTTCACTGCTACACTTCTTCCGGTACCTTCCTAGATCCTTAGTACGGTTTCCATCGTTTTATTATTCGCGTAAAAAAATCGACAGCGGTCACGATGATCACACCCTTGGTACGTTTTTTTTTTTTCGTTATTTTTTTTTATTATTTATTATAATTTAGGGAATAGTAAATAATTAGTGAACGTCGATTTTAATTTGAACAGTGGCTATTGGATGACCACATTAATGCTAGTGCAAGTGAAGTGGACGCGGCTGTTGATATGGATGTCGAACTTATCCATGAAATGTACGATTCTCATGATTCCGAATCGCAGCAGGAGGGGTTCCTATCTTGAGATGAGGAGTACTACAATATTATTGAAGAGAGTGAATCTTGCAATGGGTAGTCGAGACACTATAGGAACTTATAGGTCTTTTATTTTTAGTATGCGCTACCAGAAAACCCGAAGTAATAATGTTTTGTAAAGAAATCATGTTCAGGGTGGATATATGAGATCAAAGATGTGCTCGACGTTCTCAAATATGGTCGATGATTAAATTTTATCGTATCCTTAACATTACTGGCTCCAACGCATTTATTTATCACAATTCACTGCGAGATAACAAACTAAAAGGACTTGATTTCTTGAGAAATATCGCGGATATTTTCATGAGACCGCAATTGCTAAGACAACATCAATCAGATTGCTCGTGAACTACGTTTGGCTATTGGGCGAGTACTAAATATAACAGAAAGAGTACCAGAAGTAGAAGAAAAGTTGGAAACTAGAAGAACATGCAGCACATGTAATCCAAGGAAAAAAAGAAGGCATTCTATGTGTCAGATTATCGTGAAAAAACTGTGTAAAAGAACAAGGTGCATTTTCATTATAACTTTTTGTTAGGTACGTTTTTTTATGTCAATAATGATCTCTTTAGGCGCAAAATAGATAAAACATTTCAAAGAAAATTTAATTTTACTACATTGTAATGTTAGGAAAGAAAAAAGCTCTGATTTTTGTGAAATTTCCGATTATTTTTGTTTAACTATAACTCAACAGAGAGGTAGTTTTTTTTATGTTAAATAAAAGTTTATAGTGTCTGTTATATTTTGTATTTTTAAAATATTTATCCCTGAATTATTTATGGAAATTAATTGCTACTGCATTTCAGCGGTCACAGATACCAAACCCGGCCTGTAGTGCTACGAAGAAACCACCCGGCCAGTTGAGGGTTAACGCATACTATACATATATATGTACGTACATGAGAAATTTTAATTTCATGAACATGATAAGAATAAGATATCATAGGGTAGGGTGGCTATAGGGACTGAAATATAGCATAGACAGCACGCAGCACAATACTTTGGCTGAAATATAGTTACAGAAAACAATTAGGCAAATGAAATCTAAATAATACGTTACGTCTGCATACAGGCGTTTGTTTGCTTTTCACTTTCCGTAAATATATACATATACAATATATGTACATGCAATCCAGCTACATTAAATTCTACCTATGTAGGTACAAAACACGTGCTCTCTTCCCGCACAAATTAGTCAAATGCTCTCAATTTCAATAATTCTAGACTGGTCATTCAGACGACTCGCACTCGATTTGAGTCCAATGAAATATTTGGGCAGGGATTCTGCCTTTGGAACTCACTTCCGGAATCCATGAGGAGGACTCGTCCCTATTAGCAGTTCAAAGAGCTAGCTCTGCTCTACCTCATGGACACTTAATGTTATGACTTTCATTGCTCTATTATTAGCTCATACTCTATGCATGCTTTAGCTTTTAATTTTAATCTTTTAATTTTATTTTTAAATCCTTACCCCTAGTACTTAGCCTAACGCAATTGCTTCTATTTGGCTGACTATGCATTTATGCGCCTACTTCCCATTATCTAGCACTTAGTACCCATTGTTGGCAATACGTTCAGCTGTCATGCTATCTGATAATCAGGAGATCGGCTTAAACCATCAAAAATAGTGCATGCTACTCAGCTCCATTAACTCATACCACCCTGGTCCAAACTCAACCACTCACTGTCACTCTGTAACCTGCTACTTTACTCCGAAACACTGTAGCACTTTCAGCGATTTAGTATTTAATCTTTCTTAGTTCTTAGTCCATTTTTTAGTAATTAGGTTTTGTTTTTATACTCCTACTTTTACGTCTAGCTACTATGTACCTTGGGCACGTCAGGCTTACCCACTTGTTTTGAAAAATCCCTGAGCATTTGTTTGTTAATATGCAAGGTTCATAATACTAGATTTAGTTTCTCTATGTTAATGCATTTATGACAATGTTTGGCACTTTTCTTTGCCTGTGCAATCTTATGTTAATCAGCATTTTTTATTTTTGCTTTGACTTTACTTTAATAATAATTAAGAATCTGCCAATACAAGTCTTTGTAACATCTTGATACCCACCCCACCGTCCTAGGACGTGGCTCTGTGTGGCCGTGGTTGACAATAAATGATTTCCACTCTATTCTATTAAATAATTTAAAAAAAAAAATTACAGATGGAATTCTAGGTAGGTACATGTTAATTTTGTATATAAGATTTTTTTTATTTCTTTTTGTGATAATTATCGTTGGATTCATAATTGCACAACTTTGAATTGAATTTATAATTTTAACTTCACAAAATAAAAACAGTTCACATACCGTACACACCGACCGAATCTAAACAAAACTGACAGTGGAGAACGGTTCTTCTTATTTCTCCACAACTAAAACAGCCGAGAGTTTTGTCGAATGCAATAGATAGCTTGGAAATTCGCAATTCAAATTCCTCGAGTTACAGAATTCTGAGTGGAGAGTTAAGTGTCAAAAGAACTCTCATATCCCAAATTTCCAAACTCTCCGAGTTAGTGAATCCGGTCCCAGAACCGTGCTGACACCATTTCAGTTCGGAGCTGTCAAATGTGAAATTGGCATTTTTGGTGTGTGTTCGGTGTGATTCTGTTGTGTGGTGAGGTTAGAAAGAGACAAATATTACGTTGCACTAAGGAGAACAATAATCTAGATCAACCTTTAGGTAAATATACTGTTACATGCAATAACAAAATAACGGCCGACATCTACATACCTCGCGTGAAATGACTAATTAAGTACGGACATAAACAACTTTCGGAGAATCATATCACAGAAAAGAACAGGCGACTCTATAAGATATAAAATCTCTGAAACCGCTCAACCAATTTCAATGAAATTTTGTAAATTCGTAGGGTTGTTTCCAGCTTCAAAGATTTTGTATTTCTTGGAATACAACATATTTTTAGTTTAATACTTAAAAAAATATTAATATTTTGAACACTATCATGTTAAAAAATCGAAATCTGAAAGTCGAAAGTCGAGCATATACCGGAATTGTGCGAAACCACCAACACGGAAGAAGAAGAAGAAATCACAAAAGAAATCGAAAAAAATATTTCAGGATTTGCAGAAGACAGTCGACTCATGAATAGAGAATGTAGACGCAACACCACCAAATTTGGAAGAAATCAAAGGACATCGGCAATAATTGGCAATAGGACCGCAACACATTAAAAAGATATTACGTATGTACACCTAAAATAATAATGTTGCATAATCTACATAAATAAAAATGAAATAAAAATGAAATGCTGTTCGTCGGTAATCGCATCACTTGGGAACAGCTGAACCGATTTGGGTCCGAATAAGGATTTTAGGGAAAGAAAAATTGGAATCGGCAATCCGTTCTTGGTGTTGCCAAACAAAATTTTTGTTTTTCTCTATATTATATTTGGAAACTACCTGAGAACGCGTCGACGTGGAGTGCTCAAATTTTGTACACGTCGCTTTCGTAAAATTACAATTACATGTTCAAAAATAGACTAAATTAGGCTACCCTTTCTTGGTGTTGCCATATAAAACTTTGATTTTTCACCATATACGTAATACTTTTTTTGTTTTGTTCGTTATGGTTCTGGAAAAGTTTGCAGGAAAAATGAATTTGTATTGATTCCACGGTCAACGCCAGACGAAGAGCTTAATGCATGTTTCAAATCGTCTGTTTTATGGAAACACGCATCTGAAAGGTGTTCCCAAACATTGCACAAAATTACAAAAATCATGTTTGGTTGAGTCAATATAGCACGGCTGGGAAAAACAGTGATGTCGACGAATTGAATTTCAAGATTCAAAGTGAAATTGCTGCCGAATTGATGATGTAGAAATCGGTGGATTCCGCTACTAGCCAAGATGATGAGATCAGCTATCCTACCAAGTTTTTTAACCCACTGGAATTGCCCGGATTGCCGTCTGACAATCTCCAATTGAAAGTCGGATCGGTAGTCCTAATGTATCGAAATATCAACCCACCACGTCTTTGTAATAGCATCCGGCTGATGTTATCGTAACAACATTTCTTAAAGGAAAGTACAAGGAAGAAGACGTTTTGATACCATGCATCACAATGATTCCGACCGTCATGGCATTCGACTTTAAACACTTGCAGTTTCTGGTGCGGTTTGCATTCGCAATGAAAATAAACAAATCGCAACGGCAGTCGTTGAGTGTTTCCGGCAATAACCTTGAAAATCCATGCTCCTCGCTGGTATGATATTTTGGTTACTCCCGTGTCAGAAAACCATCAGCTTTGTATCTTTAAGCGGCAGACAATAAAGCAAAATCTGTCGTATATCATAAAGCATTGCAATGCATATACTCCTCATTATGAATGTCCGCAGCCACAATCGTTAATAAATACAATGATCACTCAGAAATACATTCTTTTCTTATTTTTACTTTGTTTACAAATTTTTAATAGCTTTTCACAAATTCGCAAAATGATCACAAACAAACATATCGAAATTGGGACAGAACAACGTCTGCCGTGTCAGCTAGTATTATATATACATGTTGTTATTGTAAATAATTGCTCTTTTTTTATGTACCAGAAGTTGCACGTATTTTAATGGGTTCAGATTTGGAGACAGATGAGGCTGCAGTCGTCGCACATACCAAAAAAAAAAAACAAAAAAAAAAACAATTAAAACAATATTGGTAAAACTAACTGTTGCATATTTATAATTATTAAAATATTTTGCCTCATAGATTTCTATACGGATGGTCACGGTCGATGGCATTTTGAACATTATGACAAATATATGATAAGAATTGGTCCGTGCAAAATATTTGGGAATAAAAAGGGCTCACGTAGCCCAAAAAATTCCACTTATGTAACCAATAAAAAGAAAGCTTCAAATGGACAGCAATAATAGAGGAGACTAACAAAATAGTGGTTAAAACGATTCCATCCAGACAGAGGTCCTAACGAGAGTCGGGTATGTAAAAAGAAAGTCTCCTAGAGATTAGTCTAAAGCACGACTCCAAATTATACGAATCTAACAAAAGATTTAACGACACTAAAGAAAAAAAAGGAAAATCCGCCCAAGATCTAATTAAAAAAATGCTTCTGCGAGAGTAATAATTTATTTATATTTCTTTGACAGAGAATAATTTAATGTGAATTATAGAAGAGCTTTTATTCTGCATTGAAGTATAGATTTAATATATATAGTTAAAGCTGTGTTCTTTTGTGTCCGCAGAATAAGGCAGAATAAAAGATACACCAAAGAACTCCTCATACAATTTTATAAAAAATTTATAAATAAAGCGAATAGTACAAATATACTTCGCTTCAATTGACAGAACAATTTGTTCTCTCCAGTATATTGTCGTTCTAGAACAAGGTACACAAAAGAACACAGCTTATATAGGACTGAATATGTTATAAGATTGAATGAATTTTTATTTTATTGGAATTGAACTGTTGATGTGATTTTCCTGTATTTTATTTTATCCGTATTCTTCAAGTAATTCGCTGCTGATTTTCCGAAGTATGGTTGGTGATATAAGAATATCAACATTAGAAGTTTGAACTCAGGTATTCTTGTTACAACTGGTAGGAGCTTATATGTATAAAATAGAGGTTATTAATGCAGACGTGCATTGTACAGAAAATGTCTGACTCAGCTTTAAACAAGAAATGTTTTGCTATGATTGCATTAGGAGTCACAAAAAAAATACGTTTCACCTCAGAATAAAAATTGTCCATAAAATTTACTACACTTGTTGTGACTTCTTGTGTTCTTTCAGCTCCTAGAAAATCGATTTGTATACTACGTCACGGAGACTGTAAAGCGGTCATCTTCATTGTAACAAATGAGCTGCAAGATGACGTGTGCTTAATGTAGTAGTCACAATCACGCAAGATAATGTCTTATTATACTTTACGGAAATCCTTGGGATGTATTTACAAGCATGCTGAGTGTGCGTGCAACAACTACGCAAACTGCTTAGCGGTCTGACGATTCAATGAAATATATCATACTGCCGCAGTTTTCTATATCAATTTAAATTTTATCTTCAACATATTTTACAGACCACTGATATATATAATATAGACTGCATAACTTTCTATTTCATGTGGGCTCAAATGCTTATGCCGCCAACATTGAAAAAAATCATTGGCGGGAGGTTGAAAAATTGAGCGCGCAGCTCGAAAAGCGATTATAGTGTAATAAAACCTTTCGAATTTCTGCTGTATATCTAATAATATATTGCCCCTAGTAAAACACTTTTGTTAATTAATTTAAAAACATTTATTTCGAAGAACCCACTTATTTATTTGTTGTTTACAGTTCTCTCTGTTGGTACTTGGTGCTAAGACAGAAAAAGTCAGCAATATAGAAGTGAGCCTTTAGTGTGGGGTAATTTCCGTGGTAGAAAACAGCCGCCACAGTCAGGGCTTATTATAATCTCACTTGCAGGTATTGTTGAAGTAGTTTCGATGTCCTATCTTGGTGTAGTGGTTGCGATTGTGAAAACAGCTACAGCAGGTGAATAACTCCAGAGCAGGTAGATTCTTATTGAAGGTTAGCGCTACCCTACCAACGATGAGTTGTTGACGAGAGGTCCGTGGAAGACGTCTGGATAGTGTCCAGCACCACTGTTGAAACAGTTGTGTTGAGAGGCCATTTAGTAACCTGGTTTTTGCATGCTGATCAACAGTGGAAGCAACGTGACCTTGTCAAAGTACGGATGCGTGACGGATACAGTCTGTTACTGTATACGGTATATTTACAGGCAGTACGCTGGTGTACCAACCGCTTGAATAAATGCCAAAATTATAAATGCCAAAAAGACGTCTTGGGAATACCTATAAGAAAGTTTATTTGACGGCATAGGCATATGACCCAAGGTCGAGATATGGAAGTATAGTCAGGACTCAAGATTATCCCAATGACAACCTAATGTTATAGGCGTGTGCGTGCCATGCTCCGGGTGGAGAGCTCACACAATTTTATAGTTAACCAAATTCCTTTCTTTTCACTTGATTATTTATTTTCATCACAATATTTTTTATTACAAATTTCAAGTCTTATTCGATTCACTTGATAATACTATTTTAGACACAAATTCTTTTATTAAAAATTTCAACTCTTATTCGATTCACTTGATAATACTATTTTAGACACAAATTCTTTTATTAAAAATTTTAATTTCGATGCAAATATCTTTATTTCTGTACTTCTTTCGGCGGATTTTAGAATCGACTCCTCGAGATTTGGGCAAATTGCACCCAGGTACCCATGATATTTTTAAAAGCTTTTTCCTTATCTTTTGCTTTCTCACGACCGACGTTTAAATCGTACGTGAGAAAATGCACAAAAGTTTTGATGCAAGCTATATGCATCTATGCAAAACGGTAATCCGATATGCACTAATTTTAAGAGGTCGCGAATGATTTTGATAATTGTATGTATGTATGTACGAAAAAAAAAGTAAGAAGAGACTGTATGTAGGTAAGTGTGCATACCGTGTGAGTGGAATGTGTGTCTGATAACAAAATGCAATTTATGCTGAATTGCATTTTGTTATAATATAGGAATGCATTTCTAAATGCATTTTAAATTTTGAATGAGATTTTAAATGAAATTAACTTTGATTTTCAGGGTCATTTCTGCAATACATCAATATATTGCATAGGGCAATATATTGATGTATTCACCTTATGGTTATGATTTAGGGCATTGGTACCTGAGTCACAACATCCCTCCCCCTGGGGAAAAGAAAGTTTTATTCTTTCGAGAAGAAACTTTCTTTCGTGGCCACAAAAAAAAAAATATATATATATACATGTATGAATGTAGGTGTACATCATTACATAAAATTACAGGAATAAAGAAAAATAATTTTTTTTGTTTATAAAGCCTAGTAGTAGATACAAAAAATGAAATTGCCCTACTAGCACTTATAATATATACTACGTACAATCAATTAATTTTATTTCTATGTTATTATTTTATTTATCTCTTAATAGAAGGAGATATCCATTTGTCTACTTATATTTTATCTAAAAATATTATTAATGTAGTTACTTATTTTTTTTTTAAGTAGGGATATTTAAATAAAATCATTTTATTCTAGTCTCTGGGAATGTGCTTTTTTTTCTTAATGCATGTACATAAGTATTACCTAAACATTAGTTATCAAAAATTCTTGTTTTTTTTTTAGCTCTCTTTTTATAAATTTGTAGTTTCATATTCCTTTCATTATAGAGTAAATTTGATTGTGGGGTGAGGATAGAGATTATTGAAAAAAAAAAAAAACGATAAAAATTCGGGGAGTAGAGGATGCTGTTGTCCGTGTCTTATGTTTGGCGTAGTTTGTATAGTTTAATGTTTTAGATTGGAAGCATGAGTCCGTGGGATGTATGCCCATATATAATTATAATATATATTTGAAATATATTATCAATTTTCTGTCTTATTCCTGCAGGAGTTATTTTAAATCTTATTTCCCTTGGTACTGGCGTAGGCATATCTTCCAGTTCTTGTTCTGGAAGTGTATTTATAGATTCACGGGTTTTTCGATTGATATATATATATTATATATATATTACAAATAATATATATATTACAAATAAACGCAGGCAACAGAGATGATTAAAGCAATAGTCACATATGATATAGTGTAGTGGTGAATATGATGATTGCTTATTGGATTGAGCGGAATTAATTCCTGCTCTTTTTGGGAATGGATGGATTCCAGAAGGCTCTCTAGATCCATGTTTGTTGTAATATTTAAAGTATATATTTTTATATGCGATCCTATTGGGGAGGACGTCATATTTGATATTATACTGGAACTGTTTATTGTTGGGATAAAATAAGAGTTAAATTTGGAAACTTTTACGTTGTGTCCGTGCAGGATGAATTCCTTGCTTCGTACATAACAACCGGGATAGATATATATTGTTCCGATATCATGTAGGATTTGATGAAGACTCCATTCACAGATAATATCTATATGGAGAGAATCCTTTAGGGAGAAGAGCCAAGCGTTCTGCTGCGATAATTGCGCTCTAGCGTTCCGATTTTACATTTCGATGTAATGGGTTCCTTCTTTATTAGATTCACTTCACATTGGTTTGTTCTTGTATTTGTGATTAGGACAGGGGATGAAATTTTGCAGTAGAAGTGCATATGGTCCAACGTGGCGCAATTATGAATATCCTGAGTGTTAATTCAACAAAATGTTCACGATTGTATTCTATTAATATGTATTCCTTCGATGGTTCGATATATACGAACGATGAGTGTAGGTAATGGCATTATGGTTCCTTGAACGGAAGTGGAATTCGGAGCTCGATAATTATTTTATTATTGAAAATATTCGCTGCTATTGTACTCAATTTGTAAAATTGGGATAAAGTATTGTCTTTAGAATTTATGGGAAGCATCATTGAGTTTGGCAATTCCTGTCTGATGTTCAATAAGAGTTCTTCAATTTGTCTAGGGGAAATGAGTGTAGGATGAAATTATCCATGCCTTCAATCTGTTAAGAGATCTATTAATTCCGACTGGGTATTTTTGTATCTGAATGCCATTAACGAGACCAGGGGAACAAGTGATTCAAGTGCTATGGATATTTTGTTATTCAATGTTCTATTTTCCATTAATGATGTAGCTATCTGTATTGAAATTAACTTTCTATCCATAACCAAGAAGTCCTTCTCAATTGCGGCTTTAGTTTTGTTGAAAACATTTGCGGTTGCTTCGACTATCGCGGTTTGGCTTTTCATAAGTGATAGGAGGGAGTTTTGGTTAAGGGTAAGGTTACGAATCTGTTCGTCATATAATTTGGCATCATCCTCGTCCAATGTGCCGAAAAGTGCTTTGGAAATTGAGCCTACTGCATTGAATAGTGCTCTTTGTTTCCTATTCTGGGTCACAAGTAACAGGTTCTTATATTCTATATTTGCTAATATAAGATTAATTTGTAACAACGTACCGTTACAAGTGTGGCTCAAGGCTGAGTGTTTGTCCAGTTTCTGGCAGGTCGCTGTAATTTGTTGGGCTATGAACTGGATGTTGGTGAATTCTAATTTAAAATTCCCTAGGTCGTAATAGGTGACAATTTTCCATTCGTTGGCATAGTAATTGGCTTTGCCAATTTCCTCGAAGTAAATGCCCGCACTGGCATTTAGGTGGTTTGCCTCTATTCCTGAGCCGTGGATGAAAGGGATGAAAATTAAAATGAATGCTATTTGCATCATTTTGAAAACCTGGAAGATGATATTGCGTTATTCACTTGGAATGCAGAGGATGAAGCTGTTGACATTAATATTACTGTTTGAAAAGTTTTAAGTCATTATTATGGACTCTCTTATTTTTATTATTAATTTTAATAGTGGAATTTTCGGGGGAATTAATCTCCATTATCTCATACGGACCTGACGATAGTGGTGAGAATTTGTTCTCTCGAACTCTGCTCTTAAGTAGGACTTTATCGCCTACTGTTATGTTTACGGAAAAGGTATCAAGTTAAAACAGAGGAGTTAGTTCTACTAATATATTTCATTTAACAATTTACTACTAACTAACTAATTACTAAAACTAGGCCACGCTAATTATTCAATGTCGAGAGCAGGGATAGTGACCGGCTGACTAGCAACTGCGGACTGCTGGGATGTATGTACTCAGTTGATGAAGACTTCGTTTGGCTTCTATATGTGTGTTGAATGTATACATACATACATATCATTTCCTCACCACCAATTTGTGAAAAACATCACGACAGGATCTGCTGTGGCTATCCTATTTGAAAACGGACCACTTGCTTCCGTATGCGTGTTGACCGTCTTGGGCTGGCTTGAGCAGATTTTGGACTGTCTTTGCAAGTTGCATGTGTGCCGATCTGCGGAGATTCTTTGTTAGAAAACTCAGTACTAATACAATTACCTTTGTTTAAGTTGCTGGAGGTTGCTTCTGCAAGGTTTCGGCCTGATATGAATGAATCGGTTGTAGAGCTTCTATCAACTCTGTTGCGAAGCTGGTTTTGGTGGCGTTTCCAAGTACCTTGTTGGGTAAAAACTAAATACAATCTGGAACCTCTTTGTTCACGTATAACTCCTTCGACCCAGCGGGGACCTCTTCCGTAGTTTCGGGCATAAACCGTCTCTCCTGTCTTAAACTTCTGATTTTGATTACCTTTACCACTGTTATTGCTATTGCAGGGAACGATTTGCGAAATGTATGTACGATGTTCACGTCCATGTAAAATCTCGGCGGGTGTTTTGTTGGTTTGCGGATTTGGTGTTGTCCTGTACGTCATAAGGCATAGCGATAGTGCTGTATCGATGTTTTCCTTCTCCTCATAAATTTTCCTTAGACTGGCCTTAAATGTGCGGACGAAGCGTTCGATTTCGCCATTTGATGCAGGATGGAATGGTGCTGTACGCAAGTGTTGAATTCCATTGTTGGTGCAATAATCTTGGAATTCCCGTGCCGTGAATTGAGTCCCATTATCGCTTACTATAATTTCGGGTAATCCTTCCAGGGCAAAAATTTTAGTAAGTGCTTGTATGGTTGCTGTTGATGTTGTTTGTTTCATTGGAACAACAAATGGAAATTTTGATAAGCCATCAATGCAAAGCAACCACATTTGTTGTAAGAATGGGCCTGCAAAATCTATGTGAATGCGCTCCCACGGATTTTGCGGTTCTGACCACTTTGTATATTCCTTAGGAGAATTTGCAGCAGCTGATTGACAAATTTGACATAATTTGGCGTTAGTCTCGATACAAGAATCAATTCCGGGCCACCAACAATATCGTCGTGCAAGCTGTTTCGTACGTACCACACCCCAATGCCCTTGATGCAGCATCCGAAGAATTCGATTTTGTAATAACTTAGGGATAACGACACGAGTATTTTCTGTATTAAGAACTATGATACCTTTATGCATAATGAGTGACATTCTCCTATAAAAATAAGGGAGCAAATGGTTTTCCGTGGGAGGTAGCTTTTCCGGCCAGCCCTGAGTTATGTATCTTTGTATTTTGCTGAGTGTTTTATCCTTTTGGGTTTCTTTAGCGATCTCTTGAGCGTTGACTGGAAACCCCTCAATTTGTTCATTGATTTCCAGGCTGATTTCATAACAGGATTCTTCACAAGCGTCGAAATTGGCATCTGGTCCAACCGGAAGGCGTGATAGCGCATCGGCGTTAGCATGCTTATTTGTAGGCCGATATTGAATTTGGTATTTATAACTCATCAGTATTAACGCCCAACGCAATAAGCGGCTAGTTGTCATTTGTGGTAAACGTTTATCTGGGTGAAAAATTGTTATTAGCGGCTTGTGGTCAGTAATGAGAGTAAACTCGCGACCGTATAAGTATTGTCTGAACTTTGTGACACCGTATATTATGGCAAATGCCTCTTTTTCAACTTGACTGTAGTTAACTTGGTGCTGGTTCAGTGTTTTTGAGGCGTGTGCAATTGGCTGCTCGGTACCGTCTGGGAGAATATGTGCTATAACAGCACCGACACCATGGGACGATGCGTCTGTTGCTAAAACGATCGGCAATTCTGGACGAAAATGAGTTAATCGCGTTGCTTCTACCACTTGCTGTTTAAGATTTTGGAATGCATGTTCATGCGTAGCATTCCAGTGAAAATATACATTTTTTTTACGAAGAGCATTTAATGGGGCAGCGGTTTGAGCAAGGTTACTAATATATTTATTATAATAATTGATCTTACCCATAAATGCTTGCAGTTCCTTAAGGTTTGTAGGCCTTGGTAGTTTCTTAACGGCCTGGAGTCCAGTTTCCGAAGGGCGCACACCTTGTGAGCTTATTATGTTGCCTAGGTACTCTACTTCTGGTTGCAAGAATGAACACTTACTGTGGTTAACATGTAGACCATGCTCAAAAAGGCGTTGGAAAACGGCATCCAAATTCTGAATGTGCTCTTTATGATCGCGTCCCGTGATGAGTATATCATCCAAATAAATAGCGCACTCAAGGTCTGACAAGATCATTTCAAGTGTTCGCTGAAAAATTACGGGTGCACTAGCAATACCAAAAGGCAGTCGTTGATATTGGTAAAGGCCCAATGGCGTGTTTACGACTACAAGTTTTTTTGACTCCTCTTCGAGTTCTATCTGAAAGTAGGCATCTGACATATCAATTTTACTAAAATACTGACCTTTGCCTAATTTTTGCAACAACTCCTCTGGACGGGGTATCGGGTACTGATCTACTTCGAGTTGTGGGTTGACTGACACTTTAAAATCGCCACAGATTCGCAAATGATTGTTACGTTTGGGCACAATAACAATCGGCGTAGCCCATTCGCTAAATCTCAGGGGCTTCCAGATATTTTCTTCTTCCAAGCGTTGAGCCTCCTGCTTAAATAATTCCAATTGCGCGTAGGGTATAGGCCTTGCCCTAAAAAATTTTGGTCTGGCGGATGGCTTAAGATATAAGCTAGCTTTTACGGACGTGCAACGCCCTAGTGATGATGAAAACAAACCAGGGTACTTTGAACACACGGCTTCTATGTCTGCTGTAGCGGCATTTGAGATCTTTTGCACCATTTGAACTTTGTCATTACTATCGAAATTTACTTTAATTCCAAATTCATTTGCCCAATCCATGCCAAAGATGTTGTCACCATGCTCCGTGTTAGTTATTAACAAAGGCAAATTTTTGATTAAACCATTAAATTTCACGTTAACTGTAGTCTCACCTAAAATTGGAACTGCATTTACTCCATATGCATTTAATTTACGTGTCGACTCTTCATATTGTGGGCAATTTAGTTGATTAAATCCTGGTAATCCAATTAAAGATGCACTTGCACCGGTATCCAACAAAAAATTCAGTTCGTAGTCATTAATAAGTACTTGAATTACAAATTTGCTATCCCGCTGCTTAATTGTATCATCGACTGACAAAATATGCTCTTCTACACAATTGACATTTTCATGGCCAACAATGTTTTTGTTATAACGGGAGCGCGGGCGATAATATCCACTTCTCGAACAGTATTGCTTTTCATTGTTGGGGCATACTGGCGCAATATGACCCCTTTTATTGCATTTCCGACACACAGCATTGAGGAATTTACATTGCGATCTCTTGTGGTGTGTATTGCAACCTGAACACGACTTTGTATGGGTTTGCATTTGCTGATCTCTATTCAGGCTGGAATTTCTACTTTTTGCAAAATTTTTTCTGTATGAGCTCGACGATTTTATCTGATTAACATCTGGTGCCAGCTCCGGCATTTCATTTTTCAAAATTTTCACTGATTTTTGTGTAGATTCGTAGGCTTCTGCTATTACCGCTACTTCTTCAAGAGTTGGAGCCGGTTTTTGTAAGCATGCTGTACGCACGGCATCGTGCGGCGTATGCAGAATGATGATGTCTCTGATCATTTCGTCTATAAATTCTTGTTTACAATTTTCGGCTGAGCAAGCAAATTGACAATTACGCGCAAGACCACGAAGGTCTGCAATCCACTCCGCGTACGTCTGATCTTTACCCATGCGGCACTTAAAAAAATTGTAACGGGCCGTACACACATGCACTTTCGATTTGAAATGATCGGATAGCTTCTGTATCAACTCATCGGGTTTTTGAGCTGTTAGCTTTGTTGAACCATACAGCTTTTCCAATAGTTCATAAGTTTCAGCGCCGATCCATGACAAAAAATATGCTCGCTTTTTATCCTCACTTGAAACACCATAGGCTATAAAATGTTGCTCTAGTTGTTGGATGTAAGTTGACCAGCTTCCTCTCTCCTTATCGAAAGGGTGAAATTGAGGGATATTCTGGGCGCTATTTGCTGTTTCCCGGGAGCCGCTAGATTCACCTTGTTTAAGCTTTAATTCAGAAACTAAGTTCACTAAAAAATCATTTTGGCTTTTAACCAGTTCACCTATCGCGGTGGTTAATGCTTCCATTCCAACGATTATAGCAATATTTCCGATCTCGATTATAATAATCCGTAATTCCGAATTCTTAGCACTGAAGGCATGTCGCGTTAGTTATACCGTATATCTCGTCGCCACTTGTTATGTTTACGGAAAAGGTATCAAGTTAAAACAGAGGAGTTAGTTCTACTAATATATTTCATTTAACAATTTACTACTAACTAACTAATTACTAAAACTAGGCCACGCTAATTATTCAATGTCGAGAGCAGGGATAGTGACCGGCTGACTAGCAACTGCGGACTGCTGGGATGTATGTACTCAGTTGATGAAGACTTCGTTTGGCTTCTATATGTGTGTTGAATGTATACATACATACATATCACCTACCATAAAGGATTTTTGGACGGCGCTTTTGTCATATTGTAGTTTGGATTTTTCTTTATTGGCCATGGCTATGTCTTTAGCTATTTTGAAGTTATGCTGTAGACGCGCTTTTAACTCGTTTGCATAATTGCCGTAATTATAGCAAACTATTGGAGAAGATTTTAATCTCGGCTGGGAATCCGTATAGGAGTTCACGAGGAGTATTGTATACAAACATGGCATAAGGTATCCATGTATCCCAGTCTTGTGGATCCTTTGCTACATAAGATCGGAGATATTCTGCTAAGGTTCTGTGGCTTCTCTCCAATGCACCATTCGTTTGAGGGTGATATGGAGTAGTTTTGAGCCTTCTAATTCTCAGTAATTTAGATATCTCGGCGAACATGCCACTTATGAGGTTAGAGCCTTGATCTGTGAGGATACTTTCTGGAATACCATGTCGACAAACTATCGTTGTCGTGAAGGCTTTTGCTAATGTCTTAGACTCGGTGTCGACAATGGGAATAGCCTCACAAAATTTTGAGAGGTCGTCTTGGAACGTAAGGAGATATTTGTGAATGAGAAATTGGGAGAGGTCCTACAACATTTAGGTACACTATTTCGAAAGGTTTGGAGCTAATGCTTGAGATTTTCATTGGAATTTTAGGGTTTCTGGATACTTTGTTCACCTGGCAAAGCTTACATTTCCTTACATGCTTTACGATGTCGTCTGACATGCCAGGCCAGTAGAATTGCTATTTGATTCTTCTAATTGTACGCGAAACGCCTAGATGGCTTCCCGTCGGTAGTGAATGAAAATCTTTTAAAACTTGTTCGATGCCATTAACGTCGGATAACTATTTTATCGAATCTTGATGGAATTTGATGTTTATTTGTTTATTAGCGAAGATTTTGGTAAAAGCGGTTTTAATAATTATTAGATTCTATGGATCTAATATAGGGAAGGAGATATTAATTTGTTTTATCTGATTTGCCTCTGTGTATGAGCAGATCTCAGTTAAAATCTTTTCGAGGTCTGATCTATCTCTTTGCGATCGACAAGGTAAATTAGTTTTGATATAATTATTGATAAGTCTTTTTTTTTAAGAAGTTCAGTTCAGTTTCTGAAAGTGGGGATTTATCTGAAAATTTTAGTTTCGAATCCAACACTCTTTCAAGTTCGGTATCTTGCATTGGCAAGATGAAGAATTTAGGATTCGCATTTTTAGTCAGTAAAAGAGGAAAATTAGTCTCAGTTATTATGACTGAGGAATTGTTTGATGACGATGGAGCTGGGTTTGGAGTAATAATACTCGTGTCGAGAATGTTCACATTTGCCTGAGCTCTAGCTTGATTCCTTGTTACCACATTTACGAAGGTGGTTGGTTCTGCAGAATGTTCGGTATTTTCCGGAATTGCTCTACTGAGAGCATCTGCATTTGTGTTGAGCTTACCTGATTTGTGGACTATCTTGTAGTCATATTCCTCAAGACGTATTCTCCATCTCATCAATCTTGAGCAGTGGTCTTTCAGATTCATGAGCCATACTAATGGTTTATGGTCAGTTCTAATTGTAAACTGTCTGCCATAAACGTGTGGTCTGAATTGCTCAACTGCGAAAACGATAGCTAAGAGCTCCTTTTCTATTGTTGAGTAACAAGTCTCTGCACCATTGAGAACTAGGCTCACATAGGCGATTAGATGATCTCCTTGATCATCAACTTGTGAAAGCACAGCTCCGATGGCGTAGTCACTGGCATCGGAGATGACAAAAAATTCTTTGCCGAAATCAGGATAAGATAGAATTGGTGCTGAAATTAATTTATTTCGTAATTCGCAAAATGCCTCGTCGCAGGTTGCGTCGAAATTGAAGGGCGTATCTTTTTTAAAAAGATTTGTAAGTGGTTTGGCTATCTTTGAAAAATTTGATATAAAGCGGCGATAGTAGCCGAGGAAACCAAGGAAGGCTTTAATATCTTTCTCCTTCTTCGGTCTGGGATAGGACTTAACTGACTTGATTTTTGCTGGGTCTGGTTTGACTCCATTTTCTGTAACTATGTGCCCTAAATACATAATTTCTTTCCTTAGGAAATGGCACTTGTCGGGTTGAAGTTTCAAATTGAAATTTCGGAGACGGCTGAATACTGCTGTGAGTCTCGAATTGTTGTATCCATGGACTACGATATCTTCCATGTATACGAAGCAATATATGCCTTGCAGTCCAGATAGAACATTGTTCGTGGCTCGTTGAAAAGTAGCAGGGGCTCCTTTTAAACCAAATGGCATAAGATTGTATTCGTAGTGGCCATAGGGTGTGCTAAAGGCAGTTTTCTCCCTGTCCTTCGAGTCCATTTTTATCTGGTGGAATCCACTAGCTAAGTCGAGTGTGGTAAAATATTTCGACTTCCCCATTGGTCTAATATATCAGTGATATTAGGCAGTGGGTACGCATCGCCAATAGTAATGTCGTTAATAAGACGAAAGTCTACCACTACTCGCCACTTTTTATTTCCATTCTCATCTGGTTTTTTAGGAACCAGGAGAAGTGGAGAATTCCAGGGACTATGTGAAGGTCTGATGATGTCTGACTTAAGCATTTCTTGTATTTGCCTATTTATCTCAGTTCGGCTTGCTTGAAGTCTATAAGGCTTGGTATAGATGGGCGGTTTATCTTGGAGTGTCTCGATTTTGTGGGTAATCTCATCTGTATATGAAAGGAAATCCCATTCTATGAAGAAGAGATCGTTGAATTCCCTACAGATGTTTCGAATACTCTCAGATTCCTCTGAATTACAGTGATCCAATTTTATAAGGTTTTGCAGTTTAATTATTCTGCCCTTAATTGGATCTCTGTCAGAGTCTGTGGAGATGACCATAAAGTCGTCCAAGTCTTGGTAAACTGGGTTCACCTCGTAAGGTGCCAGATCGGCGTCCCCCTCATTTGTGTTGAGGATTAGGACTTTTGCCATACCGTTGACTGGTTCGACGGTCGAGTTTCCGAGAAATAAACCTGGCCTTATTTCCTTCTTGAAACAGACCGACTGATTTTGAATAGAAGGAGTAGGAATTTCAATGACGAATTCTGATCGAGCCGGAATTTTAATTTAATGTAATTTATCCGATTCTTTCGGATTTCTAAAAGGAAGGAGATATGATTCCAACTTTTGTGGAATTTGGAAGGGGTTATTCGATGATTCCGACTCGATAGAATTTGAAGGAGATAATACCTTATTGAAATTCTTTGACTTCTCTTCTGATTTATTTCTGGAATTCACTTTTTGTGAATTTTCTGATGAAGGAGATAGAATTTTATTATATTTAGCCTTTTGTGCGGCTGTAGATGGAGATGTACTTTTGCCTTTGTGCTTCATCTCTTGTGAAGCTTTAGATGGAGATAGATTTCCTTTGTATGTAGTTCCACTTTACTTGGAACTACTGATGCAGGGAGTTTTTCATTTAAAAAAACTTTAGCATTCACTTCTTGTGAAGCATTTGGTGGAGATATACTTTTATGTAATTCAGACTTCTTTCTGGCTATAGATGGAGATAGATTTTTATTAGTATTAATATCGGAGAATGTTATCTCCGTATATAGTAGGCTTTTTGTTTGAGACCTCTTTTCTGGGTCTTCGCTTTTCAAATAAACGTATGGATAATTGGAATAATATTCTTCGCACGGATAAGATGAATCAGATTCATTAACTACCAGAGAAATGAATTTATTTTTATATTCGATGCTCGCATTGTATCGAGATAAAAAATCATGACTAAGTAGGCCATCGTATGAGGGGATGGAGTTATTTCCCACAATTTGAAATGGGTGCTCTAGGATGGAGTTAAATTTGGTAGATTTCAAATTCAATTTTGCAAATATGAGTCCTTCTGTACAAGTGGACTCGGTAAATAATGTATTTATATTGCAGACAGCATCTCTGTAGCAGATACTATCTGGCTTTAATGGACGGAGTTTAATTAAGCTGATCTCTGCTCCAGTATCAATCAAAAAGGTAAGTTTTGGAGCAGAGCATATATCAACAGGCAAACAAAGCGTTAGTAAATTTTTATTTATTTGAACGGGGATACGTATTGATTTATTTTTGTCTAGTTTCCTGTCGATATTGCCTCGGGCTTTCGATGAATCTATGCCGTTGTTTCTATCTGCGAGGGGTTGCTGAAATTGACCCTCCGCTGCATCCAGTTTCCCTGCCTGGATGCCGATGGACTTTTGCTATTTATCCTCTTTGGAGATGGCGATCTAGCCGAGATATTGGCATTATTATATCTCGACGGTGAAGTTCTACTTTCTCGGAATACTGGCTGCTGCCAGTTCTTGTTTTGTGGCTGTCTATCAGCCGTGCTTGTTTGCGGAGCTGTGTTTACTTTTTGGAAATTTTCCGATTTCGTTGATTGTCGTTAAATCGGGAATTATTTGCAGCTCTTGTCCTGCATTCCTCGATTGTATGTCCCATCCGATGACAGTATCGACATAATGGGCCCTGCGACGGATATGTGACCTTATTGAAATCTGGCGGGCGTTGTAATTGCGAGTTTAGCTTCGGAACTGCGTTGAAATTTTATGTGGAGCGTTGTATGACTGGGCAGCTTGATGCAGCATGCCCCAGTCTATTACATTTGAAGCAACAAAGATTTGAATTTATTGTTTGCGCAAATGGAGTTTGATTGATCTTGTTTTGTGCATGGGAAACAAGTTGATTCTGCTCTAAACGTGAGGCATGCTCCAAGATGTGTGATTTTAAAGCAGAAAAGGATTTATCGGAATGCACTTTGGCTAAGGTCTGTAATTATGGATTAGATAACCTATCTTGAATTGCTCTCACAGCCTGACACTCATTATCCCTTAACAAAGACCGTAGGAGCACCTTGTCCGTTGTATAGGAATGTGTTGCTTCATTTAGCTTGGACAGTGTTGTATTTAGTCTTTGAAGAAAGACTTTTACACTTTCCTCTCTACCTTGTCTTGAATTATTTAATTGAGACTGTAGGGTGGATCTAGAGATTTTGATTTCGAAGGTTTGATTTAACAGAGTTTTTAATTCAGACCAATCTGATATTTGATTGTATCTGTATACGTCATATGCCTCTGCAGATAATTTACTTCTTATTAAGCTAAGGAGGGAGTGTTTTTCATTTACCGTCGATGCTGTTGCGTACATTTCATCACAACTGGAAATAAATTTGTGGAAATCCTTAGAATTTCCACTGAAGTTGGGAATTAATGTTCTCGCGTCAGATAGGGAAAAATTTGATTGATCTCTGAAACAGACATTGTGGTGATGCTCTGTGGAATTATTTGTAGTATTCGTTACATTTTGGAATCGAGAGTCCAATTGTTCTTGTAGCGCAATTACAGTGTCTGAGAATGATGTTTCCATGTTTATGTAAACATCATTCACGAATTATTCGCTATCTTTGTCGTTTGGGTCACCATTCATGATTATTTCGTTATGTGTTTCTTCGAAATCGTCCCAATATTTGTGCAACGAGTGTAATTTTTGGTTTAGGTATGCCTGGGTTGCAATTGCAAGTGAGTTATTATCTATCGATTGAATAAGATGGGATAATGTTTTTCGGCTATCTTCTTGCAACCGAAACCGTACTGTATTTGATTGCTCTTTGTCTGTGCTGTCCAGGTTATCAGCTGCAGTTGTTTTTTGAGAAGTTTTCGGAAGTGGGACGTAAAACGGTTTATTTTTGCGCTCTGTGTGGACTGATATGGATTTCAACCTATCAGACAGAGTTGCCTTTGTAAGATTGTAC
Source organism: Dioctria rufipes (assembly GCA_963924295.1). Classification (NCBI taxonomy): domain Eukaryota; kingdom Metazoa; phylum Arthropoda; class Insecta; order Diptera; family Asilidae; genus Dioctria; species Dioctria rufipes. The sequence continues at coordinate 67,364,159 of OZ002740.1, read as the reverse complement.
CAGTCCTCCATTTTGTCATAGCATGACTGCTTAAAATAATCATGAGTCTCAGTAAAATTTTCATGATCTTGAATCAGGTTTCCGTTTTTTCAAATGAAGCTGATAGTTCTTCCAACTGTTGGAGTTTTCCAGAACTAAAATCTGAAGTCCTTTTAGGTTTATTCGCTCTGTGATAATCGGCCAGAATTTGTCTAATTTCTGCCATTTTTGGGACTTGTGACAAGCAAAGCTCAACATTTGGTTTCTTCAGTCATGTTTAATTGATTTGGGAATTAATTAATTAGTTATGGAAGTATTGTTAAAAAAAAATTTTGTTTAAGTTTTTCCAACAACAATAAACAGGTAGCAAATTGGTTATACGTAGATAATTATGTTTAATTAAATTTTGTAAGACTTGAGAAAAATACAGCGATAGGAATGTGAAGAATTGTGGAATTTGTCAACCAGGGAAAAGACAAAAAGAAAATTGTTTTGTTTTTATTTGGTAGTAAAAGTGTTATTGTTTTTGGTTCCATCTGTCACCAGTTGTTGTGTGTAGGTATGTACATATGGTTAAGTGACGGAAAAGGTATAGACCGCGATGTGTGGGAAAAATAGAGCGAGATAAAGAGGAAAATTTGTTGTATATGACCGTCTTACGAGGTTTTTGATTTATTTTTATTTCTTGGAGATGAGGGAGAGAAGTTAAAAAAAAAATTAAATAAATTACTGGGAATCTTAATGTATGTATATAAAAAACTGATTTTCACTTGTTTGTTGTAAATATCTCTTATTTAAATCGAGATAAAAAGTAGGAAATTAATTTTATTAAGAATAAGGAAGGTATAATGATAGGTAGGGGAACTATTGTGGGATTTCTTAGTAATAAGACGGTTAATTTATTTTAGTTGGATGTAGGGGAAGAAAGAGAAAAAAAAGGCGTTTCTAATAAAGTTTTTTTTGTTTGATATAGCGAGAGAAGTAATAAAAAATCGCTCTTTCCAACCACAATCTTTCTCCTGATCGATAGGTATATGAAGCTCTATCGCAGGAGATCGACTTTTGGTTTATTCGAAGTCCTCTGGCCGGCAAGCTCACAAGGTCTTACCACAGAGCTTGCTTCGTGGAAAAGATAGATTTCAACTTTTATATGTAGGTACAATCAAAATAAACAAAGAGACAGAAAGAAGGAAAAGAAAAATCAGAAATGTGAATATGAATTTCTCTAAGATTGCAAAATGATAAAATTATGTATTTTATTTTATTAAAAAAACAAAATTCCTTTATAGGTTTAAACGGTTGTTGGCCCAACGGGTTTTTATGAGGCGATTAAATTTATAACAAAAATGCGCAAATATTAATTTTAGATCAATGAGAAAATGTATTTAAAAAGATGGACTTTCACGCTACCTTTCTTTTTATCCAAAAGTAATGCGAACTTGCTGGGGTTTCCACTTTCCTCCTAATAGTAGGAAAGCCTGTTGATAATTGTTTTATTGTTGTTATTTCTCCCGAAGTGCTAAAGTTATAGATGATGTTGCTGTTTAGAATACTGGGAGTTGCTGGTATTGCTGATGCTGGGTGTTGACACAACTGAAGGATGGTCAAAGTGATGGTGCTGATACTTCGCGCGTCCTGGACGACGATTTCTTGGAGTCTTCCTTCTGGGAATCGTGTTGTTGAGGCAGGGATGAAGCCTCGCTAAATTCCCTCGTTGGAGCACTATGGCACTCTAAACTTTTCCTCTAAGTACCCTTTTTCGGGTACCCGGGCTTATTTATTTTTTCGTTATTATTATTATTTTCTTCTTTGTTTATTTGTTTATTTATTATTATTATTATTATTCTCACAGAGAGGTAACGTGTCAATTGAGAGCTCCCGAAAAAATCAACAAAACTTGCGAAATAACGTCGGAAAAAGTGCATAATTTGTGTAGGTATCAACATTATAAGCAACAGTGTTGAAGTGTGTGAGTTTATGTAATTTTTAATCTTAAAATCTATTGAAAAATGTAAAAATAAATTGTGAAAAAGTTCGAATTGAGTGACAGTTATCGAGTTTTTAATTAATTTTTTCCGTTGCCATGGCAACATGGGTACTATGAAAATTGTATTAGTGAGAAATTAAACCAAATAAATTTGTGAAATAAAAACAGAAATTCAACAAATTTAACTATTTTAAAATAAAACAAAAATCTAAAGCTAAGGAAATATAAGTGCATATATCTATTATATATAAGCTATAAAGCATCTCTTCTTCCTCCAAAGCAAATCAAGGGCCCACAGAAAAGGCCGTTAAGGGCCCAACTGAAGAGGCTAGCAAACCAGCAGCAGCAGAAGCTAAAGCTTCAGTAGCAACAGCAGCAGAAGCCTCGAGGACTACCTCAAGCCAGGGGCAAAATCCAAGCTTGATGCAAGTCGTTAAGGCGGCCTCAGCCTCAGCGCCAAAACCTACTGGTGCAATAATGAGGCCATCGCTTTCTGCGAAGGCAAACGCCTCGAAAAAGCAGACACCAGGAACAACAGCATCAGCACTGACACCAGAAGCAGCTACACGATCCCCGGCGTTAGTGTCAGGGATTTCATATGCTCAGGTAAGTGGCAGTTCCAACCAAAGTTCAACAATAGAAATTATAGGAAAGGGCATCACTCCTCGTCCAGCCCCATTGGACGCAGGTATGCCTCGGCCTAAGACCAGTGCGGGTCTCAGGCTTTTTTCGACGGGAGGTGGCAGGATGAGAGCTACGGTATGCAGCTCGAGCACATCAATAGATGTCCTCAGAGCGCATACCTAAAAGCGATCTTCCAGGTCATCTCCCGTGAGCTGCTATTTTCCATGGGGATAATAGCTGGGGGAATGGTTCAGGTGTACACCACAACCCTCGAGAGTGCTAGCAAGCTTATGCTTGAGGGCATCGAGGTGTATAGTAGACACCTTGTGCCGTTCCCATTTAGGGAAAAGCCCACAAGGGTCATGTTTTCGCGGGTCCCTATGCGAGCGAGCCATGAAGACCTCCTAAATTTCTTAGGGAGATTTGGGAAGGTTCATGGCAACGTTCGTGCCATTCCCTTAAAAATTGGGACGAGGGTCTCGGGCGGGGTATCTTTGGTACCAGTCGGGAGGCGTCCATTACCTTGAATAAGGGATGTACGCTTCCAAAAGGCTTCTACCTGAGCATATGCGGCTCGAGGCACTGGAGAGACGTGGGCACCGAAGCAAAATGCCATGCTTGCCATTTGGTAGGGCATTTTATTGCTGACTGCCCCAAGAGAAGCGGAAAGAGGGCTGAACAGAAGGCTCCCTCGAAGGAAATCACTGCTACAGTAGTGGTTCCGGAGAAGGAACTTTCTGCCAGCACTCAACCTGCTATCTTGGAGCAGCCAGTGGCTAAAGTGCCTGAAGTTGTCTTAGAGGCAAAAAAAATTCCGGCTATAAACGGTGCCACGTCGGCACGCGAAAGCATGCCTACTTCCGACGAGGAGTCGAATAGCCAAGTAGGTAAAAAAAGGAGGACGAGGAGGAAGACGAAGGTGGACCGGGCGATGCTGCCTCCTCCAGAGCCAGCAAAGCCAGTCGCATCAAAACGGCCCCACTCGGAGGAGGACGATAGTGGTGCTTGCGGCTCGAAGGTTGTTGTGAGAGACACGGAAGTGTCTCTCGAGCAGCTTTCGGACTGCGATATGACCGGTTTTGATGAGACTGGTCTCTCGAGCTTCAGTGGCTACGAGTCGTGTGGTAGCACCTTTTCGGCTGGTAGCCAATTTGAGGTCTCGAAGGGGATGGAAACCCTTCCTAGGGAGAAGATCTCCAAGATTCTTTCCCGGCTCCTGTACAAGAAGAATTCAGGTAAAATCTGGGGTATTCTTGTGGAGGAGCTGGGGAGGCCGGAATTGCTACTTCCCCAACTTCTACTCCTACAAGAGGAGTGCAAGAAGAAGGGGAATTACAACGGTATATCTCGGTTAGATCGACTCCATAGGAGGGTGGAGGAGCTGATTCAGGAGCATTGCTTGGCCGATTCTCCTCGTCAGTAGATGTCGCACATTCATCGTTTGAGCTTTTCATCTCTTTGAATGTGTAAGATAGGCTCTCTTAACACCGGGGGATTAAGTGCTCATACAAGACTACACAGTACTATCGAACATGCCAAAATGTTCGATATAGACATTACACTTCTGCAGGAGACGAATTTTACACAAGACACGTATACAAACCTTGAGCGTTATGCTTATTTGCACACTGGCTATGCAATGTTTGCCACACCTGCGCCTCGCCGAGGCTCAGGAGTGGCAATCATTGTATCCAACAAATTTACACTATCGTCTCCTGTATATACAGATATCTTTCCAGGCTTCGCTTCTTCCTTGGACTTTGTCGTTCAAGACAAACATATCAAGGTAGTAAACGTGTACCTTCCTCATGACCAGGACATTACAAGACAAGTTCTTGATAGTGTTCAATCCTGTCTGGTGAATTTTAGTGGCGAAACTATCCTCGGAGGTGATTTCAACTGCACGCTAAATCCCTCAATGGATCGGCATTCCGGAGTTGAGTTCAACTCTGTCAATGCTACTCGGTTGAGGAATTTTGTCCGTGTTTTCAGACTCGTGGATATCTATCGTTGGATGCATCCTACGACTAGATCATACACGAGGGTCTCGCGAAATATCCATGGAAGTCTCGCAGGCTCCAGAATCGATAGACTTTACGTCTCACCTGGAATACTAGAACATTTCGTTGGTGTCACTCATGAAGTGTGTTCCATTAGCGATCACCTTCTTGTAGTGGCAACCAGCACTCTAGTTGAAAGAAGAACTGCATACTGGATATTCAACAACTATTTGTTGAATTCCGAGCAGTTCATCAATGAATTCACTGAATTCTGGCACGATTGGCAAGAGAGGAAAGGTGACTTTCCTCTTCTTAGTCAATGGTGGGATGTTGGAAAGCTCCAAATTCGATCTTTTATCGAAGCGAATTTCAATCGAAGTGAGTATCAAGCTTCTAGCTTGTCGGCCGAAGTATCTCGGGTGGCAGCTCTTCTCCCAACTCAGCCGGAGTTGATCCTTTATTTGAACAGAATAAAGGAACGCTTGGCAACACAAACTTACAAGCACAGCTTGGAGTTTGTGCTGCGCAGCCAATCACGCTGGCTGAGGGAAGGCGATTCTCCAACCGAGTACTTCTTTCAGGCAACTAGACGACGTACTGCTTCTTGTGAAGTCGAATCGATAGTTGATGAATCTGGACAAGTCCTCAACGGACAACAGCTATCAGAATTTATTCGAGACTATTACAGTAGTCTCTACTCTGAATCGACGTCGACAACATCCTCGACCACTCATGAATTTCTTGAGAATATTCCCATTTTCTCTGAGGACAGCAAGGAGATCCTGGATACAGTAATCTCATTGGAGGATATGATCGCTGCGACAAAGGATCTAAGGCGACACACTTCACCTGGTTATGACGGCTTGACTCCAGAATTCTTCATACGTTTCAGGGATTTATTAATTAATGACCTTTTGGAAGTCTTCAATTCGGCGGTTGAGACACATTCAGACTTTCCTTCTAGTTGGAGGAGGTCTGTTATGCGATTGATTCCAAAGAAGGGAGATTTGCAGAGGATGGGGAACTGGAGGCCAGTAACCCTATGCAATGTGGACTATAAAATCGTCTGCAAAGCATTAGGGGCGATACTCCGCTCAGTGATTGCTTCGGTAATACACCCGGAACAGTCCTATTGTGTTCCTGGTCGTAGTATCTACGAAAACATCGCGGTAGCCAAACATTTGTTTGCCTACCATGAACAGACAGGTACACAAATGGCAATGATTTCTCTTGACCAGCAAAAGGCTTTTGATAGCGTCTCGCACGAGTATTTCCTGACTGCTCTCGAGGCATTTGGGTTCCCGCCCAGGTGGCTCGATATCATCGGGAAACTGTATAGAGATTCAGCGATTTTGACTAAGCATCAAGGACAGGTTCTGGCTCCTATCTCGTTTCATCGAGGTATCAGACAGGGCTGTCCATTGTCAGGAATGCTTTATGATCTTTCGTTGGAGCCGCTACTGGTGAATCTTCGTCGAATGCTCGGACAATATTCAGTGCATCTACCATATACCAATGTGTTGGCATATGCGGATGACCTTTCTATTTTCGTGACAAGAGATGAAGCTTTTCCGGTCCCTCGTGCTGTTTTCGAACAGTACGAACGTATAGCGGGCGCTAAAATCAACCTTAGCAAGAGTCAAGGCTTGTGGTGTGGAAGGTGGAGAGATCGTACAGATACTCCACTGAACATCCAATGGACTAACACTTGCCTGAAGTATTTAGGTGTGTATATCGGACGCGAGAGTAAATCAAATAATAGCCGCATCGCTCTTGAGAAACTCTCTAGAGCTGTTAACTCATGGCGTAGTCGACTGTTTCCTCTATCCCTAATGGGAAGGTCAGTCGTAATAAACTATTTGATTACCTCGTCCATCGTTCATCTGCTAAAGTCTGAGACGTTTGATGAAGGCTTCGTAGGTCTTCTTCAAGCAAAAGCGATAGACGCCTTTTGGTGCGGAAGACGATGGGTTGCTGAAAGCACGCTCTGCCTGCCAGTCAAGATTAGGTCTCACTAACTTGGTTGTGAAATCAAGGTGTCTCCAAGTGCGTGCATTCCAACGAGTGTTCTGCCAGAGAGACACCTTGATTTCTCAACTGTGGGTGAATGTACTGGGAGGGATCGGCATAGGGGAGTATTACTACCTGCTCTCTGTTCGACCACCCTATCCTCGTGACTGGCCGCAGGATCTAATCTCAACGATTCAGACCTGGGGCAGAATCAGGCCAGCATTTCACCTTATGTGGAATGCTCTACGGTACACGCAATTCGCGTCGATTCCAATCAGGTTTAATCCTGAATTAATAGATTCAGTGTTCAGTAATGCTCGAGGTTTTGAAGCTGACACGCATACACTGACAGTTCTCGGAGATATTATTGATATCTCTGGAAACTGTCGAATAAACACGAACACTCCACAACTACACGACCTGGCGACTTCTGCGCGGGAGAGATTTCGCCAACTTGGGACCAGTGACCCTGGCACTAAGTTGGAAGATGCCTTCGTTCTAGACAGACCGCCTCAGACACCTTTCAGCACACTTACAACACATGTGCTCCGTGACGGGCTTATGTCAATAAGACCTCCGGAGTATACAGGATACAACAGATGGCGAACACACCTCGGGGTGAATATGGGCGTGCTGGGAGGGATAACTTGCAGAGTAGTCTACAGTTATCCTTCTAGTTACAAAGATGCTGATGTAGCATTCAAATTGCTGCATCACAGTCTTATGCATCCTAATCAGTTGTCACATATCGACCGGCGGGTTCAGAGAATCTGCTCAGTTTGTTCTGGTGAAGGCACCTTGTTTCACAGGTTCTTCACTTGTCATTTGATCCACCCGAATTTCGGCATTACTAGGACATCGTTTCTATGGGGACCAAAGGTTTGTAGTCGGGTGAATTGTTTGGTTGGCTTTGTGTTGACACTGGCCAAATCTACAATTCACTTGTACTACATGAGAGCCGGAGATGGGAATCAGAACACTGACCCACATCAGCACGCACAAGCACTTAAGCGCCACTTCGTTGACAGATTGAAGAGACGTTTACGTCTTGAATATCTGGCAACGAACGCAGACACATTCAACTGCACATGGCAACCACTATCGTCGGTGCAGGGCGGAGCTCTTGTCTTTCGGGCCTCTCCCCACTTAGGAATCGTTGCACGTGCTCTGGGAAGGACAAGTGCTCTGTTAGAGATGCTAAGCTGGAGGGATGATGAGGGCAGTTTGTAGAGGTCTATGATACTACAGGCTGCCCTCGCGGGACGCTATGATATCGGTGGCATTGGACAAAATTATATGTCCATTGTCAGGAATGCTTTATGATCTTTCGTTGGAGCCGCTACTGGTGAATCTTCGTCGAATGCTCGGACAATATTCAGTGCATCTACCATATACCAATGTGTTGGCATATGCGGATGACCTTTCTATTTTCGTGACAAGAGATGAAGCTTTTCCGGTCCCTCGTGCTGTTTTCGAACAGTACGAACGTATAGCGGGCGCTAAAATCAACCTTAGCAAGAGTCAAGGCTTGTGGTGTGGAAGGTGGAGAGATCGTACAGATACTCCACTGAACATCCAATGGACTAACACTTGCCTGAAGTATTTAGGTGTGTATATCGGACGCGAGAGTAAATCAAATAATAGCCGCATCGCTCTTGAGAAACTCTCTAGAGCTGTTAACTCATGGCGTAGTCGACTGTTTCCTCTATCCCTAATGGGAAGGTCAGTCGTAATAAACTATTTGATTACCTCGTCCATCGTTCATCTGCTAAAGTCTGAGACGTTTGATGAAGGCTTCGTAGGTCTTCTTCAAGCAAAAGCGATAGACGCCTTTTGGTGCGGAAGACGATGGGTTGCTGAAAGCACGCTCTGCCTGCCAGTCAAGATTAGGTCTCACTAACTTGGTTGTGAAATCAAGGTGTCTCCAAGTGCGTGCATTCCAACGAGTGTTCTGCCAGAGAGACACCTTGATTTCTCAACTGTGGGTGAATGTACTGGGAGGGATCGGCATAGGGGAGTATTACTACCTGCTCTCTGTTCGACCACCCTATCCTCGTGACTGGCCGCAGGATCTAATCTCAACGATTCAGACCTGGGGCAGAATCAGGCCAGCATTTCACCTTAAGTGGAATGCTCTACGGTACACGCAATTCGCGTCGATTCCAATCAGGTTTAATCCTGAATTAATAGATTCAGTGTTCAGTAATGCTCGAGGTTTTGAAGCTGACACGCATACACTGACAGTTCTCGGAGATATTATTGATATCTCTGGAAACTGTCGAATAAACACGAACACTCCACAACTACACGACCTGGCGACTTCTGCGCGGGAGAGATTTCGCCAACTTGGGACCAGTGACCCTGGCACTAAGTTGGAAGATGCCTTCGTTCTAGACAGACCGCCTCAGACACCTTTCAGCAGACTTACAACACATGTGCTCCGTGACGGGCTTATGTCAATAAGACCTCCGGAGTATACAGGATACAACAGATGGCGAACACACCTCGGGGTGAATATGGGCGTGCTGGGAGGGATAACTTGCAGAGTAGTCTACAGTTATCCTTCTAGTTACAAAGATGCTGATGTAGCATTCAAATTGCTGCATCACAGTCTTATGCATCCTAATCAGTTGTCACATATCGACCGGCGGGTTCAGAGAATCTGCTCAGTTTGTTCTGGTGAAGGCACCTTGTTTCACAGGTTCTTCACTTGTCCAGCTTTGCAGAGTCTGATGGAACTGGTGCGCAATATGTGTCATTTGATCCACCCGAATTTCGGCATTACTAGGACATCGTTTCTATGGGGACCAAAGGTTTGTAGTCGGGTGAATTGTTTGGTTGGCTTTGTGTTGACACTGGCCAAATCTACAATTCACTTGTACTACATGAGAGCCGGAGATGGGAATCAGAACACTGACCCACATCAGCACGCACAAGCACTTAAGCGCCACTTCGTTGACAGATTGAAGAGACGTTTACGTCTTGAATATCTGGCAACGAACGCAGACACATTCAACTGCACATGGCAACCACTATCGTCGGTGCAGGGCGGAGCTCTTGTCTTTCGGGCCTCTCCCCACTTAGGAATCGTTGCACGTGCTCTGGGAAGGACAAGTGCTCTGTTAGAGATGCTAAGCTGGAGGGATGATGAGGGCAGTTTGTAGAGGTCTATGATACTACAGGCTGCCCTCGCGGGACGCTATGATATCGGTGGCATTGGACAAAATTATATGTTTTTAACAAAAAATTCTAAATTTCGCATTCGGTTCTCTTACAAAAATTCTTGTTATCTATTTTGGAAACTTTTCTTGGTGAGCTCTTCTTGGAACTGCCACTTATCTGCAAATATAGGCACATTTTAAATTTTAGCATTTTATCTCGACTTTGGTTCTAAATCTTTATTTTCAAAATTATTGTGAAAATTCTACCTTACATTTCCTTTATATTGTTAGCTTAATCTTTTTTAATGTGCCTATTTAGCTTCTTATATTGTTTCTTAGTCTTATATAATTGTTTGAGCCTTTTGCGTCCCATTTAATTTTTAGTTATCTAGAGCCTTTTCTCATTTTGTTTCTTTCAGAGCCACTTTTTGTTGTTTTCTTTTTTATACTTAAGAGCCATTTTATTACGTTTTTTTCTATTAAAGAGTCATTATATACATAAAAAAAAATTATTATTATTTTTTTAAGGCACAGATTTTATAGGTATGAGCACCGCTGCCACCAGTTGTTCTAGGCGTGTGCGTGCCGTGCTCCGGGTGGAGAGCTCGCACAATTTTATAGTTAAACAAAATCCTTTCTTTTCACTTGATTATTTATTTTCAACACAATATTTTCTATTACAAATTTCAAGTCTTCGATTCACTTGATAATACTATTTTAGACACAAATTCTCTTATTAAAAATTTTAATTTCGATGCAAATATCTTTATTTCCGTACTTCTTTCGGCGGATTTTAGAATCGACTCCTCGAGGTTTTGGCAAATTGCACCCAGGTACCCATGATATTTTTAAAAGATTTTTCCTTAATCTCCGCCTGGTCAATGCTTCGCAGTTGCAGAGCAGATGCTCCGAGGTTTCATGAGCATCCTGGCAAAAGCGGCAGGATGAAGTCTCAGCCAAGCCCATCTTGTTAAGGTGATACCTCAAGGGGCAATGGCCTGCGAAGAGTTCTGTAATTATTTTGAGCTCTGTTTTCTTGAGGAGTAATAGTTCTTTTGTTTTTCCTCCAGAGGTGTCGATAAACTTTTTTGCCTGACGAAGTCCTTGTAGCCTTTCCCAGTATAGGGATTTTTGTTTGTTCTCCCAGTTATTTAGGGCAGCTTTGAGGTAACATTTTGAGGTGCCACAAAATGGCTCCGGTCCGACAAAGGGAGTTTCCGCTCCTCTTTTGGCTAGGCCATCAGCAATTTCGTTGCCTTTATGGCCCTCATGTCCAGGTACCCACATGAGGATAACTTTGTTTCCTCTTGATAAATCTTTTAGGGTTTGTAGACATTCCCAGACTATCCCTGACTTGATGGTGTAGGACTTTAAGGCCTTGAGGGCAGCTTGACTGTCCGAGAGAATATTAATAGTTGAGCCATTTATGGCTCTTTTAATGCAGGTATTGGCGCATTCTTCTATGGCCAATACCTCGGCCTGGAATACGGTAGGGGTAAAGCCCAGGGCCTTTGATATATGGCATCTGGGGCCGTATACGCCCAGTCCGACTCCACTGTTCGTTTTTGAACCGTCTGTATACCACACCATCGATCCTTGATGAAAGGACGGTTTACTGGAACGCCATTGCTGTCGGTTTCCCACAACCACATCGAATGGTCTTACAAAATCCACCTTGGGTGTGATTATATCAGATATTGTCGTCATTTGCTCAAAGCGTATCTGTTTTAAGATACTTAAATGACCAACCAGATTCCCTGGTTTTAACTGTTTCTCCTTTTGTAGTCTTATAGCACTGGAGATTGCTTCCTTTTTCACCTGCAGATGTAGGGGTGGAAGGTTTAGTAAGGCTTCCATGGCTGCTGTAGGACAGGTCCTCATGGCTCCAGTTATTCCTAGACAGGCAAGCCGTTGTGTTTTTTGAAGCAGAGCCTCAGCCTTCTTTTCATTAGTTTTTGGCCACCATGCGAGGGCCGCATAGGTGACCATGGGACTAACAACCGTGGTGTACATCCAGTACATCATTTTTGGCTTCAGACCCCATGTTCTGCCAATGAAGCGACGGCACGTGTAGAGAGATCCTATCGCTCTTTCCGTCACTCTAGATAGATGCGAATTCCAGGAAAGTTTCTTATCTAAGGTGACCCCCAGATATTTGACTTCTTCTGAAAATATCAATTCCGTGTTATCGAGAAGAGGAGCCTTTAGTGAAAGCTTTGATCTTCTCGTGAACGGAACGATAACCGTTTTGTTTGGGTTTACACTGAGGCCTTTGGTTAAGCACCACGTGCGGACTTTATAAAGGGCTTTTTGCATGAGGTCGGATATGACTTGGTCATGCTTGCCCCGTATCGTGACTACTAGGTCATCCGCGTAGCCTTGTACGGTAAAACCCGAACTGGTCAGCTTCTCTAAGAGATCATCAATCACGATCGACCATAGGAGTGGGGAGAGAACTCCTCCTTGTGGGCAGCCTTTAGCTGCAGTGATCGTGACTGAACAGTTTCCCAGAGTAGTAGTTATCCTCCTGCTTCTAAGCATGGAGTCTATCCAATTAACCGTGGGGGGCTCGAAGCCCTTGTCCTCGGCAGCTGATTTAATTGCTTCGAAGGAGGTGTTATCAAAAGCACCTTCTATGTCTGCAAATGCACATAAGGCCACCTCTTTTGCTTCAAGAGCTTTTTCGAGGTCTTTAACCAAAGTGTGGATGGCAGTCTCGGTAGACTTGCCTGCTTGATAAGCGAATTGCTTAGAATGAAGTGGTGATTTAATCAAAACTTCACTTCGAATATGTAGGTCTAGGATTTTTTCCATGGATTTAAGTAAAAATGACGAGAGACTAATGGGTCGGAACGATTTGGCTAGAGAGCTAGCTCTTTTTCCTGCTTTGGGTATAAATACCACCCTGACGTCTCTCCAGCATTGGGGAATATACCCCAGAGCATAACTGGCTCGAAAGATGTTTTGTAGTGGAAGAAGTATTTCTTCAACCCCTTGCTGTAGTAAGGCAGGAAAGATGCCGTCCCCTCCAGCAGATTTAAAGGGTTTAAACGTACCAACGGCCCATCTAACCTTGTTAGGAGTGAAGATTCTTCCCGCAAGGCTCTTACCCCTGTTAGAGACCCTGTAATTGCCCACCTCAATTGGGTCTGGAGCTACTATTCCTTGAGCGGGACTGGTAGAGTCGGGGAAGTGAGTTTCTAATAAGAGCCTGACTGTTTCCTCACAACTCTCGGTATAGTTCCCATCTTCTTTTTGAAGTGAGCATATACCATTCGTGTGATCCTTCGAAAGTACCTTATGGAGCCTGGTAGCTGCGGGCAGTTGATCTATGCCATCGCAGAAGGTCCGCCAGGTTCTTCTTTTAGATCTTCTTAATTCTATGTTATATTCCGTTAGAGCCTTTTTATATTCTCCCCAGGTACCGGAGAGCTTGGCTCTGTTAAATAGTTTCCTGACTTCTTTTCTTTTCAAACTCAGTTCCCTATTCCACCAAGGTACCTGCCGATTACAAGTCTTTTGCTTCAGAGGGCAGCTGTGTTCGAATGAAGTCAGTACAGCCGTTTGTAGCTGCGTAGTGGCTGAGTCCAACTCCTCCGTTGTGCTAATACTACTGCCGGGAGAGTTAACTACAGCCTTAAGATGTTGTCGATAGAGTTCCCAGTTAGTTAATTTAGGGATTCGGTACTCTAGACTTGAGTTAAGTGCGGCTTCTATATCGAACCTGATATGTCTGTGATCGGACATGGAAATCTCGTTCGATACGTGCCACCTGCTTATTTTTGTGCTTATGAACATACTGGCAAGTGTTAGGTCCAGGACCTCTTGTCTGATAGTGTTCATAAATGTTGGCTTATTACCTCGATTTAGTATCTCTAAATTATTAGATATTATAAAATCATGGAGGTACTCACCCCTGATGTTGGTATCCGTGCTGCCCCATAGCGTATGATGTGCGTTCGCATCGCATCCAACAATAAATTGTTTTCCTCTTCGTTTGCAGTAGCTGATGAGCTTTTTTAGCTCTGTAGGAGGTAGTGTATCCGCCTCTCCAGGAAAATAGACTGAGGTCACTACTACCTCGTGACTACCTCCCGGAGTTGGTACCTCGAGAGCTACTGCAACTACGTCCCTCGAGATGAACTGCGAAAGAGGAATAAAATTTAGATTAGTGTTGAGCAGCAATGCTGCCCTGGGATATTCATGCTCATTACTATAAATTAACTTACATGATTTTGTGGGAAGTCCTTTGATGCGGCCTTGATGTACCCAGGGCTCCTGTATGAGCGCCAGACTAAGTTTCTCGGAGACAAATCTCCTGCTAAGCACATCTGATGCCGCTTTGGCATGATGGAGATTTATCTGGAGGCAACTTAGATGGTGATTAGCCATGACTAAGATGGCTTTTTATGGCCGCTGGCAGCCTTGATAGGAGATCCTTTCGGATTTCCTTTTTTGCCCTGCTTCGCACGGGCAGGAGGAGGCTTCTTCTTGTTTCCTTCGGACTTCTTTGCGGAAGTCCCCGGTTTAGCCTCTGCAGTTCCGACTGTCTTACCGGGGCCAGCCTTAGCCTTGACGGAAAGTTTAGGCCTGCTGGTTCCTGATGTCGATGGCTGAGGCTCCTCAGTCAGAGTTTTAATCTGACCTTGGCCATCCCCAGCCTCCGACACAGTCTTTACTGCCCCACCCTTGGGCCTAAGTTGGACTGAGCCGAACTTGTACCCAATTGTGTATTGAGCCTTTTTTAGCTCCTCCATGGACGTATGGTCCACGGAGAAGGTTAGCTCCGTTACACTAGGTTTTTGTGTCTTGCGTAACACAATCCACTCTGACACCTTTAACCCCGCGTTCTGACGGCGGGTAAGGCGAGAAGGGCCGTTTGGGCTAACGGAGATTTGGCTAGTTCGAAGGATTTACTTGCTTCGCTGGACCAGTCAATGCGCTTAGCACCATCTTTTTTAGAACTGGACAGATATATGTTTAAATTAGCATGGTGTGCTGCAGCGTATGGCAAGAAGCGTCCGTAGAAGGTTAACATACCCAGAATGCGTGGTAATTGCTTTACGGTTTCTGGAATTTTAAATTTTGAAATTGCTTCTACACGATCTGGGGCTGGTTTGATGCCTTTCGGGGTAATTAAATGACCTAAAAATTTGACCTGCGATCGCAAGACGTTCAAAATCAGTCCGTACTCTTGGAGGCGTTTGAAAACCCGCTCGATGTGCAAATAGTGTTCGGCTTTAGATTTAGAAGCGATCAGGATATCATCCAGATATACGAAACAGAATGTGAACTCTTGTAAGACCAAGTGGATAAATCTTTGAAAAGATTGCGCGGCGTTACACAGACCAAATGTCATGCGCGTGAACTCGAAAAGTCCAAAAGGTGTGCATATTGCCGTTTTTGGAATATCTTCAGGCTCGATAGGAATTTGGTGGTATGCTTTTGCTAAGTCAAGAGTTGTAAAGTGTGAGCAATTTTCTAAATGGTCAGCGAAGTCATGAATTAATGGTACTGGGTAATGATCTGGTACAGTGCTGGAATTAAGCCTTCTGTAGTCCCCGCATGGTCTCCATTCACCATTTTTCTTTTGTACCAGATGTAGCGGTGAGGCCCAAGGACTGTTTGAGGGTCGACAAATTCCCTGATTCAACAGAAACTCGAATTCATTTTTGGCCGCTGACAATTTTTCAGCTGAAAGGCGACGAACTTTGGAAGAGATGGGTGCGCCTTTGGTGGTTATTCGGTGCGTAACCGTGTGCGCTACCTGTTTAATGAATTCAGCTTCGACGGTGATGGCACGGAATTTTTTTTAAAAGATCCTGGACATTTGGCATTTAATACGCTGAGCAGATGCTACTAAAGAAGTAAGCGGATCAATAAGAGACTTCTTTTTAATGTCCACTAAGAGACCACAGTGGCATAGAAAATCTGCGCCTAGTATGGGTCTAAGAATATCTGCTACAACGAACTGCCAAGGAAAAGATCATCTTAAGCCCAAGTCCAACGTTAGTAATTTTCTGCCGAACGTGCTGATAGGAGAGGAATTTGTCGCTACCAACTGCAAATTAGAATTTGGACAACTCTGAAAATGCGTTTTTGGAATGACAGAAACGTCTGCCCCTGTATCAATAAGGAAACTTCTCTTCGAAGACCTGTCGAAAATGTACAAACGCCGGCTCCACCCGTCGTGAATGGCGGAGGGCATATTAATTTGGGCCGTCATTACAGGCAATGACACCTTGCGGTGTTGAATTTGGAGTGCTTCCTTTAAATTCGCAAGGAGCAATGCATTTTCGAGCTCTGGTACCGAACTTGCGGTGGTACCAGCAAAAATTTAGGTTTGCATTATCTGAAGAATGTCGAGAAGAAGATCGCTGTTTAAACCCTCTTCTTGAAGTGCTTTGCCTATTGGGATTACGTCGTGAAAGGGACTTCTCGAACATGCTGGTGAGAGAATTTAATTTCCTTTCCATTTCGGCTAAAGTTATATGAACACTGTCTGCTGAAGAAGCTATTGAGAATTTCTCTGATTTAGTGCTCCCTGTAGCGGAAGCTACATAATAATTTTTTTTTTTGTTAGTAAATAAAAATAGAAAAAAATATAATTTGTGATTGTCAGAATAATATTTACGCTGACTATAAATAAAATATTGTCAGAGTAATATTTGCACCGACTGTAAGTAAAATAAAAATATTCAAATTTGACGTTTACAGGAAAACACTTTGAAGAAAAAAACTTTAAACACAGATACACACTACTGTACACAATTTCAGAAAATACACATCAAGAGACTTTTTGGAATGTATTTGTTTTTAAAAATATAGAATTGTGTCAAGGATATTTTAGTTTTAAGTGAGTCGCCAGAGGGCAAACTTCTTTAATTTAATTTAAAACGCCAGAGGGCAAACTAGAAAAATAAATAATTTTATTTAAAACGCCAGAGAAGAAAAGAGATAGCGAGTAAAAGCGAGATATCTAAAATTTACATTCTACATCGAATTCTCGCAACATGAGTGACAAGAAATTAATTGCGCTATATTATAGTACAATTTGGAATTTTAATTTTCATTCAATCAAATTAAGTTATGATGGGGATCTTTTGATGAGAAAAGATAGATGTCAATATTCCTCATCGAATGAGATAAATTAGACCTGATGAAAAATAACACATTCTGAGAAATTAGCATTATGGTTGCAGCTTGCACAGCAAAAGATGACGGTTCAGACCCTATATGAGGCCGAGAATTTGCATGGAGCACTCTCTTAAAATTTTCGAGTTCGAACAGTTTAGTTCGTGGTATATTTTATTCATATTCTGCCTCCCATTTTTGTTTGAGTTTTTACTTTGTTCACATCGTGCAAATCGACTTACAATCTGCCTACGGTAAGCGTAAGCTCATATGCGATTTTTTGTTGAAGGTGAAATTTGTTAAGTGATTACAAGTAAATGACATTATTGTGGTTAAGTGCTCTTTCTTTTCTTTTTCTGTACTAACGTGCATCAATTTTAGTTTTCATGTTTAATAACATTTTTTGATAATAATTCAATAGTAAACTAAAGGTGCCTTGTACAGGATAAATTTAATATAGTTATGCCTACTTCCCAAATCGGGTTAGCTGGAATATACCTGCGAATTATCCTTTGTTTTTTTGAAATTGTAATTTAAATACCTTTAAGATCATAAGGTTGAAGAAGTTTCTAGATTTACTGTAAATAAGTGCTTTGCTGTGAATTAGAGTGCTTAAGCTAACCTGCATATGAATCTTTTTATTAAATCGAAATGTAAATCTATTTATGCTCGTTCTGACAAAATCCACCAAAGATAACACATCACATGTGTCTTGTGAACGGTTATACAGCAATTGTTCCATTACACACGTGCTGACATTAGTAACGCACCCAGGATTTGGCTTGGGGGGGGGGGGGCGGCGGCGGCCATAGGTGTCCCAAATCCTAACTAGTAGGAAAAATAGAGCTCTAAAGTCGCGTCCTGCACCCATCTGAGCACTTAAGGACTGCTATTGTATATTAAAAGGTTTTATTTTATTTTATCGGACTTTGGAATAATATACAGAACACATTTTATACATAATTTGTCAATTATGTTCAGAAAACTGACATTCTGAAGGGGGACCGGTCCCGTTCGTTCCCCTCTCGGTGCGCTCCTGGCTGACATTACACAATAAACAACAAGGGATTTTATATCAGCTTATTATACAAGCGCATGGTATAACTTTTCCATACATAGTATTTTTTCATAGTTCCAGAAACTGTTCCCTACGCATTAAAGTATTTGGTGATCCTACAGGAACTAATAGTGAATTCTTTTCTGCTACTCGGTGTAAGCACTGCCACCAAATCTGTCACTTTCGTGCTCTTTTCTTCCCACACCAGTGGCAAACCCAAACGCGAAATCTTTTCTACCTCTGTTATTTTTGGTGCTGCCTCTGGTTGGAAATTTCTACACCCAAATTTTTTCCGGTATCGCGTGTAGACTGGCGTTTGAGGTTATGTTTTATTGTTTTGATTGAGCGGGATTTTTGTAAATTTCATCGTTTTTGTTTTAGTTTATTATAATTTGTGTTTGGAAAAAAACTGTCTTACAACATTAGTTTTGATTTTTAATATATTTGTGTGTGGAAAAAACATTTGAGCGTTTGTTTTGAATATTTTTCATAATTTCTGTGTGGAAAAGCATTGTTAAAAATATGCCCAATAAAAAAGACTTATTGTTGGCATTAAACATTTTAAGTGAAGATTCGACAGATACTTCCGAGGAAGATAATGTGGAAACATTTTTATCACTAGTGCCAATTTTCCGTAACAGGGAAGAATCTCAAAAAATATATAATTTTGTGGAAAATATTATTCTGAAGTACTCTGCAAAGGAGGTAATGTATTTTTTTAATTGTATTTGTACTACTTGCTATTTCCATAATAGTTTCAGAAGCATTTAAGAATAAGACGGGAGATTTATGTTGAACTTTAGAAGAAGGCGGAAGGAAATCTGTACCTGCCAAATATTATTTGTTGGTTTTTTGTGGTGAGTACTTTATGGTTGGTTTTGAAGTTATAATTAAGTTATGTTTACTTATATTTAAATTATATTTACTTATATTTAAATTAACATTTAAAAGCTTTGCTTGCAACAAATGCAGTATACGAGAGATTGGACACATTTTTGGACTAGCCGAATCCATGTGTTTTAAAATAATTAACACAGCAATGGATTTTTTAAGTGATATAGCTGAAATTTATATAAAATTTCCAGAAACGACTGCAGAAAAGGAGCAATCGTCCCAGGAATTTGAGAAAGTAATATTTGAAATTTCAGAAGTGTTGATTGATCTGTATAATTTTAATTCTATCAGTTAGCAGGTTTTCCAAATGTAATTGGGTATATTGATGGTAGCTGTATATCTATACGCACGCCCAGGCATAAAATAAGGTCAACTTACACAAACAGACATGATCGGACATCAATTACCCTTCAAGCTGTTTGTGATCATAAAAGAAGATTTTTAGATGTTTTCACTGGCGCGCCTAGCAAAATACACGATAGCCGAATTTTTAAATTATCGCCGCTATCCATCGATTTGCGAGGGTAAGTTGAATCGTCATTGAATCGTCAGACCGCTTTGGTTTGTAGTTTTTTAGTCTGCGTACCTGTTTAAAGGCTTGTAAATATATCCCAAGTATTTTGGTGAAGCATAACCAAGCACTATCACGCATACTTGACTGTGCCTACTGCATTAAGCACACTTCGTCTTGCAGTTCATTTATTGCAATGAATATGACCGTTTTACAGTATTCTTGATGCAGTATACATATCTGTTTTCCAGGGACGAGAACCCGAGAATAGTCCCTACAAGTGTGATAAATTTTTATGGCAAATTTTGTCCCTGAAGTGAAACCTATTTAGCTTTTTGTGACGCATAATACAATCATAGCAAAACATTACTTGTTTAAAGCTGAGTCAGAAATATTCCATGCATTGCACACCTGCATTAAAAGTCTATAATTTATACATAGATAAGTTCTTACCACAGTAGCAAAAATACCCGAGTTGTAACTCCGAATGTTGTATTCTTATATCGCCAACCATACCTGTGAAAATCAGGAGGCAATCACTTGAACATTACTGATAAAACAAATTACGGGAAAAATCACATTAACGGTTCACACAATATAAAAATTTATTCAGTCAAATAACATAGATAACGTAAGATATACTTCGTAATAAAATCTAAAAATAAAAGCACTCCTGGAATTCATATATTACATTTAAATTAGTATTTATTAAATAACAGTTCAGTCTTATATAGGTGAAATATACTTCATAGTAAAATCTAAAAATAAAAGCACTTCTGGAATTCATATATTACATTTAAATTAGTATTTATTTGTAGGGTGACAAATCTGAGGGAACAAAAAAAAACACAATACTTCGACCGACTGCGATGACTTTATTGACTAGACTCTATAACTTGAATGTTTTTTGACTGACTGACTGTACGTCGATAATTCACTTTATTGGGCAACTTAGAACAATCGACCATGCAGATTACGGTACTAGATTATTACGATGATTAGAGAATTGCATACATATATACAATTACGCAATTTTTCAAATATGTCTACATATTAAATAACAGTTCAGTCTTATATAGGTGAGATATACTTCATAATACAATCTGAAAATAAAAGAACTTTTGGAATTCATATATTACAATTAAATTAGTATCTATTAAATAAATATAAAGAACGATCACTCTCGCAGAAAGGCACTTCTCAAAAAATCCATTTTTTTGCTTAAATCTTTCATCTTTTCTTCTTTCCCTTGCCTCTTCCCTTTCTACTCTACGCTCATCCAACTCCACAAGCGTTTCTTTTACTACGAGCTGGATTGGTTTTCCTTTTTTTTTGCGTCATATATTCCTTTATTGTGGTTTCAGACTGTTCTCCTGGAGTCTTTTTTTAACAAATCCTACTGCCCTTAGGACCTCTGGCTGGATGGAATCATCTCTAGCCATGATTTTTGTAGTCTCCTCCTCGAATTCCACTGAGACTCTGGTGTTTCCACTTTTATTATTATTGTCCATTTGCAGCTTTCTTTTTCTCATTATAGTTTTATAGCGGTTGCACAATTGGTCGGCAGTTTTGTTTACACCTAACTCGGCATTAATTTTTTCGACCAAGTATAGCCACATTGCCATTTTATTCCTCAATTTTCTGCACGGACCAATTCGTGCCATATATTTGCCGTAATTATCGAGAAGCCAACGACTTTGAGCATCCGTCCAGAAATCTATGAGGCCAAATATGAATTAAAAAAATTAAAAATATTGCAAAAATTCACTTTACCAATTGTCTTATTTTCTACCGGTGTGAGCACTGCAGTCTCATTTGTCTCCAAATCTGAATCGGAAAGAATACGCGCAACTTCTATAAAATAAAAAAGAGAACAATAAACAATAATGATTATATGTATTACAAATCAATAATCCAATTTGACTTATATTAATATATATTTACCTAAAAGTTGATCAAAATTGTTGGTCTCCATAATGCGTCGTAAAATATTTTTTGGTTCTTTCTAACCTCACCACAGAATTACACCGAACACACACCGGAATTGACAATTTCGAATTTGACAGCTTCGAACAGGAATGGTGTCAGCACTGTTCTGGTGCGGGTGTGATTCCAAGTTCAGAAAAGAATTCACTATAAGTTAACTTGTGCAACATTTCTGGAAAATTTTTTGGTGGTTCCATCCAGGAAAAGGCATAAAGAAGAACTCTGGTATTCGTCAAGATTTTAGCATCTAATGGCAGGTGTAGGTGTCATTGCAGTAAAATGTGATGAAAACAAATTACTTGACTGATTTTGCCAATGTCATGATGAAAATCTCGATGTTGTCACACGAGCTTGAAAATGACCGCGCGCCATGATGAAAGACTCGTTGTAGTCACACGTGCGTAACTTTATACGCACAACAGCGAATGAATTTTCTCGTTGAATTATTGATTTATAATTTACAAATTCTTCCCTGAGACGAGAAATTTCATCTGACAGTTTTGAAACTTTATCGATCAGATCAACATTCAGACCCGCTTAAGTTAAGATAGCATAGGTAGGTACATGTTTGTTTAGTCAGGGTTTTTATCACATTTGTAGTCTGAATTGGAGTTCTCCATTATTCCATCGATCCATATTTCACAGAACGAATTTTATTTTTCCAGGTACATATGTATGGAGTGTAGGAGTTCTCTATATAATATCACGTATTAGAAAAAAAAAACCTCAGTCAATAACTGGACGGGCAGTTATGTCTATGCTCCTAACATTTTTTTCTAATCAATAAGCAAATTGCATTCGAGTAATGTACATATGAGTAAGTATTAAAGCATCTGTCAAACACTTGTGTGTTAAAAAAAATTTCCAAGCCCATGTACTCAATATGAGATTGTTTTTATTCCATTCCCAAAAGCGAGATTGAAATTTGCTTAATAAATAATTGAGATGAATTGGTCAAGAATTTGAAAAGAAAGTATTTCTCCAAGAACTAGTACAAGTAGGTATGTAAATGACAACCTAGAAAATTGATGATGTTCTCTAAAAGTTAACAATCCTTGTTATTGGTACAAATACAATACAATCTTCTGTTACGGAAATAATAATTGCTTCCATCAACTGTTTCGGTTTGAAAATGAAAATAAATAAATCGTGTCCAACAGAAAAGAAATCTCGTATTGAGAAGAAAGTGCATTTGTTGGTTGAAGCCTTGAGGAAATGCAGTCATATGCCTGAAAGAGTTGCTGTTGAAAATGTCCATTTCACGTTTTTTCAGCATGGACGGTCTATTACGCTCCACAGAATCTAAAAAACAGTCAATAGCGATTTATAATGAGAATTGTTTAAGGAAGAACTACAGCTTCAGTAGTTTCATTCACAAGAAAAATGTTCTGTCGTATTTCTTAGATTTCTGGCTATGACATAAAATTAAAGCTCTACTGATACTTGACTGCTATTAAGTTTTTTTCGAAGCTGAATAGTGGAAATCTGAACAGAATAACAAATTTATTATAAACTTCGCATTTTAACTTACGCGATAGAAGGGCCTACAGCAGTTCCTACTGGAAAAATTTATAATTAGCATAATACATACAAACAATTCCTATTCATAAAACTTTAACTCCCTAAAAATGGGACACTAAGTAAATACTTTTTCTCGCTAAAAATATGGTTCTGATATTCAAATTGTCTAGATGGTGGGAGCGGAGGGAGGGTCTGTTGCATGCAATATTTAGAAAGTTAAAGCGGCAGTGCAGTTTCATTTAGCAAAATTGAAATAGTCCTTTTTCCACCATTGAGAAGGCTATATGCTGTGTCGATTATTTTTTCTTAATGGAAGCTGCAAGAGCAGTGATTTAACGAAACCCCATGTCCTTTTTATTTCAAACCAAGCTTGTGTGTAGGATGGTAAGAGATAATCATCTATTTTGGTAATCTGATTTAATTTTTTAAATTTTGCACCAAAGAGGAAAAGTAAATATCTTTTTAGTTAATTATACCAGATTATTAGCTCTCTTTCTCTTCGTGGTAACGTCTAATTGAAATGAGGAATACATAGTTACTCAAACCTTCCAAGAGTACACCAGAGGATTCTGACAGACGTGTTAGATAAACAGCATAACTCTGGATGTATAATAAAATATGAAAAGTACGAATTCTGCAGGTCCAAACATCGAAACTTAAATGATATAGTAGCAGATCGGGAGAAGATTGTGACGTCGTTTGTTTTGTTGCCAATACTTTCGATCGGTAGCACAAAGGTCGGAATATGTCGCTTGGAAGATTCAGTTGAGTAAGGCCTTGAGGTTAGCTGCTAGGCTTGCTTTTGTGTTGCCTCATTTAAAAACCGGTGTTGGAAATTTTGATAACACCCCGAAGAAGTTTCGAGGCCTGGATGTGTTTCTGCCTTAACTTTCCAGCTTTCCATTCTACATGCACCACTATTATGTGGCACTACTATATATCCAAAACCAGGATAACTTTCCATTGCACACGCACCGACTAAAGCTTTTCGTTTGAACAAAAGTGCAACCAATATTTAGTTTTCGGTTTTAATGTATAGGCGAATTTTCAACAAACGACGGATATTCTTCGGTTTTCGTACAAGCAAGCTCAACTCTAATTATTCTCGTGGTAAGGTTGAAGGTGATCTGGTGAATCTACTTATATTACGACGGAAAATTTCATATTAAAACTTTTGTGTTCTAAAAATGTTTCGGTATACAAGATTATGTATTTTAAATGTCGATAATCCGAAAAATATGTCAGAAATTCGCAAACTATCAGGTTATCAGCCTGATATCGACTTTGACTTTTCAATATTCATTGCTACCTACTTGAAGGCCTCAGTGTAGCATGAAACTGTTAGATATGGTGTTGCGGAGGTAGTACAATTTAATGCTATGGAGTAGTATTTTTGAATTAGAAGTAGTACGATATAAAAATTTGTAGATACCTTCTATAAAGATTGATATGTGCTGTTTAAAACAATATTGCTTAATATTATTAAGAACATTTATCGAAATTATATATTAAAATGCTACTCCAATAATTAATGCAGAAAAATATGTTTCCTTAATATATTAAAACTTAACAAAAGTAAATAAATTCCTTTTAAATTATTTTTAATTCATGCACAGCTCGGCGACCTAAAAAAAGAATTGAACAAAAGAGAATCCACATATGTAAAGGAAAAAGTGCGTTCTCTGGAATGCTTGATCACACTCCACGGACCACACAAACACTTTTCTCTTGCGTAGTAAGTCTGTAATGGGAGCTAGTAAGGTCGAGAAGTTCTCTACAAACCTTCTATATCAAGCCACGGTTCCAACAAATTTTCTCACTTTTGATACAGACCTCGGACGTGTCATATTCAAGATGCATTTTACTTTCTCAGGATCAACTTGCAGTCCATTCTCGCCAACAACATATCCTAAGTACTTTAGGTCGGATTTACAAAATTCGCACTTGTCATAATTTATGACCAGAATCGCCCTATGAAACCTGTTAAGGACTTCTCCCAATACTTCCTTATGCTCCTCAAAGGTCTGCGTCACAATCATGACGTCATCTAAGTACACGAATACTTTGGACTCAAGTTCACCTGAGAGTACCCGGTCAATTAATCGTTGCCACGTAGCTGGTGAATTACTAAGCCCAAACAACATGCGGCAAAATTGAAACAGTCCCCTCCCTGGAACAGTAAACGCTGCTGTGTATTGCTTTGATGCCTCTTCCACTGGCACTTGGCAGAATGCAGACTTTATGTCCAGTGACGACATGTACCGAGCGTCTCTCAATTTGTCTAACGTGGCCGAGATATATGGCAGTGGGTAGGCGTCTTTTTGGGTGATATTGTTCAGTTTCCTGAAATCGACACAAAACCGATATTTCCCATCTTTTTTTTTTCACCATTACGACTGGTGATGCGCATGCACCCACTATAGTTCTTGATGCCGCTGAATCAAATAATCCACAAAAATTCAGTCCAAAAATCTTAACTCTCAAATGAGGACGAACATCGTTTTCCGTTTGCGCGAAAACATAATCCATAAAAATGCTGAGTTCGTTCGAGCCTCCCTTTCCCAAACTTCCTACAGTGGCGACTGTTTGCGGATTACTCGACTCGTCGCTTAATTTCGAGCTCCTCGTTCATTTCCCGACCCCGATGAGACCTCTATGCCTACTGTGTCTCCTGCATGCTGACCTCGACGAGTGCATCTCGTACAATTTGGGCGAGTTACTCCTTGCGCTCCACAACCATAACATTTGATATCTTTTCAACTTTCCACATTTGAAACATTTACGATCATAAGTCCTAGTATTGATGGCTACCTCTGACACAGGACATTCCACTGTTGTATTCACAAAAGCAAGATCCGGTTCGAGAAGGCTATTATTCTTTTTGGTGGGAGGTGGTACAAAAGTCTCCACTGAAGTCCTTACTGACTCTAAACGCCTCCCCAATTCCACTAAATTTTCCGTAGTTCTTATCTCAGTCAGACCGAACTGCGTCTGGTAAAGAGGACTGATGTTTCTCTGTAATATTTTTAATATTTGACTTTCGGATAGTGGGACAATCAATCGATTGAACATATTTGACATGACGGCCACATACATGCCGATTGTCTCATCCTTACCTTCTGCCCGTCTCTTAATATCTTCAAGCAGACGGTCATCATAATCGGATGGTAAGAATTCCTTTTTTAATTCTCTCACTATGTCAACCCATGAATGAAATTTCATTTTATTCGCTCTGTACCAAATCAAGGCCCTTCCTGTAAATAAATCCAGCGCTGATCGAAAAAGTTGCTGTTTGTTTATTCCCCGGGCATCCGCCAACTCGTCTATTCTTTCTAAGTAAGAGTTCAATGACTGACTATGCTCTCCGGTATATTTAATTTCCCATTTGTACAATGGTACCCTAGAACGGCCACCAGTCATAACTTTCGCGGTCGTTGATAGTTCTGCATCGGAAAGATCTTCATCGTCTTCGTCCCCATCTGCCTTAAACTGCAAGGACCCCAAAGCTAAAACTCTATCTCTATCTCTTTCTTTAATTTGTTCCTCACCATTTGCCTTCACCCTACCCAGCCTGCCTAAGGCCCATTCAATTTTCATTAGGACCTTTCGGATTCTGCACTACTGGAATCCCCTTCAAATTTGCTTAGCAACTCCTTCACCTCTTTGGCTGTCTTACTCAATTCTGCCATATCTTTCACGTACATATAGGGATAAGGGTCTACTACCAATTGTCTACCGTCCCTCTCGGCCTTCAAAGCCGACCGTAGTGTCTTTCTCATTTCATCCACGCTCGACACTGGTAGGCCCCGGATAATGAGCTCACAAGTCAGCTCGTCTGTGTTGAGCCTATTAACCCTCATTGTATGACCTCCGCTGATCTTGCCACAAGCATTCACTGAAATTGCGAGCTAGTTCTAAGT
Organism: Dioctria rufipes; assembly: GCA_963924295.1. Taxonomy (NCBI): domain Eukaryota; kingdom Metazoa; phylum Arthropoda; class Insecta; order Diptera; family Asilidae; genus Dioctria; species Dioctria rufipes. The sequence continues at coordinate 67,337,375 of OZ002740.1, read as the reverse complement.
AACACACACAATAAATGAAAAGTACAAATGAATCGTGATATTGTGTCCGTAGCTCACAGGAAATATTAATAATAGAGGGAGCCGAAAAATAATAATCCAAATACTAGATAAATTACGGTGTAGCCAAGTAATTAGAATTAGAGTACAATACTGGAGATAGATTTGAGTTAGAATAAAAAAAAAGGTGTGTCGTCCCAGCCACAAGAGCACAACCCTGGTTACACAAATCTCTGTTCCACAATTGAATACAAGTTAATAGAGATGTCGCAGCAGTATCAACCAAAGCAAGAAAACTTTTAGCACCACGCAGGTCTTAAAAAGAATTGTAAACCAAAATAGTCATAGATCGGAGCCAATTTATGTCACTGATTAACAACCCTGTCCACAGTAACAACGTACCGAAGTAAAATACAGCTAGTTTACCATAATTACAAAAAACTTGATCATGAGCAGCAAAAGAAAGAAATATATAACATGACTGAATCGTGTGGGATAATGTCAAAGACCGATATCCACCAAATCACTTCAGTTTAAGAAATAGTTATTCCAGTCTAATTTATCACCAACATAAACAAAAGCAAAGTCCGAAATCAACGTCGGACAAAAAAATAGCTTAGGTAAATCGCAGCGCTCCAAATAGAGAGGAAGAGGATGACACCATTAAACTTCGAGATGACGCATAATTCAGACCAACTGACAATTTATAATTAGAAAACTTTTCTTGAGGTTACTTATTTCCGCGTTTATGTTGACACGCATCTGATTTCTTTGTCCGCTACACAATACCAAAAGCATATTATAAAATTACTAAAAATGTATCATAATATTGAGAACATAAATAAAAACAATTTCCATTTGTGGTAGAAAACACTGCAATACGTTGCTGGGATTACCAGACGTCACTTCATTTATTGGATTTAAAATAAATTTCAAAATTCATTTATATAACTTCCAAACATGAAATAAATTCAAATTTTATTTATGCAAAAAGTCACTTTAGCTATATTATAAGACAAAACTTGTTCGGAATAATTGAATCAATGCTTAACATGAATGCACAAAAGAAAATTATAAATGTGGCCATTATCGTTGTCTGCGAATATGTAAAGAAAATATGGATTTGCCTTGACAGGTACCGAGAATCATTTATTTTATGCAATGGTGTTCTTGATGAAAAGTCTTGAAGATTTCATACAATATTCCGGTATTTCGTATATGCATCAATATCCAATCAGCTTTTGCATAATTATTTTTACAATCTTTCTAAATTTCCTCCTGCCTTTTAGTTCACTGTTAACTCCTACATACATATTTTGGCCAATATATGGTAGAGATAGAGACAAAAACACCATCAGAGTAACCATGTGTCAAGCAGCAATGAATTTATATATTTCGCGGCCCCACGTTGGGCGCCAAAATTCTTGTCACCGCAACTCCTTATTACCAGCCCTCGGCCAAGTACGTATACACCTTACAACGTAGGAGTGCACAGTGGGTTTCGTCTTGATGGTAAAATATTATGCTTTGACGATGTATAATAGAAGCACCAAATTTTTTTCACTATATTACTACTAAATACGAAATAAACGAGCAGGTGACAAGCTGTTGGCTGGCCTTTGACATGACCAGGGGCCGGATTCACTAACTCGGAGAGTTGGGGAGTTTGGGAGATGAGAATTTTCGTTTTCTCCGATTCAAACTCCCTAACTCTCCATTCGCAATTCTCTAACATACTGGAGAGTTGTGAAAAACGGATGAGAAATGGGAAAAAAGAGATGTTAATTCCTACCGGTTGGAGCGCTGTATTTAGTAAATTCCACTGGTAACAACTGTCAGTTTGGGATTTAATTATTTTGTGTTTGTCAAATTGAATTTATTCTGTGTATTTTAAGGTAAAATTATTTTTATTTTTATTTATTTATTTATCGTTAATTGTAATTAACATCTATCTTCAAACTTTATGTATTGAGGACGGCTGTGCACGTCGCTAAGATGGACTGCTAGGCGCTAAGGTGTTATTCTAGGGAGGTAAGCGTTTTCTTATATTGATTTCTTTTACATGTAAAATTGTTTTAAATTCTAATTAATATCTTGTAGGATGGGTGGACTTTCAGTACGTATAAACTGTTACAAGTGCAGACTATGATGGAAAAACAGAAGAAAAACAACAACCGTAAAAGAAGATGGCATAACCGAAAGTGCTATTTTTAAGTTTTACATGTTTCTACTTTAGCTTTGTCTTACTTAAGTAGTGTTATCTTTTTATGTGAAAAACTTTATTTATTTATAGTATAAAATTAAGAACCTGTTCATGTTAGAATTAATTATTGTATATAAGTGCTTAAATTTACAATTTTTATCTTATATTGCTATGTATATTTGTTATTATGTTCTAAAAGTGGTGTGTAGTCCATTTTGCTGTTTTTGTTATTTTTTTTATATATATTATTTACAGGAAAAAACATTTTTTTTTTATATTTATATAATTTTGTTTTTCTGTTTTTGTTTTAAATGTATTTCAGTAGGTGATGCCTTTGTCCGTATGTCTGCAGCTATCCATCCCGTAGGTAGGATCTCAGTGCGTTCAGTAGTATGTTCGTGTCTTCCTTACCATATGTGAGGAGTTCTGTTGGAGTCCTTGTGGTCTCGAGTTAGTTAAGGCGTCGTCGTAGCTCTTTGCACTGTTGCAGAACATGGGTTGCAGTCAACTTTTCGTTTTTACAGTACGGACAAGCGGGGATTGGTTGCCTTAAGGAAATATGCAATTTGACGGGCAAGAAGTGTCCCAGTCTTAATCTTGCAACCGCTATCATGTTTTCCTAAGAAGATCTGGCATGACAGGCTTGTATACAACTTTGTGATGAAACAGTGCGGCATGCGCCATATGTTACTCTTGTAAGCCATAGATGTTGCATTAGATCAAATGAAGGGTCTCTGCAGAAAATCTTTTGGAAGTTTTTTGTCATTCTCGTTGACCAATATTTTCTAGCACATTTTTTCGATATTGACAACAACAGCAATCTTGAAGCATCTACATGACCAAAAAATTAGTGGTAAATTTCCTTGGATTTGAGTACCTACGAGAAGTTTTTAATTGAGTGCTATTTCATTTGATGTTAGCAATGAAGTATATGCCTACTCTGACTTTTGTGATCGCGCGTTCATCTAGGGTAGGTATCGTAACAATTGTCTTTTTAATGGTGTCAACTTCAAATTTTATGCAGAAAAATGAAGTATATTCAAGCTAAGAAATGTGTAATTTCGGCTGCTATGTTCACATTCAAGTCGTATGTCATGACTGGTTTTTGTGTGTTTCTTGATGGATTATGCTATTTATTGTTGTTTCCACTCTCTTGATGACGTTCGTACTATGTTTGCCTTTTTGGTATGCCTCGTTGATGTTCTTACGGATTAATGTGTCGGAATAATTGTCATTCTTCAGTTCATTTATAATGGTACTAATTTTATTGTCTATATATTGTATATTTGTTATTTTCATCATTTGCAGTTCATCCTTTCCACTATAGTGTTTATTTTATATACATTAGGTTAATCATGTGCTCTATCTCTACTGTAGACTTCACGTTTAAGTTGTTTTTGTTTGTCTTTTTGTGAAAGAAGCTGCTCGCCAAAAAGTCAAATTTGCAACACAATTGTTTTCCCATTGTGTTCCCATGGCAATTAAAAGAAAGCTTTCCCTCGGCCAAATACATTCCTCTAATGCCCTCGACTGCAGAAACTTTATAAAATTAACAAATGATTGGTTTGACGTCCTCGATTCTAGGTGCCCATCAAAAGATTCACGGACGAAAACAAAGGTCTATGGATTGGCATTGCCGGAACAGCACAAAATAATCTCTAAAATGACAGAATAAGTGCTTCAAACACGAGTTGGTAATAGTAACACTTTACTTCTCCTTCAAAGCCACTAAATACTCCTGTGGGTGCCAGGACACACGGGAATTGGTGGGAACAATAAGGCACACTTACTGGGCAAAAAAGGAGCCCATGATAGGACCGGAACCATTTGTCGGTGGACTCAATAATAGGCTCTTAACAAGCCAAAGGATTGATCGAAGGACGTTCACCAAAGAAGAACAAACATATGCATGGGATAGGTACATATATTATCCACTGAGGAATATTTTGATGACATATTATAACGAAAAAAGTATTATAACGTCTTCCAGAAATAGAAAATGAAGACTTCAATGAAAGTATTTCTCCAGATTTACCAGAAGAGTGTCTATCTAGAATACCTAGCAGGCTTTTTAATAAAAAAACTAACGATCCAAAACGCAACAATGGAAGGCGACATGCATGGGTTGACGAAATTTCTGAAGGAGGATTAAAAAAACCAAAGGAAGAATTTTTAAACAATATAAGAAAACTGGAAATAGTATTTATTAAGTTAAATTCAACGGACTTATTTTTAGAAAAAATAATTTTCATACGCATTTGAAATTAACTGGGGATGTAGGCTGATATAGTAAAAAAATTGTTCTTTAAATGTAGATTATTGTTTAAAATAAGATATTTGAACCACGAAGATTTGGTTGTAAACGTTAAGACAAATAATAAAAACTGTAAAATAAAATACTATATAATAATAATTTTCTTCAGAATTTAGAAATGTAACAACAAATTCAGTAGTTATATCAACATTTGCGTCTGCATTAACATCTCTTCTTGGGTTATAAAATCTTAAAATCTCTCCTTTTCACATTTTATCCCAACATTTTTTGAAGTTTTTTGGCTTTGAGAATCCTTGCTACAGGTAAATATTCATATTCCATTATTTTTGAAATGTTAATAATAACTTACCAACTTTTCAAGGATCTCATCAAAGAACGTTGGAGCAGGATTTTTTATCAAATATGTCGCAGTCATCTGCAAGCCGCTTTATTACAAAGGTCGTCGATGTAATTGAAAGAGAGCTTTAGAATGAGTACATTAAGTTTCCGCAGACCACTGAGGAAATTCGTGCGAGCAAAATAAAGTAAGTAAAGAAATATTAAATTCAGCATTACAGACACCAATTCTGATAATCTGAAATAATATTTTAATAATAGTTGTTTTCAAAGTTCAAAGTTTTCTGTTTAATATAAGAAACTGAGGTTGTATATTGCTCATATTTTGAGTAAATTACAGCACAGTTTTAAGTATTTTGAAAATCGTATTATTAAAGAAGACTTTAGTGGTCTAGTGGTAAACACTCATGAATCCATTGATCGTTGGTTCGAATCTTGTCATCGGCGATAGTCAACGTATTCTGGATACAAAAAAATTACTTAACTCTTATATTGGCGATATTGGCTTCACAATATGTCAGTTTTTAATAAACTCCAGAAGAATAAAAAATTTTCTTTCAAAATCTTACAGGTTTTTTGAGAAATATAATTTTCCAGGAGTGATTGGTGCTATTGATTGCACACACATAAGAATGCTAAATCATGGAAAATCATTCGAAAAAGTGTATCTAAATAGGCATGGATACTATTCGAAATACGTTCAAATTGTAAAGTCCAAAAAGAAAATTTTCTATTCTATAAATGATTGTACATCAGTACATACATTTCAGATTTGCGATTCTGATCAAAAATTTTTGAACATAAATACTAGATTTGGTTGATTATCACATGATACATTTATTTTTAAAAGTTCTTATGTTAGCACACATTTGGAACGGAATTATACTGGAGGCGACAGGAACTCTTACATTCTTGGTAAATATTTGTATATAGATTCAAACAATTGAAACCACTATTTTAATGAATGTGTATATAAATAATAAATAAATTTGCATATAACAAAATAGGTGACAGCGGATATCCGCTCACATCGTGGCTCCTTACTCCAATATTAGCTGCTGCTACTCCATCTGAAGAACGGTACAATGCAGCTAATCGGAAAACTAGATCTCTAATTGAAAGGGTGAATGGAAATTTAAAGGCGCGGTTTAGATGCCTTTCAGATGACGTGAAGCTGCGATATTCACTCCATAAAAGTGGCAAAGTAATTAACGTTTGCGGAATATTACACAACGCCCTTGTCAAGAACAATTTCCCAATAAGCGAATTTCAGGACAGCAGAGACATGCGTGTAGATTCGATACAATTTTCACCAAATGAATTACCTTCCACGTAAATTCTTCAAGCAGGAAGAGCAGCCAGGCAAACTGCAGTAAACAGTTATTTTTCAAATTAAATTATGTACCTATGTATGTATATATATTATTATTTTTATGTATTACTATTATTATATATTATTTCTTGTAGTGCGGAATCTATTGTCGGCAGAACTCCTTGACCATTGATAGCCGACGGATGGATTTAATCTCAGAATGATCAGCCATATTTTACACAACCTCCACTGAAGCGCATAGTCTTTAACGTCATAAGAAGTCAGTTCAAATTGAATCGATTCAAATAACATAATGTGGTATTTATAAATAAATAGGATTACTTGAATTATAAAATACATTTTTTATTTGAATAAATATTTTGTGCATACATTCATACACTATGTATCAGTTTTAGGTACTTCTGTTATTGCCAGGGTGGCTCCACAACTCTGCCGCTAGTTCCGTTAATGCCCGTACCTAAATTAATATTGACTATTTAATATTGTTTTGAACTTGGGAAGAATCCACTTAATACAAATTTCTATTATGGTGAGGTGTCCTGATCGTGAAACTGAACTGATGATGATATATGACAGTAAATTGTGTAAACACGATATACAAACAAACATAGCATAATCCTGAATGAAAGTAAATAATATCAATTAGTATCAGTTGATGCCTGGAATATCGAAAGCATGATGCTAGCTCACTCATAAATTTCATGTTGTGATGTCCTTAAAATGATACTGCATTGACACACTACGTTGGGATAGTGAAATATTCACAGTAATTTGACAGTGTCCTGAAAATAAATACATGGGTAAATCCTGAGCTAAGAATATTGATTGATTAGAATTATTTTACACCTAAAATAATGACAATATTATTTACCCATTCATATATACTTAAAAATAGCAACGAAAAGAATCCTATAATACATAAGACGCAAACTAAGAAATGGTAAATTCTGTTAGATAACAACGATTAGAGACAAAACTGAAGTTGACACTTTTGAATTGAGGGGGTTGCTGAGATTGATATTGTTATATTGTTGTTGAATTTTCTACTGTTGTTAATTCGTAAAAGGCATTGCTGCTAGAGCATCTGCAATGCTCCTCAGAGCGGCAGCTACCTCTTTTAAGGCATCCACCTTTGCCTCCCCAATAGTTTCCAATTGATTATATCTATCGGCACCTAAAAGTTTTAGCAATATGTATATTTTTGTATAAATTGTGAGAGGTAAATATCTTACTCCTTGCCGCTCTTGAATAGGGTGCCCTTCTCTGACGGTGTGGAGAGCCTGCTTGTGGTGTCAAAGGGCGAGAGCTTATTCGGAGCATCATCGGCTGTCCTGTTGAGCCGTGAGGCGGTGTTGCTGCTCTGGGTGGCTGATTTTCTGTGTCTGCAAACAGAAAAACGGGAGAAGATTCCCTATACGGAGATGAATGCATATCAAAGGGTACGCAGAACCCCCCTTCCACAGTCATTTGATCTCCTTCTGCAGCATCTACAGTGAGCAGGGTTAAAATCCTCTGCTCCAAAGCCGAAAGATCATCCTTTGCTATGAGGCCATTTACACCACTTTGCTCATTTTTTTTTTTTTAATTTACCGATATTTGGCCTTAAGGTTTTTCCTACATGAGTAAAAATAAGTCAATACATGAGATATCATTATTTCGCAAAATGGTAAATTGCATTAAGTTACAAAAATAACAAATAAATAACTAAAATATAATTGCATTGGAGCAGTATTATTTCTATGTGTTACAAACGGCAAGCCACACTTGAGATTTCATCATCTAGGGTGTTTGATGGTATGAGTATTAAAAGATGTTTTAAATGCCGCTTTCTGACATGTATCTAGCAGCTGCAACAGAAATTATTAGAGACATTATGATTGAATATTAGTTATAATCATAATACAGAATAGAATAGAAAATATTAGGAACAGTGAAAGACAATAATTATAAGTTTGACAACATCTTGACTATGTAGCGAAAAATAGGCAATTTGAACAGAATTAAAAAAAAATTAACCACGAAAATGGTAATTTAAGTGTACAATGTTGTTGTTAAACCACAATGCGAGTGCCTACCAACAATAATTGATTTAGGGAATGAATCAATCAAAAATTACAAAATATAGCAATGAGAGTAATACTGAAAATGCAATGTACATATATACTAGTGTGAGTATGATGTGAAATATCTCAAAGTGGATGAAAATTAAACAAATATATTACAATATACTGATTATATATATGTACATATATAAAATAAGAAATAATATGTTACCTAAATAAGTATACAGGATAACATTGAAGTTTTCTCTTGAATGTAGATCTTAAGCAAATCTGTTTTGTATAAATGCATTTTAATTTTTTAGTAGGTATATGATGTAAAATATTTTTAAATACTTACTTTAAATCCAGCCAATATCTCTTCCATTGCTGAGATGTCTTGGCCGCTCCTCCCATTGAATTTAACACAACAGTGAGGTTACTGCATTTTTCCTTTATCAATTGCGCGCCATTACTAGATTCGAAACTAAAATTGAAATGATTAATCTTTCGTGTACATTAGACTATCATACAAACGCGAATAGAGCATCTTACCGTTCATGGGCAAAATCTAACTTATTTTCTAGATAATCGATGAGCCCTTCTTTTGCTCATTTGTAGCACGTTTGGAAAAAATCTGCAGAAATCAAAATTTTATATAGACACGCCATTGTTATAATAAAAACCAAACAGTTCACTATCCAATCATATAATTTAAATAAAAGTGAACTTAAGAGTTTTTTATTCGGAAAATAAAGATTTCAATTCCATTAAACATAACTTTTGTACCAGACTAAAGTGAAAAGTCTGAATTGGCTTTGAAAAAACATACCTGAGACTTCAGAAGATGAAGGCAAAACCCAAGGTAGCTTTTTGTTTTTTATTTATTGTTAATAGAGATAGGTATAATTGGAACAACCTGCTACTGCGAAACAGGTACAGTCCTGTTCCAATCTGTACCCATTCCGACTTTTTCAGGATAGCTGTGACAGTACCAAATACCAGTAACCACAATACTCTTGTCCCATATTTTCCCCATATTGCTAGTTTATAAATTCTAAATCAATTTTCGACTGACAGCTTACATTAGCACACATATGTGTACGTACGTGGGTAATTTTAATTTCATGCAATATGATAAGAATAAGATATCATAGGGTAGGGTAGCTAGAGTGACTGAAATATAGCATAGAGAGAAGATAGAACTATCCCGCACACAGCACAATACTTTGGCTAAAATATAGTTACACAAAACAATTAGGCAAATGAAACTAAATAATACGTTACGTCTGCATACAGGCGTTTGTTTGCTTTCCACTTTCCGTAAATATATATACATATATACAATATATGTAATATATGTACATGCAATGCAGCTAATTTCGGCTAAATTAAATTCTACCTATGTAGGTACCCGCGTAAATTAGCCAAATGCTCTCAATTTCCATAATTCTAGACTAGTCATTCAGACGACTCGGACTCGATTTGGGTCCAATGACATATTTGGGCAGGGATTCTGCCTTTGGAACTCGCTTCCGGAATCCATGAGGAGGACTTGTCCTTATTAGCAGTTCAAGAAGTAATTAGGTTTTGTTTTTATACTCCTACTTTTACATCTATGTATCTTGGGCATATCGGGCTTACCCACTAGTTTTGCAAAATCCCTGAGTATTTGTTTGTTAGTATGCAAGGTTCATAATACTAGATTTAGTTTCTCTATGTTAATGCGTACCATATATGACAATGTTTGGCACTTTTCTTTGCCTGTGCAATCTAATGTTAATCAGATTTTATTTTATTTTTTCTTTGACTTTACTTTAAGCTGAGGTTCTTTAATAAACGCTTTTTGAATTTGCTTTAACACTGCTATAATCTAAAACAATATCTCGTTTGACATAACTGAAAACTTCATACTGTTTGCAATCGCTTATGCACGCCATTTCTTTTGTATTTTCTGATATAATTAAGGATCTGGCAATGTAAATCTTTGTAACATATTGATACCGACCCCCACCGTCCTAGGACGTGCCTCTGTGGCCGCGGTTGACAATAAATGATGTCTACTCTATTCTATTAAAAAAGTTTAAAAAAAAATTTACAGATACAACTTTTATGCTTAGGATGACAGAATTCTAGGTAGGTACATGTATAATTTTGTAGATATTTTTTTTTTTTTTTTGATAAATATTAACACTTACTTTCGTTGGATTCATAGTTGCACAGCTTTGAATTGAATTTTTAATTTTAATTTCACAAAAGAAAAACACTTCACATACCGTACACACCCATCTAATATAAATAAAACTGACAGTGGAGTACTCTTCTTCTTACTTCTCCACAACTAAAACAGCCGACAGTTTTGTCGAGTGGAATAGAGAGTTTTTAAATTCTCAATACAAATTCCCCGAGTTACAGAATTCCGAGTGGAGAGTTAAGTGTCAAAAGAACTCTCATCTCCCAAACTCTCCATCTCTCCGAGTTAGTGAATCCGGCCCCAGCTGTGGCTAGCTTAGTGGAAAAGGGCGGGTTCTTTATTCCGAACTTGATGTGAGCGCCATTCGGTTGTTACAGTCAGGGAGACTACTGAGAAACTCCCTATTAAATGTACATAGTTTAAGATATTAAGTTTAAGATATTACAAAAAAAATTAATAATGATGAAGGTGCATATGCAAAATTAAGCGAGTAATAGTTCTTTGTAAATAAAAAAAAATTATATATAAATAAATATAGCTATGCAAAAAAAAGCAAATATACAAAAAAATCTGAAAGCTTGCAAATTGAGCGATTAAGGATTAAAGCAAAGCATGTACATAAGCAATTACAACAAAAGAATGAGGGCGATTCAAAGCCCCGAATTTAACCTACAATAACTATGCTAATTCAAGGTATTCAATTCAACAATCTCTAAGTTAACCTACAATTAGATATGGTATTGTAAACTAGATCACCATTTTCTTTCAAGGTCCAATATAGATTACAGTTATATCTGGAATTTCAGAATATTGAAATACTTATTTGCACGAGTTCAAATCTAACCTACAATTATATATGGTATTTTGAAAGTATTCAATTCAATATTCTCACAAGCTCAAATTTTATCTACACTTTCCCAGCAAACAATTTTTATCTTCCGGACGAAAAATCCCCCCGGCGAAAAGGTAGCGATCTCTTCCATATGAGAAATTAATCGCAAGTTTGTTGTAATTTTATTGCTTTGGAAATATTGCACAGCTGATATAAATTTAATAAGAATTCAATTCGCGGTGGGGATAAGAAGAAGAGATGGAAGATACGTGTCTCTATTGCTTCTTCCTTCTAATAAAGATTCGATATCTCTTTATTGCGAGTTTATCAGAAAGAAGACAAGTATATGTGTTTTATCTTCCTTCTCATAAATCCGCAAGAAGAATATCTCCTTTCTTACCTAAAGGCGAGAAGTGAGCAATAACATAGCGTCACTTGAAATCTCTTGGCGGGGATAATTAGAAGACATGGATAATGCATACCCCTATTTTGTCTTATTTCGGATAAAGTAGGGATATACCTTTGTTGCGAGTTTATCAGAAAGAATACAAGCATTGCTCCTATATCTTCCTTCTCATAAATCCACAACGAGATTATCTCCTTTTTTACATGCAGGCGATGAATTATCAATGACATAGCGTTACTTGAAAATTCCTACCATTTTGTTTCAAAGTTCTCAAGTGTTAGCAAGTTATTTATTAACCGTGGTGCGCGAAATAAAAGCGAAAACAAAAGAAAAGTTAAATATAGTATATTGCTGTTCAAAAAGTGCTCCTGTAAATTTTGGAGGTGGACTCATACGCGAAATAAAAGTAAAAACAAAACAAAAGTTTAATCTGGTGCGAAAATATTGTAGTGCAAAAAGTGCTTCTGGAAATTTTGGAGGAGAATTGATACGAGTATTACTGTCCAAAAGGTTAGTAGTTTAGTGTTAAGCTTTTGTTTTTGGTTTTTTGTTGCATTTAAAATATTAGGTTTGTTCACGTACCTCTTGGGTGAATTTGTTCTTTGGCGTTTTTGGGTTACGTTTTCTCTTTTCAGAGTGCAGGTTTTGGGTGAAAATGTTATAATGCATTCACCAAAATTCTGAGTACGTGAACAAAGCTATTGTAATTATTCCGACATTTTTAAATTTTATATTGAATTATTGCATTTTTCTGTAGAAAAATGTTATCGTCTTCTAAAAATAAAAGAAGGAGAATAGCGAGAAAGGCGAAAAAGCTTTTGGAGTCTATTTATAACGATCATGGCGATAATAGTACAGAACGTCCTGAAATGCAAAGCAGGGAGTTAGTGAGTGAATCATACGGTATAAAAATTCTCGAAAATCAAATTCAAAATCACTCTGAAATTGAAGAGCAATCTTGTCTTCAATCAAGCTCTTCTGATTCCGACTGTGCAAAGGGAAGTTTATCATGCAGTAACAGAGAAAGATGTGAAAATTTTGGTCCATCTGCCAATATAGTTGACGTTAGGAACAATTTGTCCGGTTGGCTAGTAAAATACAATATTAGTAATGGTGCGGCAAACGAACTATTACAAATTTTTAGAAGTTTGGATATAAGTGTCCCTAAAGACGTGAGAACTTTAAAAATGACACCGGCTGATTGCTGCACAATTATTATGGGAAATGGAAAATTTATTTATTATAGCCTGAAAGACAGCTTAACAGATTTTTTTATAAGTAATTCATATTTTCAAGATGAAGTATACATAGATGTTAATATAGATGGTTTGCCAATCGCCAAAAGTTCCAACTTACAATTATGGCCCATTTTATTCAGTGTTGTAGGTTCAACACAAGTTCTTTTGATTGGTGCGTTTGAAGGATATTCAAAACCACCCTCAATCAATCAGTTTTTGGAGTCCTTCATATCTGAAATTCAAGATATCGAGAAGAACGGATTCAGTTTTGAAAACAAACTATATAAAGTTTGTATAAGTTCCTTCATTTGTGACGCACCAGCTCGATCCTTCTTATTGAGTGTGAAAGGGCGTACTGGGTACAATTCATGCATTAAATGCACAGCAAAAGGAGAAATGTTTAAGAACCGACTGGTGTTCCGTCCTCAAGAATATTATCCAAAGAGGACAAATGAGCAATTTAGAATGCGAAGTCATCCAGAGCATCACAATGTACTATGTCCCACTGCATTGGAAAAATTAAATATTGATATAGTGCAACAAATAGCGTTAGATTACATGCACATTGTATGTTTGGGTGTAATGAGGACCCTCATTAATGGCTGGACTAGAGTTAAAGGTGAAAATTATTCCTTGACGTCCTGGAAAATTAAAGAATTGGATATGGCACTTTTAAATCTTGTCGATTTCATACCTCCAGAATTTGTCAGAAAGCCTAGATCTACAAAAGATCTGGACAGATGGAAGGCCACGGAATTTCGGCAATTCCTCCTATACACCGGGCCATTTATTTTAAAAAGTGTATTGAGTGCAGAACGCTACAAACATTTTCTAAAGCTGTCACTGGCAATACGAATATTGTGCGATGAAATAAACTGCTTGCATAATAAAAGAGCAGACGAGTATTTGCTCGATTTTGTTAATGAGATACCTGAACTGTACAATCTGTCGATGCTCACATGCAATTTTCACTATCTGGTCCATCTCGTTGACAATGTAAAATATTTCCGAAGTAATTTGGAAAGTACAAGTGCTTTCCGGTTTGAAAACCACTTAAGGAAAATAAAAAGAATGGTAAAAAAATCCAACTCTGTTGCAGTACAAGTGTATAATCGGCATGTTGAAAGCAGTTTACATTTGAAAAATGAAGATAATACAACATTTTCGTTCGGTATGATTAAAGACAATGAATTTTCCAACATCACATTCAAGGGATTACTGTTTTCTAAAAAGATACCAAATAATTACTGCCTCAGAAATAACGAAATAATAAAAATAAAGAAAATTTTGCAAAAGCATGATACCCCGTACATTGAGGGCGTTGTTATTGAAAATTTGCAGCCATTCTTTAGTGATCCAATTGAATCTTCTTTCTTTAACATATTCAGTACTGGAAATGTGAACGGTGGACGCTCTGTGGAATTCAATCACAGTGAAATTTCCTACAAAGTTATTTGCCTAGCGGATAAACATTTCAACCAATATTTTCTAGCTCCTCTCATTCATCAATAATGAATAAATCGCCTATTGGTCAGCAAGAACATGAAGAGGAAGAGGACAACTTATTTAGTCAAGTGTGCGAAGAACAAGAGACTGACCTGCTCTCTCAAGTGCCTGAAGAAGCACAAGGCAGCTCATTACAAGCTGAAACACAAGAAATTTTTGGATACAGCGAGTTTCTGAAAATTAATCCAGGTAACTATTAATACTTATTTGTAAAGACGCATTTCAATTACATTAGTTTGTCACTAACAGATCAGCCACCACCAGTAACATTAACACAGCAGTTCGAGCAATGCGATGCAAGTGCCGCTTTGGGCAGTGTGGTACTTGTTTTAGATCCATCACAACTTCAACAACAACCCTCTCAACCGCCGGTTGCAACTAATTACGTACAGGACTTATTAAATGAACTCCGTGAACTGCGGAATGATTTAAAAAGCGAGAAGGAAAGCAACCAGCGCATGCTAAAAAAAATAGATGGCCAGCAGGAAAAAAATCAGGCGATAATCCTGAGATTAACGCAGGAAGCTGTCGCTCTTACAGAGGAGATAAGAGAGTGTAAAAAGATGGCTCCCTGGAATACGGCAATTTTGGAGGAAGACAATCTTTTGCCGGAGCTTCCAATGAACACAATGGCCGCATTGTCAGAATTTGACAAAGTGCTGCTGGACAATACCAAAGACCGATCTCAACTTGTAAGTACCAAATATTTAACATTTTATTTCTGAGCATGAATTTACAATTAAAACTTTGAATAAATTGCAGAAACAGTTATTTAGTCGGTGTGGGAGGGAAACACCTGCTGATCTCTTGCGGTTCAATTTAAGGAAGTTTATGACTGACGAATTGTCGAGGAAGTACACTTGGAATGGAACTAAGGACAAACCAAGCATCAAGACATACTTCTTCGTTAGCCTATTAAAAGGTAAGCAATTATAACAAAAGTTATCCATTTTTCAAAAAATTACTGTGAAATGCTGGGATTCATTATTTAAGTATATGCGATATTGCATAATTGTAATTATTGCAGATCTTCTCATATATCTCAATAAAAAGAAACACTGAGCACAATTCCCCTATAAAAAATCAGCGTTATTGTAAAAAAGTATACAACTTCCCCAAACTTCCTTAACAAATGTCTAACTTTCTTTCAATTTTTTACAGGCACGTGTCTTCAAATGTTCACCTCCTGCAGCGAACACAACATAGACCAGATAATTCAACAGCATTTCCTGCATGCAGCGGACAGAATCAACAAAAAAAAATCTCAACGTCCATCCACCAAACAAGCATCAACCTCAACAAGCTCTTCCTTACCTACCGCAACATAAAAAGAAAATAAATTAACACTTAAAATTACGGATATTATAAACACGTTTCATATTAAAGGTTTTATTTTTTATATTTCAACTGTTTTTTTTTTTTACAATTTTCACCCTTTCTTTAGTTCGTATTCAACATGCTGCGCTTTGATGATCTCAACTAAATTTATATAAAATACAAATAGTCAACAAATATAAATTTAGTTGAGACCAGCAATATGCAGTATGATCAATACAACCCTGCATGCTAGCAGAAATAGTACTTCTTCGCGAAAGGAAAGCAACTCGTTATCTTATCCCTCCCGCGATAGTTATCTTCTATGATATCGTATTCGTATTGAGGAGAATACTTCATTCGGTATAAAATGGTCCGCTCATGCGATACCCCAAGAAGAGATTTTGGCGTAACGGCAAGCGGATAAGAATGCGATTCTTCCAAGTAATAAGAATACGTATCGCGAGGAAGATAAGAATTCGTATTACGTATGCGTTACGAATTCTTATCTTCATTATCTTCATTATGAAATCAAAATATCTGACTACCAAAGTTACACATTTTCCACTACTAATATCTGTAGTCGCATCAATTATTAACTATAACTTTTACTTGTAAATTCTTATTCGCTTCGTTTAATAACAAGGTATTCGTGGTCTCAGTCGCCTTGGTTTTTGCTAATTTTAAATCTGTAGCAATTGGCGAGTCAGTAGCAATACACTTTGTGCTGTAGAATAATCCTGAGCTCACTAATTTTAATTTTTTGAATTTTTCCCTTGTATTCTTCTTTTTTAGCTTCCATTTTCAGTTAATGTTTTAAGCTACGCACAGAGATTTGGTGACGAATTCATTTATTATGGTGATCTAAATGCGGTTTATTGTTCGTTAAGTATACGTGCCAAAATTTTCAGAAGCCTTATATATCCTTCTCTTCGATCGAATCATAATTTCCTTTCCAGTGGGATCGAAATTTATTTTTGTTCCCTATTGTTGAACACAGCTGAAAATAAATGGAATCAATTAATATAAATAAAAAAAAAAACAGAGTACTCAATACTTCCCTGTACATCCTCCAGTCCAATGGTCTCAGATTGGTCCCCGAACTTCAGTTAATGATTTGGAAAGAAAGGATAAAGATACATTAGTTAAAAATCTTTCACAACAAACCAAAATCTTAATAAAACTACAAACTAGAAGGAAATTACTTGCAAGACTGCCAAGAAAACGAATTTCTTGGCAGTACAACAACAATAACAAGCAAAAGATAAAAATTCTAATTTCTTTGCGAAATTCATATTCTCTGCACAATAAACATTTGCAAAATATGCATTCATGTTTAAGTCTGCAAATTACATGAATTCGCAATATGTATATATACCATAATTAATGAAATTCAACAATTTTCGCCATTGTTGACATTTCATAATCAATTTGCCAACATGAATAATTTTGCATAGTTTGCATATATTATGGAATTTATTCATGCTGGAACTATTAATTAACACTTCAAAAGCATTATTGTACACTTACACTTCCAATGAATTATCAAAAAAAAACAATAAACAAACACAACACTTTCGCACTTAAAAACCGCGGAGACTTGTGTCAAATTGTCGGCGTAAACAGTCAATTTCCCTAATTCGACGATGCGTAACCTGTTGGTGAGACCGAAGAAATTAGAGAGAAAATTCACGTTCCATATTGGAAATCGACATAATTTCTTAGGAAGCCGCCACATTGATATTTTTTCGAAAAATTAAAACAATTAAACAAATCAATAAGGAAAAATTATACATAATGAAAATGTAAATTAGATGAGATATTTTAGCATATTTTGAAATAGTTGCACAAGGTGGGCAAGCATGAAAAATATGTGAAATTTCAATTTTTGTGTGTGGAATCTATAATAAAATGGCGGGTCCGACTCTATAAAAGGGAAGTGCTCTCTAAGATCATTCTCATTCAGTTGATCGTGATTACACATGCCTTTTGGGCACAATACCACAGTGATTTTAATAAGTGCAATACAATTGAACTTCAAGAAAATTCAGTAGCATAAATAAACGTACAAGCAAGGTACAATATTTTCATGCTACAAATTTAAGGGTGTTTTAGGAAGTTTCTGTGGTGATCAATTGTGGTTTTGATGATCAGAATTTCAGGATAAGTAATAAAAATCGTTTCTGAAATAAATTTATTTTGTTGGTGGCAGCAAATATTTTAGATTTAAGTTTGTCCACATAACGGCTAAACTCATGCTCTCTTTGCATATTTAGCGTTTCATGTAGAGAAACAAAGTAATTTTAATTAGTCCTAAGTGTGATAAGAAAAGTAAAGTGATTAATAATTATTAAATTCAAGTACATTGAATTTAGTTAAACATAACTCAATTTAAGTCTGAGGTATAAGATTGAGTAAGTGCCACGCTACGATACTCAAGCATACTTACCAGCAGATAAGATTAATAATAGAATAAGCATAGTGTGAAGAATTTGTTTAATAAGGTAGCAGTAAACACAAGCACACAGCAATTTTAACACACCGCTACATTAACCGACCCAAAATGGCGTAATATAGCTGTGGTGCTCACCTACAGCTATATTAAAAAACACCTATGAACTTGCACTTTGAGGAATAATATTGCTATTTTCCACTTCTTCAATATTTTCTTCTGGTTCTAAATTCACACACGAACTTTTACTAAAAATCTTTATTCTGAGCATTTAAAATGTATTTACGTTACAAAGATCCTTTTACCTTTCCATTCTTGACTCTTTTCCAATTCTATTTCAAGTTAAAAATCCGCAAACAACAGGTCAAATAAATTATTGCCTGTTTCAGCTCGCCAGCTCAACTTCACACCAAATCAATTTTTTCAGTATGCATTCGAATATTTTTCTTATAACTGGCTTTAAACCAAATCCTAATGGTCTAGACAATGTTTCAAATAAATACAATAGCAAAAGTAGTTTTAAATTATTATCAAACCTGACAAAGAATGACACCGACATTTATAAGAACGAACTCATTAATAGGACTACATTTGAGTCCATCCGTTAACCAAGCGGACAGGTTGCGGTCTGCGAAACAGTAAGATCACTGTCACATTGGCAAGAGGTGAGCGTGGAGCAATGATCTGTGAGAGGTAAAACGCCGCTTAGCCAGGCCATCAGTACGAAAACTTTAACATTGAAGTGCGTTGAGCGGTGAGCGTTGAGCTTTGTTGCCGAGCGGTGTTATCACAGCTCAGCTCAACTGAGCTGTGGGCGGTGGTTGTGCGCGTTGCCCGTTAGTTGTTGTGTAATTTTCCTAGAGTGAAGACCTTCAATAATGTCTGTTGATAAGCAAAGTGATTCACAACGTTAAGTATTGATAGCAGAAATGCATTCCAGAAGATGTTTGTGGGATGATCGGCTTCGCGACTATAAAAACAAGGAAATTGTAGATCATTTAGGACTTTCTGGTAAAATGAACAAAGAAAAAATGAACGTTAGTAAAGTCTTTGAACCGAGCATAATAGCTGGAAATTTACCTTCTGTCAATGTTTGTGAAAAAGATATTGAATGTGGTAATAAAGTAGTACCTACGCCGAATTCTTGCGACAAAAACTATTTACGAAGGTGGCAATGAATTTGTTGGTTGACCTGGCGATAGTTTTGAAGACCAGATGTCTCCACCTCCTTCATCGATTACAAACTCTCCTCTCTCGCCTGTCATCCCAAGCAACTAAACAGAGTCGCAATAATAAGAGGAAATGTCAGCAGGATATTGATATGATGTACTTAGATATTGAGCGTGAAAAATTGGAATTAGGCCGTTCAGAACAGGAAACGGAAAGATCCTTCCAAAAAAAAAGCTGGATTATTTTCTTTTATGAGTTTAATGCCGTACATTGAAGATTCGCATCCCGTAGATATTTTGGAAGTTCGAGGAAAAATCCAAAATACTATATTAGAAGCATACAAAAAAAAAACAAGCATCTGAACAATTATCCAACTGCGTTTTATTGCATGCAGCACCAGATAATGCTGACCTCAGCACAACATCACAAATTTTGTATACCTACAATTTAAATAATTAACAAAAATTTCTGTGACATTGAACAAATTTTTTGAACAAACATTTTTATTTTATTTGAGTTTCATAGCATTTTGAAATGTACACGAATTTGTTTTTTTGTTTTTTGTTTTTTTAATACATAAATGCAATTTATTTTTTACATACCTCCTCTGCACTTATTGGTTTTTTGAAATTTGTCTTTTTTTTTGCAGGGGATTTCTAATTTTTGTTAAAATGTAATCGAAAGTTTTAATTGACATTCGTAGAAATTCAAAAAATTTTCAGGATTTCTGCGAAGATCTTCATACAATATGTTAAATTCACTAGAATCCAAACTGTTTTTATTTATTTTACAAATTTCTAGCCTTTTCCGTTTTCTTGCTAAAATCAATTTCTTTAACCATATATTATCAAGTAATAACATTTTTCTCATAAGCCTTGACACAATTATGCACTAAAAGTTACGATGCAACTAAAATCTAAAGCGGATCAATGTGAAAGCTTTACCGCGTATCGCGCACCGCTCAATGCTCACAGCTCTTCGCTCACCGCTCACCACTCTGTAGGCGACCTAAGGCAGCCCACAGATTGGTGAGCGGCGAGCTATGAGCGTTGAATGGTGCGCGATACGCGGTAAAGCTTTCACATTGATCCGCTTTAGATCTTAGTTGCATCGTAGATTTTAGTGCATAGTGGTGTCAAGGCTTATGAGAAAAATGGTATTATTCGATAAGTTACGGACCATGAGTCTAACAACGTGGTGTACATCTAGTACATCATTTTTGGCTTCAGACCACATATTCTGCCAATAAAGCGACGACACGTTTAGAGATCGCACCACTCTATCCGTCACTCTGGACAGATGCGAATTCCAGGTAAGTTTCTAATCTAGAGTTACCCCCAGATATTTGACTTCGTCTGAAAATATTAATTCCATGCTGTCAAGAAAAGGATCCGTTAGTGAAAGCTTCGATCTTCTTGTAAACGTAACGATAATCGTCTTATTGGGGTTTATGCTAAAACTTTTGTTTAAACACCACGTGCGGATTTTGGAGAAGGCATTTTGCATGAGGTCGGATATGACTTGATCATGCTTGCCCCGTATTACGGTTACGAGGTCATCCGCGTAGCTTTGTACATTAAAACTTGAACTGGTAAGTTTCTCTAGAAGGTCATCAATTAAGATCGACCACAGGAGTGGAGGGAGCTCCTCCTTGATCGTGATTGAACAGTTCCCTAGAGTTGTGGTTATCCTCCTGCTTCTAAGCACGGAGTCTATCCGGTTTACCGTGGAGGGCTCAAAGCCTTTATGCTCGGCAGCTTCATGCAATTAACAACGAAGGAGGTGTTATCGAAGCCTCCTTCTATGTCCGCAAATGCACACAAGGATACCTCTTTCGCTTCAAGAGCTTTTTCGAGGTCTTTGAATAATGTGTGAATGGTAGTTTCGGTAGACTTGCCAGCTTGACAAGCGAACTGCTTAGAATGAAGTGGTGATTAAATCAAAATTTCACTTCGAATGTGTGGATCTAGGATTTTTTCCATAGAATTAAGTAAGAATGAGGAGAGACTCATGGATCGGCAAGATTTGGTTAGGCAACTAGCCCTTTTATCTGCTTTGGGTATAAATGCCACCATGACGTCTCTCCAACATTGGGAAACATACACTAGAGCGTAGTTGACTCGAAAAATTGTTTGAAGTAGACGGGGTATTTCTTCAACACCTTGCTGTAGTAGGGCGGGGAAGATGCCGTCCCCTTCAGTAGATTTAAAGGGCTTAAATGTGTCAATGGCCCATCTGAGCTTGTTGGGAGTGAAGATTCTGCCCGCAAGGCTCTTGCTCCTGTTAGTGACCCTACACATTTCCACCAAAATAAGGTCTGGAGCAACTATTCGAGTCGGGAAAGTGGGTTTCTAATAACAGCCTGACTGTTTCCTCGCAACTCTCGGTGTAGTTCCCATCTTCTTTTTGAAGTGAATCTAAACCATTTGTGTGATCCTTCTAAAATACCTTATAGAGCCTGGTAGCTGCGGGCAATTGATTTATGCCATCGCAGAAGCCGCCAGGTTTTTCTTTGGATCTCCTTAATTCTGTATTGTATTCTGTTACAGCCATTTTATATTCCCCCCAGATGCAAGAGAGTTCAACTCTGTTAAATAGTTTTCTGACATTTTTTCTTTTCAAGCTCAGTTCCCTATTTCACAAAGTTACCTGCCGATTGCAGTTCTTTTGCTTCAGAGGGCAACTGTGTTCGAATGCAGTCAATACAGCCGTTTGGAGCTGCGCAGTGGCTGAGTCAAGCTCTTCTGTTGTGCTAATGCTACTGCCGAGAGAGTGAACTACAGGCTTAAGGTGTTGTCGATAGAGTTCCCAGTTAGTTAGTTTAGGGATTCGGTACTCTTGACATGTGTTAAGTGTGGCGTCTATATCGAACCTGACATGTCTCTGATCGGACATGGAAATCTCGTTCGATACATGCCACCTGCTTATTTTTGTACTTATGAACATACTGGCAAGTGTTAGGTCCAGCACCTCTTGAGTCTAATTGAGTTCATAAAGGTTGGCTTATTACCTCGATTTAGTATCTCTGAATTACATTACTGACAATATAAAAGCATAAAGGTACTCACCCCTGGCGTTGGTATCCATGCTGTTCCATAGGATGATGTGCGTTTGCATCACATCCAATGGTGAATTGTTCTCCTCTTCGTTTGCAGTAGCTAATGAGCCGCTTTAGTTCTGGGGTAGGTAATGTATCCGCTTCACCGGGAAAGTAGGCTGAGGTAACTACAACCTCGTGGTTACCTCCCAGAGTTGGTACCTCGACAGCTACTGCAACTACGTCTCTCAAAATGAACTGCGTAAGAGGAATAACATTTAAATTAGTGTTGGGCAGCCATGCTGCCCTAGGATGTTCATGCTCCGTACTGTAAATTAACTTACACGATTTTGTGGGAAGACCTTTTATGTGGCCTTGATGTATCAGAGCTCCTGAATGAGCGCCAGACTAAGCTTCTCCACGATAAATCTCCGACTAAGCACGTCTGATGCTGCTTTATCGTGATGGAGATTTATCTGGAGACAACTTAGGTGCTCCCTGGCCATGACTAAGATGGCTTTTTGTGGCCGTTGTCAGCCTTTCAGGATCCTAAGCGATCCTTGATGGGAGAGGGTTTCTCCCTGGTGTTCACTGACTTCTTTCCAGAAGCCTCCGGCTTGGGTTTTGCAGTCTCGACTGTTTTTCCAAGGCCCGCTTTTGCCTTGACTGGAAGTTTAGGCTTGCTGACCCCCGATGTTGAATGCTGAAGGCCGCCAATCAGATTTTTTGTCTGGCTTGAGCCTTGCCAAGCCTTCGACATAGCCTGTACTGCACCACCCTTGGGTCTAAGTTGGACTCAGCAGAACTTAAACCCAATTGTGAACCTCCTCGACTTCCAGGGTTTAAGCTCCCCTACTCTGTCTTTCAGCCACGGCACGGTGTCCTAAATGGCGCAGTTGAGAACCAACCACCCTGGTCAGAACTTGGAGCCCAGAAATCTTGGCTTCAGGCGGCTTTGTTTTCTTGCCGCGATTTCTCTCAAGATGGCACTCTGTACGAACTTTAGCTGATCCGCGCTGAGTGCCACCTCAGGATAACCGACTGGAAGAATGCCTACTCAAACACTTTCTGCAACCGCCTTATAGGTAGGCTGCTTACGCGAAGGCAGGGAGACGTGCTTCCTGGAAGGTTTCTCCGTTACTGTATTTCTGCGTTTAGCGCTGGGTTGCTCCACTTCCGGAGAAGTGTTGTCAAAGCGAGTCCGTTTTTAAGACTCCCCTCATTCCGCTCCTCTATTTGGATTGCAGCAATCCTTCTAGCCTCTGCTTCTGTGTGGCCGTGGTTTAAACCTCTTTTTGGCCGCGCCAGGGTGCTTTTGCTTCTGTTCTTTATTCTTTGGAAGTTCAATATTACCGGTATCCTGTTGGCTTTGCTCTGGTGACCTAAGAAGGTCCTCCTCGTCAAATGGGAGTGTGTCCATCGCATCGTCATCAGGACTTGTAATTTCCCGGATTAGGGGGGGGGGGGGCGCGGTAAGATCGCCGGATTTGGGTGTTGGTACAGAAAAAAGGGGCTTATTAATTTTGTTCCCACAAGTATGCTCGGAAAGGTTGGTCCATCTCAGCAGAGCCACCATGCAGAGGTAAGGCTAAGGTTTAAGCCGGAAGTCGCCTGATATCCGGAGTCCATCTTTATAATACACACTCACGCAGTGCCATCCATACCATAGGCACGATAGTTTACACCTGGAATTGCGGGTTTTATCCAGTTTTCCTCTATAGATCCGCTGTATTCAGTGAGGCATCTGGCTGCTCACCAGGGTGTGTCGCCAGCTGCCTGTGTAGGAATACCTCGAACAGGATGTGACTCTTCATCACGTACGGACGGTCTTGAGAGAGGTCTTCCCCTAAAGTGAAGTTAACGTAATTAATTTTCTCTAGTAACCACGGTTCCGATGACCGCACATTTTCCAAACTATACTACAAAAATTTTGGACGGAATTCCAATACATATCCAACAGTTTTTAACTCAAAACGATGTCTTGATTATATCCGAAGTTTTCCCGACCTATTTGGCCGTTACTTGAAAAATCAAGCGAATTTCATAAGAAATATTCTATGAGATAAATAATGGAAAAGCAGTGTACAAATTCGGACAATATTTAAAACTGTTATTTGATGTGTCCATTATTTTCCTCAAGAATTCTGTATATGAAAACATATGGAGAAAGTTTGGACATATTGCAGAAAAAGTAGAAATTGAAATGTTCATTTTGTCCG
This sequence comes from Dioctria rufipes, assembly GCA_963924295.1. NCBI lineage: Eukaryota > Metazoa > Arthropoda > Insecta > Diptera > Asilidae > Dioctria > Dioctria rufipes. The sequence goes on along the minus strand of OZ002740.1, from coordinate 67,312,824 downwards.
AAGAAAATTCCATAGTCTTTCCAATATTGGGAAAACAGCGGACAAATACCGGACCAAATTTTTGGTAAATTTGTCGTTCGTTTTATTTTAACAACCTGTTTCACGAGGTGCGTCGATTGCCAAAAACATTACCATGCCTCAATCTGTAAGTTTTCTTCTGAGTTAATATCTAGTTTTACTAGTGAAGCGGTTGGCTTTCGTTGCCAAAACTGTGGAATGGCTATCATAAATAATTCCTACACAGCTGGTGATTCCGACTCTGAAGACACAAACACATCTGGTCTTCTCGTAGTGATTAATCACATGGGTAAATAAATGGAACATATTAAATCCAAACAGTATGAGTTCAATAAACCAGTGCACACCTTATTAAAGGGTTTCGACTAGATAAAAAAAATGCAGTCACCTTAGAAGAACATAAATTGCGTTTAAAAAAGCTCGAGCTCGAAAAGTCGCAAATGAGTACAGAAATGAAAGACATGGAAGATAGTCTCACTGTACTGGAATAAAGATCATTGACGAACTTCATGGAGATTAAAAATATTTGCCAACAACCAGATGAAAAACATTAAACAACGATACATAAAATACATCAATTTTTTAAACATAATTACAAATAATTAAAGTTTATAGGACTGGGAACAAACGTAATGTAGGCAAGACCAACAGTTCTGTAATTGTCAAATACTACTTATATCATATAAACTTTAAAACTTTAAAATTTAACTTCTGGTAGTTTAGGATTCCCAGGCTCTGATATTATATATATATAAACGAATTCTTAACTAGGGAGAACTTTATTTTTTAAGGCAAAACAATTCAAAGTAAAATACAATTACAAATATGTTTGGATAAAGAACTCGGATATCTATGTAAAAATGAACGGTGATAGCAATCCTATTACTACAGAAACTGGAAATTGTTTAGATCTCATTATTGAAAAAAATATGAGTCTTAATATTTACTATCAAAATGTCAGGGGACTAAGAACAAAGACTTCAGATTTTTACTTATCATTGTTATCTAATAGTGACGATATTGTATGTCTCACAGAGACGTTTTTATAACCAAATATATTCAGTAATGAAATTGTTGATAAGCGATATGCGGTATATAGAAGGGACCCAAACTTGGAGCTTATTGGTATGAAAGACGGTGGTGGTTGTCTTATTGCAGTAAAAAAGTTTTTTACCTCATCATATTTAGTTTCTCATGACAATTCGGACGAAATTCTCTGTGTTTCTATTATGGAAAAAAACTTTACATTGTATGTTTGCTGTGCCTTTATACCTCCAAATAGTACTTATGAAACTTACGATTCTCTCTTTGCAAATATTTACGAAAGATTTTTGTGATTTCCTGGGAATCCTCACATATTACTTGTGGGTAACTTCAATCTACCATACTTTTAAGTCAATATTTGTATGACACCTGCTTGCTTTAGTCAATCTACCCCAGAGTAACATTACTGCTGTAATATCTGAATGTCCACTTTCTAAAATCGACCTCCATCATGAACCTTTAGATATAATTTTAAATGTTTCAATATCTGAGTCTGCTCAAAATTAATTTACTAAGCAGTGAAATTTCTTTTTATGTGATTATACTAATCTAAATAACTACCTCAATGGTATTGATTTCTCCTCAGATTTGCACCTGATGTTCCTCTTTATTTCGAGAGATTTTACGAAATACTAAATTTAGGTATTCGTGATCATGTACCAGTAACAAAAAAGAAAAACAAATGTTTTATATTCTGGTATAGTAATGAACTTATTAAAGTCCTAAACATGAAGGAAAATATCGTTATGGGGCTAATAGCCATCCGGAAATCTATAAAACTTTTTCCTATCTTCGAAAATTATCTAAAACATTATTCTCAGAATGTTACAATAGGTATGTGGACTCGACTGAATTTTCGTTATAAGAAAACCCTGGGCTTTTAGCATAAATTTCTCAAAAGAGATGGTAATAACGACATAGTTTCATCTTCATGTCAGTTTTTTCTGACAGGGAATCTAACTTCAATTTGGCATCCTTTCAAAATTACAATAACTCACCTAATATTAGTTTAAACTTTGCCTCATCTGAAGAGGTGCTTGATGTACTAGATAAAATAAATTGTGATAAAAATCCAGGCCCTGATGGAATTCTAAACATTGTATATAAGACATGCTCTAGTAGCTCAGAAAATCCTCTTAATATTCTGTTTAATTTATCCATCACACATAAAGTATTTCCATTAGAGGTAAGACGCGGATTTGGTACTCCAATTTTTAAATCGATCCGAGATTAGTTACAAATTATCGTCCTATATCTATTTCAAATGCTTTAATCTTGAAAAGACTTGTGTACAATCAACTTTTTCATCAAACTTTACCTTATATATGTGATCCGCAACATGATTTTGTTTCCTTGACGTTCTACTTAACTCTGTTTATCAACACCATCGCCTCTGCTCTTGTTGAAAGCAAGCAAGTGGACGCCATTTACACTGGTTTTTCGAAGGCATTTAATAGGATTCGTCACCAACAATGTATTTTAAAGATGTTGAAAATTGGTTTCAACACAACACTGTTCTTTGGTCTCTGTCCAATCTAGAGGGAAGAAATAGTATCGTGGTGGCTCCCAATCAGACCCTATTGAACAAACCTCGGGGGTCTCTCAGGCCACAATTCTCGGACCTTTCATATTCCTAATTTATATAAATGACTTACCAATAGATATTACATCGTCTTTTTTGCTTTATGCTGACAACGCCAAAGTTTTTAGGTTAATTTATGATGAAAACGATTATAAATACCTTCAAGATAATATTGTTAACCCATTACCGCAAATGACGGCTATAGCCGTCTAATTTTTGGCGATATGTAGGCAAATTGCGGTAATAACCGTTTTGCATAATTTCTTCAACAAAAGAGGAAACATTTTTAGTACGGTCTGTAGTAATGCATTTATTTGTTAATTCTTCAATAGTACGTTGAACAAAAAATTACGTAAAATTGTTGATAAACTCTAAGTTGTTTTTGTGTATGATTTTTCTTGTCTTGAATAAGTCAAAATATGTTCGCTTTAATAATCAAATAACGGCTATAACCGCTTGCATTTCTGGGCACAATTTTAAAATTAGAAGTGTGCGGCAATGGTTTAAGCTTGAAGGTTGGTGTAGAGAAAATTATCTTGACCTCAATATCGATAAATGTAAAACTATGAAATTTTCTAAAAAGCGTGATACAATCTACTTCAGCTACAAAATTAATAATATCTCGATTTCACATGTAAATGAAATCAAGGACTTAGGGGTTACTTTTGATCACAAACTACTTTTCGCTTCCCGTGTAAACCTTATTACTAATAAAGCTTATCGCATGAGCTTCATTTTCCGCGTTTGTAGATCTTTCTTTCATCTGTTTTTTTACCTCATTGGTGAGAGACACTCTTGAATATGCTGGTCAAATTTGGAGCGCCTCTATTCTTGCTACAATAATCATGTTGAATCTGTACATAGAAAGTTTACCAGGATCCTGTTGTTTAAATTAAACATCAACGAGATGGAGTATACTCAGAGATTATCTCATTATAACCTGCGATTTTTAGAACACCGTCGCATGTATCTAGACTAATTAATTTTGTATGAACTTTTAAATGGCTACGTACTTTGTCCCGATCTGATTTTCGGAATCTATATAAATATTCCAACGAGATACTCAAGACTCCATGTTCCCTTTAGAATCCCCTTCTGTAGAACCAACTTCCGAGGTAAGTCCACTTTAAAAGAACAGTAATAACGGAGATAAAACAATTTCTAAATTCCTGTTAACATATTAATGATTTTGCGAATTAATATTTGTAGTTTTTAGGGTTCCAAACCAAAAGGGTAAAAACAGGAACCCTATTACTAAGCCTCTGATGTCCGTCCGTCCGTCACCGGGCTGTACCTCATGAACCGTAATATGTAGACAGTTGAAATTTTCACAGAGTGTGTATTTCTCTTGCCGCTATAGTAATTAAATTAAATTAAAAACTAAAGGGGGCCCCGTTTTTGGCTTTATTTGCTTTGATTTCAATCTCTCTTTTCATTTCCTTATAAAATTTTGTATTATTTGAATTTTTAGTAGTTTTAAAATTTAGTTTATTAGGGTTCCGTACCAAAATGGTACCAACGGGAACCCTTATATCTTGTATCTCATGAACCGTAATAGGTAGACAGTTGAAATTTTCACAGAGTGAGTACTTCTATTTCCGCTGTAACAACAATTAATAAAAATAAAATAAAATTAAAAATTAAAGGGGGGGGGGGCCCATACAACAAACGTGATTTATCTCATTCTTATTATTCTCTGTCTGTCACCGGGCTGTATCTCATTAACCGTAAGGCAGGTCGCACACCGAGATGATAAATATCACAAGGAGATTTATGTCACAAAGGGAAATTTATCACAAAGAGACTGAATTCGAATTATATTATGTAAAATTCATTGAAATATCTCCTGTATTCGCATACGAAAGAGTCAGAGACAAATATCATTAAGAGAATATCTTCAAGTGACACTAGCAGTGTGTCTCTTGGCGTAATTCACTAAAAGACCTTTTACGTAGTTCAGTATATATTCAACTTTCCTCTGAAGAAGTTGAAGAAGCTTGGAGTGAAGTTATAACAATTAATTCCTTTCATGCTTTATTCTGAGTGTAGAGCTTGAATTAAAACTCGGAGCAACGATATCCATTAGCAAATTTATTATAAAAATTCTTAAATTCCAAACCTTTTGCGTTAACCTTAACCTAACCTTCCGCTATTTATCTACTGGCGATGTGGCTATAGTAAGGTGTCTCCTTCGCAGATAAAAAATGTAGCTATCGCATGTATCAGGTCGACCTGAACTTCGTTGTTCCGCTTTCTCTCACCGTTATTGATGTAAGATGTTTCCTTTATGTCTATATCATAGATAGATAGATCGAATTTTGCCACAAGAATACGCTCGTTAGGTCTGGAAGATAGTGAGGATGAGATGAGCGCGTCATTGTTAGTTCCGAGCTCAGGGCGGCGTAGTAGCCAAGCGAGTCCAAAACTGTACAAATGGCCAATTAAATTTTCGGGGGACATATTTTGTGATCGTGGAGAAAAGAACTTAAGTCTTCAAGAGTAATTTGCAAAAAGCCAGAGTTCAAGAAAAGTAATTTGGGAAATCCAAATAAGCCACTCAGTGGAATTAGGAGTGTAGTGTGATAATCCTGGATATTTGTAAAAGGAACCCCAGGAATCATCGCTGTGTAAAAAGGGTCTGCAAAAGAGATTTGGAAGAAAACCCAGGGAATCCAGGAAGTACCAGCTACTTGGTGGCTGTGAACGAATTCCCCGGAGAAGACAGGGAACCAGAAGCCCCGAAAGAATCCCGCGTGCTAGTAGCACCGTTTTTTATATATGATATAGACATAAAGGAAACATCTTACAGCAATAACGGTGAGAGAAAGCGGAACAACGAAGTTCAGGTCGACCTGATACATGCGATAGCTACATTTTTTATCTGCGAAGGAGACACCTTACTATAGCCACATCGCCAGTAGATAAATAGCGGAAGGTTAGGTTAAGGTTAACGCAAAAGGTTTGGAATTTAAGAATTTTTATAATAAATTTGCTAATGGATATCGTTGCTCCGAGTTTTAATTCAAGCCCTACACTCAGAATAAAGCATGAAAGAAATTAATTGTTATAAAATGGGGGCTCAACCGGGATCTGCTTTTCTGAGGGCAGGAGAACTTAAATTAGGATCCGATGTGACAATCATTCTAAGCTAAGAAAATTAATTTAGAATTTTTTTTATGATATTAGATATATATTATATATAGATATTTTTTATGATATGTGTAAAAGTGCGTGGATTTTTTAGTTTTTTTTAAAAAATATTTGGCATACATGCTTGTTGAAGCAGTGCGCATGAAGCAATCCATTTCAAGCTCAGATCTAAAAGATTATATTCAGTTTTGTTGAAAGGTATTAACCCCTCTGTTAGGGAAGCTTGCGTGGTGGCATAAGAGCACCTGTTGGTGTGGATCGTGCTTCGTAGGTATACCTATTATATTATATTTGTGGCACTAACTTTCGTTTCATCACAACAAGTCTTTGCGTTATATAAACACCAAATTTAGGAACAGGCAGGTATTAGTGCTATTGAAGTACGCGGGATATAATGGCGTGAGTAGGTCTAGGTTCGAAGGTACACGACAGGTAGTGGCAGAATAAGATACGGCAATCATTAGATAAAGAATTGAAAGGAAAACCACTTAACCACTATATCTAGGTATACGGTATCATAAAGCCAAACCATAGACTGCACGCAGGGGCTGGCGGCACCAATTCGGGTGTAAGTGTATTGGAAAAGGGTAACGTGAAGGCGATTGGATTGAGTTTTTTTTATAAATGTAGGCATGCAAGTAATAAGACCAGCTGGGTACGTTCGTGTAAATAATGAGCAGTGATGCAGCACGCAGTGAACAATTAAATAGATTGGTCGCATAAGGAATCTGACACGTACACAGTAGAGATAAGTTTACCTTTCTAGTTAAATTTAAACAAATATATAGTATTACCTTCTTAAGACAGTACGCAGTGTAGTACTAAATACTAATTGCACTGGGACTGATCAGTAGTTAAGTTGGAAGCGAATGCGCGGAGAACCAGTGTAACGATATTTAGACGGAATATTTTCGCGGGTTGCACTTCTCTCGATGTTTCTTAATTGGGGAAAGGACGCCGTTGAGCGTTGGTAAGAACATTTAATGTCTTACAGATTCATCTGTGGGATTTGTTATGAGTGAAAGTCTTTAGTATTGGAACAAGATCTTTATATTGAACTTGTAAACTAATTAACACGTGTCAATTCAGTTGTAGTTTTTGCGAAACATGCAACGTGATTCTTACAAGAACATTATGAGTCAGTTCTATGGTACAATTTAATCTCCTCATTGGTTCTCTAAATAAATTATGAAGTGTTTCTAATCGCTGGAATATCTGTTCCCATTCCCAAGAGATGTAGGTTCTCTGATGATGGGTCTTATTCTCATAGTCACATGGTTTTCTAGTGTTTGCTCCAGTGAAGTATGAGCTGTGCATAAATATACAATTCGTAGCGGATCATTGATGCAGGTTAAATGGACTTGAATTCTCATCGATATAAAAGTATTTAAGCTTAGTAAGAAGGTTACTAGCACCACGTAATAATTAAGGGACAGCTCAGTTTTCTGTAATTTAGGTTAAATATATGCACCGCTTTCGTAATGCACAACATTTGGTGAGGTTTGAATAGAATTTTCCTCAGTATTTGGCCGCGGTTGGAAAATTGGAATTACGTATTTAGATTTATAAGTTGAAGTTGCGATTCACATACCTTAGAATATGTATATTTAAGCTTCTTGCATAATCAATCGCATGGGACGAGGAACTGAACTGAATTCACCTCGCTCTTGAATGCATATGTGTGCGTTCCTAATGCTGTTAATATAACTTATATGTATGTATATACATTACGTCGATTTTAGTTTGATAGCATTGAGTCACGAAGTCCACACAAGTTACCAGTGCAATCCTGGCGTCCAAATCTCAAGCAGTAGATGATGCAAATTTATCATTATACAAAATTAAACGAAACGAATACGTATTAAGCCTTTACAAGGACTGGACTAATGAATTGAAAATGGTCGCCACTCGAGTTACTATAAATTTCAGCGGGAGTATGTCCGCAAGACTGCAAAAAGTGGAAAATTAGAGCGGTTGTTATTATACGTCGATAGAGTCAAGGTGTGGAGTCCACATTCAATTTAGAGTGGTTCCGCATCCGCTTACACATTTATTGGTTTAGTTCATTACAACGGATGTTGTTTCTTTTTTTTCTTTCTTTTGTATGTTTTAAACAAAACTCAAGGCAGTTAACTCTCGTCTTCTTGATGATTCCAAGGACCGATATGTGTTGGGGCTATTATAGTTAGCGCGCTACGCATACGTGCGGAATTCCATAGAAGTTATCGTTACAAAGCTAGTGCACAGGTGCATTATGAGTTAGTCATAGGTTACAATTAAGGATCATTGAACTGTTAGACTACTAATACTGGAGTTTTAAAATCAGCCGAGTGAGACTCCGAAGCTGGCTAAGGGTAGCGTCGGAAATTTCCTTCGAGTGGAGCTTAAGTGAAAGTAGCTGCATGGTGTATATCTTTAGGAAGCCGTGGAATGAAAGTGGGATGTCAGGCGTCTAATAAAGCGAACTCAGAAGTGGGATAAAAATTTAACAATTCTACGCACGAAGAAGTTGAAAGAGTGTTAGAAAGGTGGAAGAGGCTAGCAGGGCAGTGGATACGCTTTCTGTTGGGGTTAGCAGTTAGGTAAAGGGCTTTTACTTCATAGCTGACAGACGTACAACTTAAGATGTCATTTGGAGAAATTGAAAAATTTTTTGCGGACCGCGAGATTGCATATGAGATGCGGTGTAGAGGGGTCAGACCCTTGGATTACACCAGAAAAGGAAAAATTGAATGGTGGCGGAAACAATTAGCAAAAGAGTCAAAGGATAGCACGGATGCTCTTCAAATTAAATCATACTTATCCTGCGAAGAGGATTTGAAGGAAGCTGACAATTGGTTTGTCGTACTAAGCACAGAAGCTGAAACCGATGACAATGCAGCACTGGAAAAACTGATGGTTCGAGTTCAGTACCTTGAGATTAGAGTAAATAGGGTGGAAGTAGGTGAGGATGGAGAGTCTAAAGCAATGCAGGATATTTTGTTGGCCAGTATTTCGGAGCTTAAAGAAAAAATTGAGAAAGCAGAGTACGAGATATGGAAGGGAGAGAGTCTAAAGAATAAAAAAACAAGAAGTAGTGTAAATTTCAACGACTCACTGGGTAGTGTTGAAGGGGAGACCAGTCGGCGAGAAAGTGGAGGTGAAGAAGGAGGTGCCAGAGCACGCTCAAGCTTAGATAGATCGAATTTTGCCACAAGAATAAGCTCGTTAGGTCTGGAAGATAGTGAGGATGAGATGAGCGCGTCATTTTTAGTTCCGAGCTCAGGGCGGCGTAGTAGCCAAGCGAGTCCAAAACTGTACAAATGGCCAATTAAATTTTCGGGGGACATATTTTGTGATCGTGCAAAAAGCCAGAGTTCAAGAAAAGTAATTTGGGAAATCCAAATAAGCCACTCAGTGGAATTAGGAGTGTAGTGTGATAATCCTGGATATTTGTAAAAGGAACCCCAGGAATCATCGCTGGGTAAAACGGGTCTGCAAAAGAGATTTGGAGGAAAAGCTAGGGAATCCAGGAAGTACCAGCTACTTGGTGGCTGTGAACGAATTCCCCGGAGAAGACAGGGAACCAGAAGCCCCGAAAGAATCCCGCGTGCTAGTAGCACCGTTTTTTATATATGATATAGACATAAAGGAAACATCTTACATCAATAACGGTGAGAGAAAGCGGAACAACGAAGTTCAGGTCGACCTGATACATGCGATAGCTACATTTTTTATCTGCGAAGGAGACACCTTACTATAGCCACATCGCCAGTAGATAAATAGCGGAAGGTTAGGTTAAGGTTAACGCAAAAGGTTTGGAATTTAAGAATTTTTATAATAAATTTGCTAATGGATATCGTTGCTCCGAGTTTTAATTCAAGCCCTACACTCAGAATAAAGCATGAAAGAAATTAATTGTTATAAAGTAGCAAAAGAGATGTCAGATACAGGTAACGTAAATTTTTTTATTTTATATTTTAAGCTTTAATTGACTGAATAAAATAATCATTGTCGAAAAATTAGTTCGGTGGTGCGATCTTTCATAATTAAGCGTACTTCCATTGACTTGAAATTGACCCCTCTGGAGTTATAAAATAGTCGGCTAAATAATCCCTCAGCCTCATAGCTCGGTTTTTTTTTTGTTGATATCCTTTATTAGCGTAAATTAAATCAGAGACTTAACTCTGGTACGGAAATTTATTTGACGGCGTGAATACTGCTTCACGTATTCGAATGAAATTATGTAAAATGCAGGCCGCTTTTATTATATTACATACTGAACCTTCATCACAACATATTAAAGTCTCAAATATGTACTCGAAACTTAGATGGCAGCATACCAAATGCACATTCCACTGATTTCCGCGCAAGTGAAATGCGGTAATTAAATATTCTTCTTTTTCTATTCAAAGCCTTCTTAGGGTATGGACGCATCAAATATGGTGATAATGGGAAGGCTTCATTCCCAGCGAAATAGTATGGAAAAAGAGTATGATTTTTATCTAAAGGTAAGTTTGAAGCTCCTGGTAGTTCTAATCCTTTTTTGTTCAACAATTTACCAACTTGAGAATTCCTGAATACCGCCCCATCACTGTTTCGTTCTAAAGCACCAACCCCAATTATAGTAAAAAGTCCATCAGCGCAAGCTATAAGCACAACTGAGAAAAAATCTCCTCAATGTGCGGACGCTTACCGCCAGAAGATTTATATCTTCTTGAGACATAAATCTCTTTGCGATATTTATCATCTCGGTGTGCGACCGGCCTAACAGGTAGACAGGTGCAATTTTCACAGAGTGTGTATTTCTATTGCCGCTATAGCAGCAAATAATAAAAATAAGATAAAATAAAAAATAAAGGGGGCCCCCATACAAGAAAAGTGATTTTTTCGGGGGTTTTTTCCTCGTTTTATTCTCACTCATTATTATTATCCTAAGTAAGCATTTTTTTTAAATGACAGCATTATTATTATTGTTTTACCTGGCGCCTACTATCATTTGAAAAAATAAATAAAAAGTACAGTTAAATTTTGTACCAGTGCTGCCGTTTGGAATATTTCAAGAGTATTACAATTTGCTGCCAAAGTGGAGTACTTTCGGAAAAAAACGGAGTACACGATTAATGAAATTTAATGAATTCAAATTAATTAGAATGGGATCCTGAAATCCTATTAATCTGAATAAAACCCATTTTCATAAAAATGATTCATATTCAGATTTTTAAATAAATATTTATATGTCTAGTATTATTACATTATTTATATTTTTTTTATATATAGAAACAACTGGTTTTTATTTTAAAATTTTCCTATGTATTTTTTTTTTCAGCAATAGAATTTCTTAAGTTTAGTTGATAGCTGTTGATTTAAAAGATTCAATAATTAATTGCTTTGATTCAGTTAATCATACCTGCATGAAGTAAAAAGGTTCTGTCATGAAAAGCTGTTCTTGAGAAAAGCATACCTGCATCCGAGACAACTTACATCTAGATGTGAAAACCTGACAAAAAAGCGGTCGAATTAAAACGAGCTAATGGCTTTCTAATACAAAGCTCAATACATTCCTTCTCACTCTTGCTGTGTTATCCCACATAAATTCTTCGCAATGATAGATGGATGACCATACGAAATTACATACGGGAGGGTATCGTAAGAATTAGTCTTAGACCAATTCGAGATGTTTTGCTTATTTACAATAACTTTAAAACATATTTTACAAGTCACCCTGTTATTTTTATATCTTCGGATACATTTGCCATATTCATATTGCTTGTACCACAATCACTACATTTAGATACTTTAATACTGTGTCTGCAATATTGCCAAGAATTGACTTTAGGACTTTAGCTATGGACATAAATTTTGGATGCCTTGACACTTACTTCTCCATTAGCAAAAGTGATTTCGATCATGTAATAAGTTTGTTCTATGATGTTCTTATTTATTCATGATGCATTTATTAATGTATCAGAATTATATTATACCGACAGAAAGCTACCAAACTTACGGTTAAATTAAACTTCTGCTTAGGTGTGGGATGGAATATTGCAGATTAATCACTGCGCAGAATTAAACTTCTGCTTAGGTGTGGGATGGATTTTTGGAAATGATAGGAGTTTTCAGATTAAACTCTGAAATATAGAATTAATCTTCTATAATGAGGCTGGGAATATTCTTGTATTTAGATTAGTCTCCAAACCAGATGAGCTCTGGACCAAGAATGATTTTGTGCTGCAGCTCGTCGGCTTTATATAGCCGCCGCATCCAATTATGAGCGCTCGCCTCTCGGTGTTGCCCTAGCGACGTTTATTGAATGAGGCGAAATCAAATGATTTGACGTAATGTCACGATGTGACATTACAAAATGTAAATATACGAGAGGGATGTACACTTTAGGTAAGTTGATGATATTTTTATAGAATTTTATTATAAATAATAATAATTTTGTATGTTTTAGGTGTTGAATTTATTCATTGGAGTGTTTGGACATTGCCTCCAGTTTGCGTTATAATGCATTTAGCGTGGAAATGCATTGCTTACGTAAATTTATTAACTTCCAGCTAAAAGACGCTGCTAGTGGAGATTATCATTAAATGCAGAATTAGATAAGTATTCTTATATTTTAACATTCTTGGGAGTATGATTCTTTGTGTTTTGTTTTTATTTGTTTTAGGCTGGACGAGGAATTTATATTTGTGTTGATGATCTGACTGGGAGATTGTGACTGTAGATTTATGGATGTATCTGGCAGTGGGGAAATCATCGAGGGATCTTAGGTCTATAGGTGGACTGAACATCCTCCCGCCTCAAAACAAATTATAAAATTTTGTTTGTTTTTAAATAAACTTACATTTCGTTGATGGAAGATGTATAATTTCCCTCTTTTTCTTTTCATTTTCATTTGGACGCCTCCAGGAAGACTCCATTTGATGAAAGTTTTTGATTTCCTGATTTTATCCCAGGGTGTGTTTGTAACTTCGAGTAACTTTGTGACAATCGACGTGGTAATAAACTTACATTTCGTTGATGGAAATTTCCCTCTTTTTCTTTTCATTTTCATTTCGACGCCTCCAGGAAGACTCCATTTGATGAAAGTTTTTGCTTTCCTGATTTTATCCCAGGGTGTGTTTGTAACTTCGAGTAACTTTGTGACAATCGACGTGGTAATAATTTTCCCAATTAGGTCATTTGGAATTCCTCGATTTTGGTCATCTGTTTTTCCAATATTAGATGCGAAAACTAGGAACTGCCTTGGGGCAGTAATCGGAGAATTTACAACTTGTGCTGGTAGAGTATCTGGGGAATCCATACATTGATTTGTTGGATTAATGATTGTCGCCTGGGGTGATAGGCTGTTGTTGCGTGTTGTTCTGATCACTGGTTCTGGCACTGTAGTGCTCTGTGTGGGCACAGGTGGTGTATTTATGGCGACTGGTCCTGTTTCCGTGATCATGCTTAAATCTGACATACTTATCATTGGTTTATTTGAGTCGCTTTGTTTGGGAATTTGTGGCTTTATTGGAATGTGAATTTCTGGCCAGCGTTTATTCGGCCGCGATGTAGCTCTTAGTTTATTGTCCACTTTAGCATCCAATTTTGGCATGCTCAATGGCTTAGAGCGTGGTGTTGTCGGAAGCCTTGGCCGAGTTGGTACCCGAGCTTCTGGCCGGTACTCTCTTGACCTCGGTTTAAAGTTGAGGCTATGATGGTTTTCCGATTTCTTTAGCACTAACTTTTTAATTTCAGGCGATGCCAGCCTTGCCTCAAATGGCCTTGCCTTCCTCTTAATAGGCGAGGAATGTACGGGTGGTGGTCGCACGATCGCTGATCGGGGTCTGCGTGCCTTTTTCGGTGTTGGTGGCAGTGGGCTGATAGGCCTGATTGGCTTATGAGGTGCCAATAGCTCCGGAGGTGCGAGGCGTACATCCACTGAGTCTAAACACTCTGAATTAAAAATTTCTAATAATTCTTCCATAATAGAAATAATAATAAAAATAAAAAAAAAAAAAAACGAACTCAAAAAACCACTGCGCGCACTTGTCAACGTTCACAACTGAAGTGATTTTTGGCAGGTTTTGGAATCGTTTATATTCAAACGTAACATAACGTATATGTTTTTTGTTTTTTTGTTTTTCATTTATTTTTCTGGATTTGTTTCTCTTTGTGTGGTTTATAGTTTATTTTTATATGAAGTTTTGCATTATTTTGTATTATTCTTTCTACTTAGCATAAGGTTTTCGCTCAATATCTTTAAGAAAAAGTGCAAAGGTGTCTTAGATTCCACCCGAAAAACTGCAGCTGATCACTTGTTTTACGATAAAATAATGGTTCATTTTGAAAAGAAATGAAAATTTCAGAATTTCAAATTTCTAATCTACAACTACTAAGTTAGAAGTTGCTCAATATAAAACGGCTACGAAATCTTCTCCACCTTGAATGTTCAGTTAGATACTCCCCTTCAATATAATTTCTTATTTGTGTGCATGAGTACTTTACTTTGTTTCAATATTTCCATTTAAATGTCAAACACCCTCAATATGTACATAAATTTAAAACCAATTATTTTCCCCTATTATTTATTATTATTTTAGATACTTTCTACAAGTTGCTCCGCTAATTAAATCACATGACTCAATTACCTCAATGCTTGTACCCGTGTAACAACCAACTTTATTTTATATTTTCAGCGCTCATCCATCAACAGGAATTAAAACGGTATTTATTTTGGTTGTCGATAATTTATCTGAAAATTGTGAAATTATACAAAAGCCCAAAACATAATAAGTGAAAAACGAACACAGAGCTACCAATTGTCACATCTGATTTTGTAAATCCGTTTATAGTTTAATTTTTTCGTCATTTATTTGTACAGAATTTTACTATATATAAAAAGTCAGTTCTCATTCCGTATATACATGTGAGTACATGTATGCACTGCTTATGTAGTACTCGAAGTAAAAAATTACATCGAAATGGTTCAATAGGCGTATGGCTTTAACGTTTATACTGACACAGTACCCTTTTTGAAATTCAGAAATGATGAGGTGAAATCATGTTAATTTGGAAAGAGTTCAATTCAATTAACCCCGAAATTACTTACATGTTTATTTCTGGATTTACATATTTGATTTATGCTGGAAGATTTATTTTTGAGTATTTCATAAAATCTCTGCATCAGATGTATGTCTGTATGCTGTGGGGTGTGCAATAATTGTACGTTTTACAAAATATTTTATATTACAAATTTTCAGAGGACCAAACTGGCAACTCATCCATGAATTCGTTGGCAAAATTATTCAAGCTAAAATTGGAAAAATAAACTTTCACCTTATTTTAGCGTTGGAAATTTTGCGTGTGATGATATCATACTTCGTTTCCTGGAAAAAGAACACTGTGAATAATGAGTATATGTGTGTGGGTAATTGCAATGGTCAACTAACCCGGAATGGTAGTGGGCCCTCTCTCAACCAAGAAGGTGTAATGAATTTCGTATACATTCAAAAATGGTATACGTTTTACTCTGGAAAGTTGGGCAAAATATTATTGCTATTTTTTTAATAGGCCACAGCGTCTAGAGCTGTTGATGCTTTTAGTTTTATTTACAGGATAAATCACTCGAGAGATAACCTTCGCGGGGGTATACTAGTCTTACCGGTGGTTAGGCCACTTTTATCTATATAGCTGAGAATATACCTTGGTGGGGCCCCGTTCCGTCATATTCCATCAATGGCCGAGTAACTAAGTTAAGGCCTATGCTCGTAGCGACGGCAAACTATTTTGGGGTAATTGAAGTTCACGGGATATTATCGAATATCATAACGCAACTCTCTACTATAAAATGGATGTAAAGTGATACTACGAACCTGGGAAACTCATGTCAGGATTTTTACGTATACTGTGAAAATGATGGATCCTAGATGGTTTAGTATACTGAGAGGTTCTTCTAATGTGAAATACTATGGAATTGGTTATAACCATTTTTACTGTCTGACGAACCGTTTTAGAAATATATGCGAAAAACAATCTCAAAAATCATACTTGCACAGAGAAGTGATTATATGAAATTACATATGGGCATTCATCTAGGGTATCATAAGAACTGGTCTTATTCTAGCTTTTTTACATGTTTGGATATAGTGACTGGACGTTTTTCGATAGTGAATAAAACGCTATGATTTTAGAAGTAAGAGATATGTAACATCTCCCACTCGATATGTAGCAATCACAAAAGCTGCTCGGAAAAATTCTTTCCCATACAGCATCAAACATTTTACATTCATATTCTTTAAGGATTGTCCACAAAGTCCATGCCCTTACAATTCAATTCGTGTTAGACGATCCGTGAATGTCCAAGGTAAGGTGGATGTATGAGTTTGATTGTACAAGGCAAACTGGATCATTTAAAATAAATCGAACTTTAACAATGACTTCAAAGCACTTTAAAAATTGGTCAAACAAAGCAATACTACAAAGTTCCGAACGTCCATACAAGGAACGTCTGAATATGTTTTTAATAAGAGTGACCTTCTAGTAAGATACCACATCGTGCAAGTGTTTTATTTATTTTAATTAGCTGTTATGTTTATCTTAAAAGCAATTGCTATATCCCAATAAACATACACAAATGCTGAAAGTACAAAAAAATTTAGGGTAATTGAGAAGGACCTAAATTAATTTTGCTGATTTTCCTGCAAAATAATTTCCAAGCCAGTCACGAGATACTGCAATTTCAACGTTCAAATATTCTTAAAAAATCATATATTATATTTAGCTCCTATCCTCATGAAGAATGTGTCATCATCATGAAATTCAGAATGTAAACATTGCAAAAACCCCATACATATGTATATTGAATACAGTACCTGGCAAGATAATGGTTTTTCTATGTATTAGTTAATTACAAAATAGCGATTAAAACTTCTTAAGCATGTCAGTAGTTTTGTTGTTGCATCCATTTAATTTGGAAGTTGAAACAAAATCACGACGAAAGAACCATTTGGAATGAATTTAATTTAATTAAAAGTTCCTCGTTGGCAAAATATAAACCTCACAATGAGATTGAACGATTTAGCCACTGACCCAGATTATCTACACCTGACTTTGAGCTGTGTCTCTGGCCAAGCGCAACTTCTTAACCTCTAATCGAATTCAATTTAACTCAATAAAATTGAGTGGAATTTTATGTATTCAATTTAATTTAATTATTGTGCCCTTAATGTGTCTCAGAATGGTGGTGCGATTGACATTTGAAATTTTTTAACGAACAGTCAGCATGTCCAGATCCCCAGAGGCATAACGACTTTAGAGATTTACTTTTTCCCGAAAAAAAAAGGATTAACCTCGATTTTTTTTATCTTTTTTACATATAGTCACCAAAGAATTTATTGTCACTATTTACAGGAAAGCTAGAGTTCTTTAATTTGAATGCTGTGGGATTAACAGAAACATACCTTTGAAGTTAATAATCAAGCGAAAAATCTCAGGTAGAGTTCGATAAATATGTTTCTTCGCAACATTGTGAAGAAGGTCTGTATTTTGAGCTTGAGATGGAAGATATAGTGTATCGTCTCTTTCAAATCCTTAGACCTTTAGAGCTTTTGTAATAAAGATTAATGCTTTCAACCACCGTCATATGCAATATTTGGAATATTGTTGAAAATTTTTAAATTTTCTACTCTGCAGATAAATGTTTTAGTGGTAACTGCTGCATGCAGAATGAGTGAAGTTCTTGTGAACCTGAAGAAACGTACTCTTAAACTATCAATGTTTCCATGTCATTTTCTCTTCCAAATCTCATAGTTTTAGTGACCACATTATATCGGTATAGACAGTTCTTAGATTACTCATCCGATATGGGTCAAAAACGGGGATTGGTAGTTACTCAAGGACTCAGAGCAGCTCATTGAGAATGGTAAAGCGCGACACAATATTTTAGTCGAAATATTGACATACCATATTTCCCTATAGTAGCTCGAGATGAAACAGTGGTCAACCGTCAAGTCGAGGAATCAAATATCGTTCGATGATTTGGACAACTTTGGTTTGGATCCTTATTTCACCTTTATATTTCATGAAATTAAATGGTTTCTATTACACGTTAATTGTTTTTAGGGCTAGGAAAACAAAAGAACTCCTAATCCTTAGGAGAACAGAGTGCAAAATAATTACAGCGCTCTTCTCAAGCCATTTCCTCTTGATGTATCATCTATACAAGAAGAAGTTAGCTGATACCTTATCCTGGCACTTTTTAGGTCGCAATGAATGCGAGTCTAACGCCTCGACATCCGTCCATTAATCTAATCTACACGATTAAGTTTTTCGTTTTTTTTTTCTCTGATAAAAAATCTTTATAAAATAAATTACAGATGTCATCCCACGCGCTTGTTTTTTTCATTTTTATTCCTATTGTATTCCAAATAGCTGGCTGTTTTCAATTTTTATACCCTAGATGAAATCATAGGGGTATACTAAGTTTGTCATCCGTTTGCAACACCTCGAAATAATGATGGTAGAGCAAAATGGATTGGACACCCATTCATAATATTAAAAGTTATTTCGATTTTTGCATGTCCGTCCGTCCGTCCGTCCGTCCGTCCTTCCGTCTGTGCGCACGATAACTTGAGAACGCGTACACTTAGAGAGCTGAAATTTTGTACACAGACTTAAAAAAAAAAAAGTAAAATTATGTTCGAAAATGAGCCAAATCGGGCAACTCCTTCGTGGGGTTGCCATATAAAAATTTCGTTTTCCGCTATATATTTGGTCACGGCCTGAGAACGCGTCGACGTAGAGAGCTGAAATTTCGCACATGATGTTTTTACTACATCGAAATCCTATAAAATTGGTTATAATCATTTTGTCTGTGCGAGAAACCGTTCTAGAAATATATGCGAAAAACAACTTCAAAATCAATACTTGAATAGATCGGTGACCATACGAAATTTAATACGGGCATTCATCTAGGGTATCATAAGAATTGGTCTTAGACCAATTCTAGCTTTTTTACTTGTTATTATAAATTTTGTCTGTTTGTTATGTTTAAAAAATCACTTCCACGAAATTTCATTTGACTCGCCGATAACTACTGCAAACCACGACTAGTGGTTCTTGGGAAACACACAGTATATACGTTAACAAAATTTCGAGGAAACAACATGCACATAAGCAAATCCGTTTGAAATTGTGGACGTCTAACCACAGCTGGGCGAATGCATTTGCAAGCGGTTGGCTAAGTTCCAACAAAAATTTGAGCGTAGCGAATTTGTTTAGCGTGGACTGTTATAAAACAGGCGAATGAGTTTAGTATTGTCTGTTTACATTTAATTCAAAATTTCTTTATTACACACCCCGGCATAAACACCACGTACATAAACGTTGGGTATACAGCGGATGAGATATGAAAATAATAAGTACAATAAGTAAAGTAAGTCATAAAACTGTACAAGATAAGTAGATTAGAATCAGCAAGAGTAATAGGTAACATATTATAGTAACAAAAAACCAGTGTAGTGTGATATAATAATAATGGTAATTCTGCGTGTGAACCACAAAGACACATTATTAAAATTTATGATTTAAAAAGCTCAAGATTAAGATTAACATAATGAGGTACAGCACATTAACTATTAAGTATTACAATCTATAGGGCTTCATCTGGTGAAGCTGACTTAACAAAAATCGTAAGAGAATGAGTCTTGAGCAGCTAGCGGTCTACAATTAACTAATAAACTAGTATTGCAGTGAGTTAGAATAATTCACCATGCAAACTGCAGAGATAAATTAATAAAATTTAAGAAGGGAAAGATTAAGACTATGCAGTCGGGTGGGGTACAATGTATTAAGTACCTACTACGCAAAGGCCTCCTCAGTAAGACAGACTTAAAGACTAGCACAGAGTGAAAAAGAATAGGGCGAATAGTAATTATAGCTATGATTATAACCTGCATCATGCATACAAGGTTGGCAACCATTGTAAAAGTTGTTAAACTAAGCCACTAACCTAGAGTTTATTCATCATATAAAAACTAATAAAGTAAGATATGAATATGATCTATAATAATTTTCATAAATATTAACCAAGAGTTCACTCACATACTACAGGAAATGCAAAGATGGCCCAATGTAAAGGAACGACACAAGAACAACGCTAATTTATCTGAAAGGAGAACAGTTATTTCTATTTTGATATGTTCAGTCTCCGAAACATTCTTGGAGACTATTTACAAAGTTAGTAATTTCATAAATAATTGTCGTCGTTTTGCGTTAGTTCTTCGATTTTTAAACAACCTCAAGCTTAAACGAGATCGCAAGCCTATAATATCAGGACAGCTCTCGGCAGCAGAAATAGAGGAAACTTTCATTCGAATTATCTGGGCTATTCAACAGAGAGACTTTGCTGACGATATCCGTGCTTTAGAATGTAAGGATGAAGTTATGGACAAAAGTGGAATTAAAAAGCTTTCATCGTTTCTGAATGATCATCATCGGTATAAAATTTTAAAAGTGGGAGAAATTCAGACTTACCATATCACATCAGATGCCCTATTCTCATGCCTCCGAAAAATGCTTTCGTCACATCTGACATTAGATTTTTACAACCAAAGCTAGCTTTAGTGGTAATTATAAGGCAACGATTTTGGGTTGTCAACGCTAGGGAGGAAGCTAGAAGGGTTGTTCGAGAGTGCCTTCATTGCTTTCGATATCGTCCGCGACTTACACAGCAAATCATGGGAGATTTTCCTAGTATCAGGGTCCAAGTTTCATTGCCATTCATACACAGTGGCGTAGATTTTGGGGTCCCAATACAAACTACTTACAGAATTCGTGAGAAAACTCCCTACAAATCGTACATTGCCATCTTTGTGTGTTTTTCTACAAGAGCAGTGCATATAGAAGTGGTGTCCGATTGGACGGCTGAGGCATTTATAGGAGCGTTAAAGAGGTTTATTAGTCGTCGAAATTTATGCAAACATTTATACTGCGATAACGCAACGAATTTTGTTGGAGCTCGAAGACAATTGGATGAATTTCGTACCGCATTCTTTCAACAACAATCGGAAAAAGATATTAGGAACTGGTGCTTCAGTAACGGCGTGGAATTTCATCATATTCCTCCCCGATCACCCCATTTTAGGAGTAATTTGAAGGCCGCGATAAAATCAGCCAAGACTCATCTGTATCGAACATTGAGGGACTCTCTACTGACCTTCGAGGAACTTACCCCGGTTATGACGCAAATTGAAGCAGTACTCAACTCCAGGCCAATTACTCCGTTGTCAACCGACCCAAATGATGAACAGGCGTTAACTCCAGCTCATTTTCTAAATCAAGCATCTTTAGAATATTTTGTCGAACCTGATCTTCCAAATCAAAAATTATCTTGTCTTCGCAGGTGGCAGCGAGTTTCTGCCTTACAGCAGAATTTCTGGCGGCGCTGTACGAAGGTATATGTGGTTCAACTCCAGGAGAAAGCTAAATGGAAATCTGCATATCCGGATGTAGCAGATATAACAATAGGCACCTTGGTTCTTGTCCACCAGGACGACAGCCCCCCTTATAGATGGAAGCTTGGTCGAGTTATCAGTTGTACACAAGGCTCGGATAGTTATATTTGAGTCGTAAGTGTGAAGACCGCAAATGGCATCATTCAACGTTTCATTCAAAAGGTCGCCCCTCTGCCGATAGCAGACGATGGTTAAAAGTATCATCAGATCTTTTCAAGGGTGGCGGCATGTTCGGTCTTTTTTCGACAAATAGAATAAAAATTTAAAATATTGCTCAGTTTACAATTAAAATTAACGTAAATGTTTAGTTTACTTACTTTTGCTTTTGACTGTAAAATTATCATTGGTTGTCGATTTTCATCCATACATATACATGCATACATCTCTTGTCATTATTATGATCACTAGTATTGTTATCCAGAATTAAATTTTGCTATCATATTTACATCAAAATATTCTTGTTTTTCTTCTTCGCTTGACTTCACAGAGAATAAAGTCATTCGTTGTTAAACCCAAAACGAGTTTAATTAATACCTAGCTACCACTCAAAAACTCTTGAGTAAACATTTGGGGCCCGAGCGGGACATTTCCGCATAATCAACGAAGGAAAACTAAAATTAAAACGATTATAGAAATAAAATTGGATTATTCGTCACGGGTAGTTGTCCTAGTCACACTAAATCACCCGCTATACCAGCAATTGTCGCACAGCCATCACACGCTAAAAGGAAAGTAATTGCATTTATTATCAGTGGATTAAATTAGCATCTGTACACAATACCAAAGAGCATTGCGATACTAAGATAGTGAGCATCACTGACATGTATATGTCGTAGACATTTGACGTAACTCAGCATTCAACGAAAAGTCTAGACACTTCATGGAATGTCGGCAAATAATCTAACGGTTTTAACTTAGCCCCTTTTTACATTATGTGTCTGAAATTTTTAGTCATTTCATCAAATGCTAAAAGCGTTTACGCCGATACTGTAATACCACCCTCTATACAGGGTGTTTCCCCTTAGGAGGTCCATAGAGCGGGAGGTGATAGTACTCACCTAGACGAACCAATAATTGTACGGCAGGGGGGGGGCATATCAAACGTTTAGGAGTTACAGGGTGATTCATAAAAAAAGGTAGGTTTTCACAAAACACCCTGTATCTTAAAAACTGCAGGGCGTATGGTCACAGATAAAGGCTCACTGTATGTAGAACTTCATGGCCTTTCCAACGACAGCTCAACCAGCCCCGTACCCCTCCGAAGTTATGACGGTCTAAACTAAAAATTTCGGATTTTCTTTCCTTTTTTTTACTTTGACTTCTATTATTTTTGCAAAAACGTCGTTAACATAACTTTTTTTTATACAAACTGTAAACTGTGGAGCCTTCTATTTAATTTGACCTACTATACCCTATGTGCTATCTGTATCCGTTAAAGAGTTATTAGCTCTTAACCTATTCTAAAACCTATTTTCAAACCTTCTCTCAACGATTATTTGTTCCCTTAGCACGTCATTTTACAAAATATCGTCTAATTTCCGTGTGACCTGAATAGGTTATGAGTTAATAACTGTTTAACGGCTACAGTTAACACATAGGGTGTAATAGGTCACATTAAAGAGGAGAGTCCCTAGTTTACAGTTTTTATAAAAAAAAGTTATGTTAATGACCTTTTTGCAAAAATAATAGAGGTCAAAGTAAAAAAAAGGAAAGAAAATCCGAAATTTTTAGACCTTCATAACTTCTGAGGGGAGAGGGGTACGGGGCTGGTTGAGCTGTCGTTGGAAAGGCCATGAAGTTCTGCATATAGTGAGCCTTTAACTGTGACCATACGCCCTGTAGTTTTTAAGATACAGGGTGTTTTGTAAAAACCTAGCTTTTTTTATGAATCACCCTGTAACTCCTAAACGGTTGATATTGCCCACCCCCCCTGCCATAGAATTTTTGGTTCATCTAGGTCAGTACTATCACCTCCCGCTCTATGGACCTCCTAAGGGGAAACACCCTGTATAACCTAATACTAGTAGTGGGATATGGGTGGTGGAGGGGGAGGTCGCACCCAGGCCTGCGACACACATGCCCACACACCACACATACACACACACCCATATACACACTCATATACACACATACACACACATACACCTCCCCCTCCAACACCCATCTCCCACTACTAATATTTGGTTATTTAGGGTGGTATTACAGTATCGGCGTAAACGCTTTAACATTTAATGAAATGACTAAAAATTTCAGACACATAATTGGCGTTTTCGTTTTTGCTTCGGGGTTAACTCCTGTCCTTTGAAGAAGCAAACACATGTTCGAGTTTGCATGCCGGCCTTGGAGTCATGTCACATTTGACTCCTGGTGTTAGCTCAGATGAGGGGCAGCTGTAGCCCTCCATACGAATCTCTGAATTGTCATTTTCAAATTGTGTGTTGCATTTGTTTTGACAAAATCGTTACAGATTTGAAATGTTTTTAATTTTTAATTTAATATATAGTATTTTTTACAGACGATAACAATAATTTTCAAGCATTCTATATAGAAGTGCCAGCAATTGATGTCAATGGAGACATTTGTTTTTTACAAGGTGAAACATGTGAATTGAGTGATATGGAGTGATAATACGGAAACTTCATTGGATATTTCTTAAATTCAAGCGCGCAAAAATCCAATAATCACAGTCATCACATTTTCACAACTTTCAAAAACGTTATTATTTTCCTCAAAATATGTAGGTACTCTATTTCCTCACGGTAATGCTCTAATAAATTGAAAACTGCAAAAATTGCCAGTTGGTGACATTTTGAATGACATATTATAACACAAATTAATTCGAACACGGAGCTTAGCACTTGAAGCAATTGACACTTCGGTGCAGGGTTAGAGTAACCCCAGTTGTCCCTGGTGCTATGCTTCGGTAGCAAAAACGAAAACACGGAATGTAAAAAGGGGCTAAGTCAAAACCGTTACATTATTTGCCTACTTCCCATGAAGTGTCTAGACTTTTCCTGAAATGCTGAGTTACGTCAAATGTCTACGACATATATAAATAGATTGCTTGTTGAACCAAAAATGCATGAAAGCAAATGGCACCACTTTCATATTCCTGTCTCTTTCCGTGAGAGCACACTTTCCCACTGAACTGTAACGATTAGGAACGAGAAATTGCTTGTAAAAATCCTTGATAAAAGCACTTTCTTCGACTCATAATTAAAATGTAACGATAAAAATAGTCCCAAATACTTTTGTGGTAAATTCGATAAATCCTACGGACATGCATATACGTAAATTCGCAGATTTAAATATAGCGCCAATTTACGACAGTTGGTAGCATTGACAGTGAGAGCATACTTTCTCAAATCAAAATTGGTGCCACATGAAACAGGAGATCAAGCAGTCCATTTATATATTTGTCAGTGGTGAGCACTGAATAAAATATCGGTATACTCGTACTGCAAGTGTGTTGACTACATAGAGCGTTTTAATAAATTGAGAGCAGTGAAATTTTTATTGCACTTCTCAAAATTTATAGATAAATAAGACTGCAGACAAAGAACTTAAATATAAGAAATTGCGCGTAATTTTTTGTCGTGCTTTTAACCTTTAGTAGTTAATAGTTGATTCTACCACACGATCTTCATTAGTTTAAGATAAAAATGTCGGAATTAGCGGATCTGAAAACTCAAAGATCGTCCACAAAAGGCTGCATCACTCGAATTAAAAATTTGGTGGAGCAAAAGGCTGATACGATTTTGCCTTCCGAAATTGAATGCAGATTAGGTATCTTGGAGAGTTATTCGAAGCAAGTTCTAGTATATCAAATGTCAATTGAAAAATTAGTTCCTAATGATGCAAATGAGTTAAAATTTAGAGGTTAGCTTGAAGATTTATATTGTGATACGAAATCCAAGTTGTTATCCCTGATGGCTGGTAGTAAAACGGCTAGTTATGTCAATGCTTCAATTCTTATCCCACAAATCAGAATAAGTCATTTACCTAAACGTAAACTTCCACAATTTTTGGGAAAATATACAGAATATACGAATTTCATTGGAAGTTTCTCGAAGTTAGTGCATAAAGATGATAGCCTGTCGCCAATAGAAAACTTTAATCATCTCATCTGTTGCTTAAGTGGCCCCGCGTTGCGAACAATCAAAGTATTCGAAGTTACTGAAGAAAATTATACAAAAGCTTTGGAACACTTGAAAACCAGATACGACAATAAATACCTAATCTTTCAGGAGCATATTATCGATTTGTTCAATTTGTCAAAGATTTCGAAAAGGTCATCCCAAATTAGTGGATAGCACAACTGCTCATCTCAGTGCTCTGCAGTCACTAGGTACATTCGAGGATAAAGCTAATGCTTTAATAATTTATTTGGTTAGTTCAAAATTGGATCCAGAATTCAATCTAAATGGGAAGAGTCAACGGATATCTCAAAATTATCAACCTGGAATGATTGTGCTCAAAATTTAAACCGACCTTGTCAATATTTGGAAGCTAGAGACGTGAAGCTTCAATGCGACGAATTAAATGCGTCAGTGAGACCTGTCTATAAATCTAAACCCGGTAAGACATTAAATTCGAATCTTACTTCGTTGGCAGCTAATCAGTCCTATTGTTTGTTTTGTAATGAAATCGATCATGCGATCTATAAATGTCGGAAATTCCTTGAATTGCCAATTTTAGACAGATTTTATGAAATTAAAAGGCGAGCTCTGTGCCTAAATTGTTTAACTAAAGAACATAGCGTCAAAAAAATTTCGGGTGTTTAGTATGCCCCATTATACACTTCTGCATAGATATTCTTCACAAAATTCAATATCGTTAGCGGAAAACACTTTGGCTACTCCAACTGTCGTTGATAATGCAGAAGGTCAGGTCGTCGGTAGTAGTTCATTAGTGTCCTGTGAAGAAGCTACAAGTCATGTTTTTCTCACGACACCGATTGTGAAGATTAACGACAGGTTTGGTTGCAATCATTTCGCCAGAGCTCTCTTAGACTGAGCTTCACAGCTCAATTTTATGTCCGAGAATTTATCCCGAATTCTCATGTTGAAAGATTGAAACAAATATTAGTGGAATTGGAGATGTTTCGGCCAAAGTACGTTACTCCACTCAAGCAAATTTCAAGTCTAAGATGAGCAATTATTAAACCAACCTCACGATGTATATTCTACCAAATATAACCGGAGTCCAACCTGAGAGGAAAGTTTCTATTGATAATTGGGACATTCCAGGGAATATTCCGCTCGCAGATCCAGAATTCTATAAACCACAAAGGGTTGATCTATTGATTGGTGCAGATACATTCTTCAATTTGCTATGCGTAGCTCAAATCAAGTTAGGCCCAGAGTTGCCAACCTTGCAGAAAACCTTACTCGATTGGATTGTGTCGGGAAGATATTCCAATTTGCTTAATAGATATAAAGATATTACTTGTATAGTGGCATGCGGCTTATATAATGCCCAAGATAATTGTCAAAACCAAGATGAATCGTTGAGTGAGATCGTCGAACGATTCTGGAAAGATGAAGAAGTTGGAACTGATGCTGTGAAATGGACTCATGAGCTGTCTCAATGTGAAGCTATTTTTAAAAATAAATTTTGTCGTTCGCAGGATGGACGGTAACTCGTTGGAAATTGCTCGCAAGCGTTTTTATTGTTTAGAAAGACAGATTTGTAAGGATAATGACTTGAGGAGCCAATACTCCCAATTTATTAAGGAATATCTCGTAGTCAGCCATATGGAATTAATATCGACCAACGATGTTCCCAAAGTTCATTTATTCATGCTAAATCAGGGCGTCTTACACCCGGATAGTTCGAATAAGTCACTCAATTCATTATTAATGGTGGGCCCGACACTACAAGATGATCCCTTTTTGATTGTTCTACGATTCTGATGCTACAAATACGCATTAATTGCAGATATAGCAGCAATGTATCGACAGATATTAGTATATCCTGAGGATAGGAACTTTCAACTTATCGTGTGGAGGGAGACTCCTATCCAAGAACTTCAGGTGTTCGGACTAAAAACAGTGATCTATGGTACAGCATCTGCTCCATTTTTGGCGACGAGATGTCTGCTTCGGCTCGCTCAAGAGAATGCGGAATCGAAGCCGGGGATCTTCTAAGATCATCAGCAAAGATTTTTATATGGACGATCTGATCATAGGAGCAGATACTCAAGAGGACCTTTTCAGGATCAAAGCAGAAGTTGAAAGTATATTAGCTTCTCGCACTTTCAATTGCGAAAGTGGTATTCCAATAATCCACAGTTCTTAAGAGGTATTGCTGAATCGGAGCGCGAAAAGCCTTTAAGGATAAATGATTCTGATATTGTAAAAACTCTAGGAGTGGGTTGGAAACCTATAAAGGATGAGTTTCACTTTCATTACAACTTTGGCACTTCATCGAAAGTTACAAAAAGGAGCGTTCTTTCAGACATCTCTCGGCTTTTCGATCTTCTGGGTCTTATTAATCCGATCGTCGTAAAGGCAAAGGTATTGTTACAAGAACTATGGATCTTAAAATTAAGTTGGGATGAGTCCATTCCCAAGACCTCTAATATCGTTGTCGGGAATTCAAGAAAAAACTTAAATATTTACGCGACATTCGGATTCCTCGACTGGTCCTTTTAGCGGGATGCTTAAGTGGAATTGAGATTCACGGATTTGCGGACGCCTCGGTTAGAGAACATGATTGTTGTGTTTATATTCGAGCTATCGAAACTGAGGAAAATATTACGGTCCGACTTTTATCTGCAAAGTCAAAGGTTGCACCTTTAAAAACATCGAGATCATTACCCTGCCTGGAACTTTGTTCACCGGTACTTCTATCTAGACTTGTAGGCAGAATTAATCGTAACTTTCACAATCGTTGGGATATAATATATCTATGAACAGACTCAGAAATTGTGCTAGACTGCATAGGATGTCATCCCTCGAATTGAAAAACTTATGTTGCCAATCGGGTATCGGAGATTCAGGAACGAACAAAAGACGCAATCTGGAGACATGTTACCTCGAAATCCAATCCAGCGGATATTATTTCAAGGGGTATGTGTGCTGCGGAAATTTCAAACTCCATTTGGTTTTCTGGTCCTCCTTTTTTACTACAGGAAATGCAAAGATGGCCCAATATAAAGAAACGACACAAGAACAACGCTAATTTACCTGAAAAGAGAAAAGTAATTTCTATTTTGATATGTTCCGAAACATTCTTGGAGACTATTTACAAAGTTAGTAATTTCATAAATAATTGTCGTCGTTTTGCGTTAGTTCTTCGATTTTTAAACAGCTTCAAGCTTAAACGAGATCGCAAGCCCATAATATCAGGACAGCTCTCGGCAACAGAAATAGAGAAAACTTTCATTCGAATTATCTGGGATATTCAACAGAGAGACTTTGCTGACGATATCCGTGCCTTAGAATGTACGGATGAAGTTATGGATAAAAGTGGAATTAAAAAGCTTTCACCGTTTCTGGATGATCATCATCGGTGTAAAATTTTAAAAGTGGGAGGCCGTTTAAGAAATTCAGACTTACCATATCACATCAGATGCCCTATTCTCATGCCTCAGAAAAATGCTTTCGTCACATCTGAAATTAGGTTTTTACAACACAAGCTAGCTTTAGTGGTAATTATAAGGTAACGATTTTGGGTTGTCAACGCTAGGGAGGAAGCTAGAAAGGTTGTTCGAGAGTGCCTTCATTGCTTTCGATATCGTCCGCGACTTACACAGCAAATCATGGGAGATTTTCCTAGTATCAGGGTCCAAGTTTCATTGCCATTCATACACAGTTTCATAGATTTTGGGGGCCCAATACAAACTACTTACAGAATTCGTGGGAAAACTCCCTACAAATCGTACATTGCCATCTTTGTGTGTTTTTCTACAAGAGCAGTGCATATAGAAGTGGTGTCCGATTTGACGGCTGAGGCATTTATAGGAGCGTTAAAGAGGTTTATTAGTCGTCGAAATATATGCAAACATTTATACTGCGATAACGCAACGAATTTTGTTGGAGCTCGAAGCCAGTTGGATGAATTTCGTACCGCATTCTTTCAACAACAATCGGATAAAGATATTAGGAACTGGTGTTTCAGTAATGGCGTGGAATTTCATCATATTCCTCCCTGCTCACCTCATTTTAGAGGTATTTTGGAGGTCGCGATAAAATCAGCCAAGACACATCTGTATCGAAGATTGAGGGACCCTTTACTGACCTTCGAGGAACTTACCGCGGTTATGACGCAAATTGAAGTAGTGCCAATTACTCCGTTGTCAACCGACCCAAATGATAAACAGGCGTTAACTCCAGCCCATTTTCTAAATCAAGCATCTTTAGGATATTTTGTCGAACCTGATCTTCCAAATCAAAAATTATCTTGTCTTCGCAGGTGCAGCGAGTTTCTGCCTTACAGCAGAATTTCTGGCGGCGTTGGTCGAAGGAATATGTGGTTCAACTCCAGGAGAAAGCTAAATGGAAATCTGCATATCCGGATGTAGCGGATATAACAATAGGCAGCTTGGTTCTTGTCCACCAGGACGACAGCCCCCCTTATAGATTGAAGCTTGGTCCAGTTATCAGTTGTACACAAGGCTCGGATGGTTATATTCGAGTCGTAAGTGTGAAGACCGCAAATAGCATCATTCAACGTTTCATTCAAAAGGTCGCCCCTCTGCCGATAGCAGACGATAGTTAAAAGTATCATCAGATCTTTTCAAGGGTGGCGGCATGTTCGGTCTTTACATGGTTAGCTTATCTCCCTACAAGGCGAAGAAATTGCTATTAGCAATTATTTCAAATTCCTTCACAAAAAAAGGATAAAAATATTTTCTCACAAAACGATTAGGGAAAAATGAAAGTTTTAAATTTCAACCCAAGTCGTTTCATTAGAAAAAAAAACCCCAAGATAAATCTTACCTTCAGTACATATCGGTCACATAAATTTTACTCGGTGAAGATTGAAACGATCAAGTTTTCACGGAAAAGGCTTTTATCGGCACAATGTATGAACCAAAGGCAGGACGATGGCTTGATATTTATGAAAAGATCAAATTACACTTCAAGCCATCGTCCCTCGCGATAATTCTGGAAATGTTAACACGTGTCCAGTGAAAATAATTTTCTCAGAGTAGAAAAATATTAATTAATCATTTTTTTTCTACCCTGAACGCCGAGACTTGAGAGTAAAAATTATCAAGTCAAAAAGATGGATCGCTGGCAGTATAAAGTGAATTGTCATTAGAAAATAAAAAGAAAATTGTGAATATTATAAAATTGTGATTCGAATGTTAAGAAATCTTGTGAGTCTGAAAAGACAAATTGTAGTCCAATATTACAAACAGTCGTTAGTAAATAAATTTTTATTAGTATAACGAAATAATTGTGATTTTTCATTAAAACCCGGATACAAGTGAAATTAAGTTCCCAAAGGGAAGTAACAAACAAAAAAAGAACGAAAAAGGATAAAACGAGAAAGAACAGAATTTTCCGAATACAGTGGTGATCAGTAGGTACCCCCTTACTTAGTTACGGGATAAGCGTAACAGTAACGCGTGAATATTTCTGCTAGAGAATTTTATGGAAGGTTTATGTGACTTTTTTGTTTTTTTTTGTTTTTTGTTTTTTTTTATAGTTCGATTGCATAATTTTGTATTTAGTCTAATGTTCTTGTATCGGCAAGATACATGTTTTTGAGATTGATATCTTTGCAAACCCATTTTTTGTTTTATACTGACTACACGAACGTATTTGTCAGCAGCTGGATGAACTTTGATAATGCGTCCTAATAACCAACGGCATGATACCAAATTTCGTACTTCAATTATAACTAAATCTCCTATCTTAGGATTTTAGATTGTTGTCTGCCATTTAGATTGATTTTGGATGGAAGTCAGATAGTCGTTAGACCGTTTATGCCAAAACTGTTGTTGCAACAATCGAAGATGTTTCCACCTTTTAAATGATGAAGCATTATCCTTTACCATAGGTTCTGGTGGAAGTAATAAGGAGATCTCGATTGAGAAATGTTCCGTGGTTAAACTACTAAGATCCTGTGGATCTTATATGATAGGACATAGAGGCCGGGAATTTAAACAAGCTTCGATTTGTGCCAATACTGTTGCGAATTCTTCAAATGACAATGAAGAATTTATTGAAGTTCGCTTTAAATGATATTTTATTGATTTAGCTCCGGCCTCCCACAATCCTTCGAAATGAAGTGCGGAAGGCAGATTAAAATGCCAGCATATGCCGTCTTGAGCTGGTGTTTCTGTCATCTGCTTGTTAGCTTGCAATATGGCTGTTCTGAATTCTTTTTGTAGGACTTTATCAGGTCCAACGAAATTAGAGCCACAATCTGCAAATATATCTGTGGTAAGTCCCCTTCGGCTGGAGAACCGTCTAAACGCTGCTATAAGGGCTGCTGTGGATAAATCGGCTTCTATATGAATGGCTTTGGTGGCCATGCAAACGAAAGTGTATATATACCCTTTATATAAAAGATTATTTCGATATTTGGATACCTAGCCCAGTTTGTTGAAACGGTCTAGTCATATTAACCCATGGTGAGGCTACATTTCCCATAATCTGATTTTTGATATTCGCAGATTGCTTAAAGCAAATTATATATTTATGTAACACCTTATGTACGGTTTTATGTCCTTGTGGAATCCAGAATTCATTTCGTATTGTGGACAAAACCAGTTGCGGGCCTCCATTCAATGTATTTGTATGGAAGTGTTCAATGATTAAAGTGGTTCATCTGCTTTCCTTGGCAGGAGTATTGGGTGTTTTTGAATATAATGAGTGCTAGCATTTCTTAGTCGTCCACCTATGCGTACTAAACCATTGTCTAAGAAGTGATTGAGAGATAGGATTTTGCTTTTAGCTGAAAGTGAATTCCGTGCTTGTAAGTGTTCAATTTTAATACCGAAAATGGCAGTTTGTTCTAATTTAATGAGCTGAATTTTTGCTTGATTTTTGTTGGATTAAGTGTCTTTGGGTCCATTAGTTGTGCTTGAGCTTGCAGATGCCTTTTTGCATTTATTAATGAACTAGATGCAACAGACAACCATGCATTGCAATTTGGTAGAACTAGAGAATTTCTGGAACAAATCATCGATGTTTGAATGAGTGGTTGTAAGATGAGTTGCTCGTCTTTGCTCCATTTTAGGCTGATTTTCTAAAACTAGTTTCAATTTTGGAAAATTTTTATCTGTACTTTGCAAACAATGAGGTCCATGCCACCATAATTGATGATCAATTAATAACGAAGAGTTAACTCCTATGGAATTACAGTCGGCTTGATTATCAATAGACCTTATATGCTGCTATGCCTTAATGTCGATTAAGCCTTGTATTTCCTCAATCCTATTAGCCACATACATTTTATACTTGTATGTGTGACTACGTATCCAATCTCCAATCTCCAATAGAACAATCTGGCCAAGCAAATGTAGGAATTTGGTCAGATTGTAGATCTAATTTAACGCGTGCTACCATTACCGCTTTCTTTTACTGCACCCATACAACTACCACTGCTCATCCAAGATATTCCTCAAATATTTTGTTATGACATGCAAATGCATTTTTAAATGCACTTGAAATTTTTGAATGCAATTTTAAATGAAATAAATTTGTAATTTTCAGGGTCAACTTGTAATGATCAATATATTGCATAGGACAATATACATATTGGTGATTGGCCTTTATGCTTCTGATTCGGGGCATTAGCACCCGAGGTTGGCAAATGCAACTTTGAGAATGATGTAAGCTGAGAGAAGGTCAGGAAGCTTGGTATTGGATCTAAGGTTCGGTGCAATGTTGATATTGATTCTGATGAGTTCACTGACCTCCTCTCCCATCCTCCATTGGTGCCACCGCAATACGATTTCGGTTGCAAGAAGATAGACGAAAAACATTCGCATATTATTCAGTCTATAGATAGTAATACACATGCAACCCAGGCATATCTAAACCAAAACTTGAACTCATTGCACAAATATTGTGACAATTCTGAAGTGTTGTAAGTGCTCGCTATACGCGTCACCTTACACCCTAGTTACTTCACGTGACATCATTAGCATCCCTCGTTTGGCGTTATCTGTAAATTACCCTGAAATTCAAAACATTTTCATCTCACTAGCATTAAAATCCTAAAACATGCATCGCATGAAACCAATAAATTTCTTTCCTAAATTATCTTCATGCAGTTCAGTTATGCCTTGGTTACTTTTCCTCACAAAATTTCTCCAAAGCAAAAGTTAGTATCTCGGATTTCACCTTCTAAATTATTTACGCCAACGTAAACAATTTCCTCGCGATGAGTTCAAAGTACTTGAACGCATATGAATTATGCCATTTTAAAATATTTTTGTCACGAAAACCAATAATGCCGACGCAAGCGATTTACGTTTTTTGTGATGAGTTCAAAGTACTTGAACTCATACGATTTAATCACTTTTCCCCTTAAATCGGTTCTTGCTGAGAATAGCATCTTTTTCACTTATCGAAGAAATTGATTGACCGATAGATTTTTACTTTGAATTTTTTCAATAAATCGATGGAGGGAGAACCTAAATAAATTCAGTTGATGTTGCTAGGAACAAGCAGAGTTTTCCTAACTTTTGAAGTGATCTGAAGAGTCCCCCTACCAGAGGTAAGGCCTTCAGATCTCTAGAAAAAGCAAATACTTACATATTAAATAAAAATTTATTGTATTAACATAACTGTACAAAGTTGTTTAATAATATTTCATAGTGTACAAAAGTTATCCAGTGTTTAAATAAATAAAATTGGGACTGGTGATCTTCTCTGTATAGAAAGCACTCCCCAGTCCTTGCGTATCTCATTAAAACCCAGAACAGAAGCAACAAATAATAAAATAATCTTAAATGCTGGTCTTAATGACAAAGACAGCAGACAGCGAACACAACGCGAATGATGTTCACATAAACATGGAAACATTATTCTTAGATACTATAATTGCGCTACAAGAACAATTGGACTCTCGATTCCAAAACATATCAAATAATACACATAACTCCACAGACCATCATCATAATGTCTCCTTTAGAGATTAATCTACCTTCTTATTATCACAAGAAAGGGTTATTGATTCCTTCAGTGGAAATCCGAAAGATCTTCACCAATTTGTTTCAAGTTGTGATGATATACATATACGCGACGGCAACGACGACGAATGAAGTGAACTCCCTCCTTCGCTTAGTACGGAGTAAACTATCCGCCGAAGCGTATGATGTATTAAGGTACAACCAAATGTTTGAAGTCAAAGCCTCTAGATCTAACTTTCAATCCCAGTTAAGCAATTCAAGACATAAAAGGAGGAAAGACTAGAGATTTCCTCCAAAGATTAAATGTAACACTGTCGAAGCTAAATGAGGTTACACACTTATACAAACGGACAAAATACTTCTAAGATCTTTATTAAAAGGCAATAGGTGTGTTCTTTTGTGTCCACAAAACAGAGCTGAACAAAAGATACACAAAAGAACGCCGCATTCATTTTCATAGAAGATTTATAAATGAAGCGAACAGTACAAATAGTTCGCTTCAATCGACAGAACAATTTGTTCTCGCCAATATATGGGAGTTCTAGAACAAGGTACACAAAAGAACTCAGCTAATAAGAGTCAGGCGGTGAGGACAATTGAAGACAGATTATCTAATCCACAATTACAGACCTTGGCTAAAGTCCATTCTGATATATCTTTTTTTTTTTTTTGCACTAAAATCACACATTTTAGAACAAGCATCACGTTCAGAACAAAAGCAACCCAGATTTCAAGTAAACAACAAGGCAAATCAGTATCTTTTTCAACAGAATATCAACTCAAACCTTCGTTGCTTCAAATGTCATAGACTAGGGCATGCTGCGTCAAGATGCCCAGCCATATAACGCCTAACGCAAAATATCAATGCAATTAATTCCCAATTCCAACCACCTCCCGAT
Source organism: Dioctria rufipes (assembly GCA_963924295.1). Classification (NCBI taxonomy): domain Eukaryota; kingdom Metazoa; phylum Arthropoda; class Insecta; order Diptera; family Asilidae; genus Dioctria; species Dioctria rufipes. Next base: position 67,277,550 of record OZ002740.1, on the reverse strand, counting down.
TAAAATAAGGTTACACCTACCTTAAGCCCCTTCATTTCGATATTGTTATCGGATGGGCGATACCATCAAAGAATGCAGAGCTAGAGCGGTAAATAATGACCGGATTCCCAATACTCAAAGGGATTCAAATAATTTCCAAAGAGTAAGCAATACTCTGCCAAAAAACAGGGGTAAGAGACCGCCACAGAACAGGAGTTGGCAGTAACTAGTACTCTGAAAAAATCGAGCTCCACCGCAGAGATATAATAATGCAAATATATCGGTTAGATCGCCATCTTCTATCAAGAAAAACAATAGGACATCATAGGCATCATGGAAGGGAAACTGGATGCAGCGGGGGAACATATTCGACAAACCCTCGCATGTAGAAACAGCAGCGCAAATCCACAGGAATCCCGAAGAAATATTTATTTCGACAAACCCTCGCATGTAGAAACAGCAGCGCAAATCCACAGGAATCCCGAAGAAATATTTACAGTAAATTAAACAACAATAAATTAATTCGTATCCCCATCCGAAATAATAAAGGTTCTTTCACTCGTTTCTTTGCCTGTCGAGATCTGCTCTGCTCCACAGATTACTTTTTTTTATTGATACAGAACCAGAGATAGCCATAGCATCTGCTACATTATTCACAGATATTTGTTCAAGCCATGGTTTTGACTCATCCACAGGTTCCAAGTAGCAGAAAAACAAATGAAAAAATAGAACAAAGAAAAGAAATGAAAAAATGAAAAACCCCAAAAAAATTGAGAAAAATAAAACAAGAAATTTATTAAAAATATTTAAAAACTAGATTCATTCGAAACGAATCGAACCTGTGTACGCCCGCAGTGGGCTGAAAAAAGAAAAAATGAAGAAGAAGAAGCGTTTCCTGTTACAAGAAAATCTTACGCTCATCGGTATGGCTTGGTTTTCTGCCTACCGTAGACGCTTGAAACAGATCAAATTGATCTCATCTCATACATACTCAGAATAAACTCTGGGTGGGAATTATATGGGGCAAAAACTCCTATATTCCAACAAGAAGGAAGAAACCAAATTAGATAGGCAGCAAACTCGGTCAATTTAACATTGACTAAATTTTCTATGAATTTAATTTATAGCAGAAACTCACTAATGGAGTATACTCCCGCTCTTGTATCTTCAGTCGTCTCAGACCCATCTGTAAATATACAAATGTCTATTGCTATAATTCCCTCGTTCCCTTCGCAGTCATTTTCTGAGGATATCAATGTTATTAACCTTCCACTGAAGTGTAGGACGGGAATTGGGTATTTGTTACTAAATTGTCTTCAACGCAGTCTAATGCCCAAAGGCTACTGGAATGTCTCCCCCCCCCCCTTTCCTTTCACCAACTCATTGATTTAACACTGGAACCACTACACTTCTACAATGAAGGTCCATCAGTAGCACATCAAGTATTACCTCCAATGCAGCCATGGGCGTGCATCGCAGGCACCTAGTTGAAATTTCTCAAGAGTCGCCCCAACGACATCCGTGAGTACTTCTCGAATTTCATAATGACGTTTTAATTATTATTGAACATTTTTTTACTTCACAATCCCATTTAAAAGAGAAAAATGCGTCACTCCTATCCATTTTCCCCTACTTTAAAATAAGTTATTTAATTTTTTTTTTTTTTTTTTTATATTATTAAGCCAAGCTCAGGGGATACCCTATGATGCAAAGCACAGCGTGGCAGGAAGGAGATAGGGAAAGGATTAAGGGATATGAGGAGAGTGGCGGAGGTGCCGATGTATGTCGCCCTTAAACTTTTGCAGGTTGTATGCCGGAAGAAAGACAGAAGATGGTAGACTGTTCCACATTCGCACAGTTCGGGATAAGAAAGCATCACGGAATTTAAGTGTACGGCCGAAGGTAATTTGAAGGGTAAAAGGATGAGCGCGGGATGCAGCGCGGGTATTGCGTGCAGGAACTATTCTACAAGGGATCAGACTAGATATTTCATCAGAACATTGGCCATGCATATAGCGATAAAGGAGCGAAAGGCTTCCAACATTGCGACGGTGCTCGAGCGAGTCGATATGACGAGTAATTGCCACATCGCCAATGAGCTTGCAGGCTCTCTTTTGGACAATATCCAATGAAGCTAAGGCTGTGCGACCAGCCCCGGCCCAGATATGGGAATTGTATTCCATTCTGGGTCTGATGTAGGACTTGTAGAGGAGCGCTATATTTGATGGGCTGAAATATTTCTTACACCTTTTCAAGAAACCAAGACATTTGGATGCTTCTTTGGCAACCGAGAAGATGTGATCTGTCCAGCTTAACTTACTGGAAATATTAATGCCAAGAATTCTTAGTGACGGTGATTCAGAAATTAATGCACCATCAAACGAAACGGGAGTGGTTAAGTGATGGTCTTGTTTTAATGAGATGAGACAGCTTTGGGTCTTAGATGCATTGAATTCGACGCGATTCACTTTGCCCCAAGCGAGAATATTGTCAAGATCGTTATTCAATGATCTAATCATGCAGTCTCGTTTAACACATGCGGCGTTCCCTCTGGAATCCGCAAGGGTGTCAAAGGAGTATGCGAAATCAAGGGTACTGTCATCAGCAAAGCTATGGATAGGATTGAAAGTAAGGGAAAGCAGATCATTAATGAAGATTAGAAATAGAGTCGGAGAAATAACAGAGCCCTGGGGGACACCGGCATTAATAGGATGAGGATCAGATATAACGCCATCTAATACAACTCGTATTTGGCGACTAGATAAAAAACTTTAAATCCATAATAGAAGAGGAGGGGAAAGACCAAGTGCTTTGAGTTTGGCTAAAAGGGCTGAATTCCAGACTCTATCAAAGGCCTTTGAAATATCTAGAGCAACGATTTTGGACTCACCAAAATTGTGAAGACTACGATTCCAACGTTCCGTAAGAAAAGTCAGCAAGTCTCCAGATGAGCGTCCGTGCCGGAAGCCGTATTGGCGATCGTTGATTAGCTGATTGGTTTCCAGATACTTCATTAATTTGGAGTTAATGATAGATTCAAAAACCTTAGAAAGAATCGAAGTGATTGCAATTGGTCGATAATTTGAGGGATCGCTACCCTCTCCTTTCTTGGGAATAGGCTGAACGTGAGCTAGTTTCCAAGCAGTTGGAAATTTTCCTGTCGAGTAGGACAGGTAGAATAGTTTGCGCAGAGGTTTAGCCAAGGATGAGGCACAGCTTTTAATTAATAGGGGCGAGAAACCATCAGGACCAATAAAATTATCCCATTGCACCCATTCCTGTTAACTTCAAATTTAAATGAACGAGTTCCCTTCCATGTTTCATCTTTCGAAATATCTTTCAATGGCGTTTATACGTAGGTGTGTGCACACGTTGAAATTAAATGATTATTGTACTTGCACAATATTTACTTACCGAGTTAAATTAAAAGTCAGTTAAAGTTTAACTTTTGTATCTCTCATCCGCCATAAGCTGCTGACTAGATACAAAAGTCTTCTTGACTACGCCACCTGAAAGTAGTTCTGTATCCGTATAGCAAAGGCTGCCTATGTGAGAACATGTCAGGAAAATACCTACACATCCACAGCAAAAGAAACTTTTAAATTGCAAATTGAATCAGGAACCGGAAAATTCTCTCCTTGGAGAATCTCATTATTTTTCAGTTCAGACATGGAAGTTATAAATGAAACTGAAGTCGAAAAGTTTTTCACTGGGATGGAGCGATAGTTGCCTGCCTCTTTAAATTTACTCAATCCTTGACACACACTTATATTGTTTCTCGGTCAATTTAGGTACATTGTACATACATAATATATTTGTGTGTGCATATATGAAGAAAAATATATGTACATAGTTAAGGGTAGGTTAGGGTAAGAGCAGTGATTTAAAGCTCTTAGAAATTCAATCTTAATAAGGACAACGGTTGCATGAAATTTAGTTATGTTATCGGGCGAATATGTTCCATGATCCGGAGGATTACAAGATGGTTACAGGGTTTGAAAATTTCTTGTCTTATAATATACTACACAAATGTAAGGCTTTGATACATTAGTCACTCTGGATTTTCGGAATTTACAAAAGAAAAGGATTTTGTTATTTCGGATGACTTGCTTTTGAACATCGTTGTAAGATGCTATGTCGGATTTTCTTACATATTCCTAGATTTACTATGTTTTAAAGATGTAGCATACTGTCATAACTTTTTTCCCTTCCGTAATCCGATTTCTCTCCTCTAGCTCGATTTCATCTCCTTAAACTGATAATCCAACTGGGCTGTATACAAAAACATTTTTATTTTGGGAGGTTTTATAATTTATTATTTTATTCTGCTCTTTTTTTTTTTTGCAACTTTAACAATATTAATCTTAGTACTGTACAATTTCCACTTAAAATCTTTCAGGATCTCTGCAATGCCGAACTACGGTTGATTACTTTAAACACGAAACTGATCTAGTCCGCCTATTCCTGATATTTTAAGATTTTCACTTTATTTATTTTGCGCGATCTTCACGACTCATTCACAAAAAATAACCAAAATTAAGAAAAGCTAATTCTTTTATTCCTAATATCTTTCAACCTCTTCGACGGGACTTTTGTTCCTAATATTTTTCGTTTCGACGCGACTTTTACTTCAAATACCATTGGATATAGAAAATCTCTAAGAAAGGCGAAATAATTTTTTTTTCCAAAATACTTTCACATACTGATTAAATCCATAAAACTATTGCATATAAAAAGGATTACTGGACACTGGAGCACATGCACCCCGACTTAGATCAGGGAGCTAGCGTTGGTAACATACCTACCCCATTCGAAAATAAAAGATAATAATTATAAATGGAGAACTTCATTACAGTTAACAAGAAAATAAAGGAAAACAGTTGGAAAATGACTACAATAAGCGCTACTCTCCGATTTTCTTTAAACTTTGCGCAGGTACTAGTTGCAATTTATTCACAAATCACAAATATGCAATTTTTTTCAGCGGAATCCTATAGTTTCCGAGATATTTAACTTTAAAAATCGCGAAATTTGCATTGCGCTTAACAACACAATTTGACATTTTCACAATTAATTAAATTCTTCTTCTTTTTAATAGCAAAAAGAGGCAATGGTAGGTAGTACATATATACATACCTTCCGAACATTCAGGTTATCAGAATTGCGCTTTTTTATTCATTACGAATATTCAAGTGATATGTAGTAACCCAGCATAAATTACGATAAGAAATCGAATCGAACACGATTCGATCTCGAAGTCGTTTTCGGTACTATATCGACCCGAAAAAGAAAAAAAATATATCGGGTCGTAAAAACGATTCGATTCCGAGCCGTTTTATCGAAATTATCTCGAATTTTTGGAATATATTTTGGTTGCATATAATAGCCTATATACTCGGTTTTCGTTGAAAAAATTGTCCACATCGAAACGGGTCAACGAGTTATTAACTGTTACACACCTTAGACAGAATATCTTCATAATGATTTCATTTATATTCTTGTTGTTGTTTTTGACGGAGATAGCATGATTTTTACTGACAAAAATAATATCATTTAATCCCTGACAAAAAGGACTACTATCGACGACAGTCAGTCAGAAATGAAAGAATTTTCTGAAATGGGCGTGAATTTCGCAACGGAATAAATTCTCAGAACTTACAGTTTCTACATGACTCTTCAGAGTAGTTAAAACTTCGAGTATATTTAATTTAAATGAATAATTATCGAAAATCAGATCAGCAAATTGTTTTAAGTCAAAACTTCGAGTTCATCTTGGAAAAGCGAAGTATTCTCAAATGATGGATTTTATTTACCTCCGAAACTATTTCTTTCCTACTCTTTAGTTCTTCGCGAATTCCCCGCAGAAGCAAAACTTCGATAAACTGTTTGCTGGGAAGGAATATTTAGGTAGAATGGAATAGAAACACATTTATTGAAGAAACACCGACTCACACGGGCAGCCTTGCGAGCACACAAACACACACACCTCCTTCAAACAATTCCCGAATCGAATCAACATCTAAATCGGAAATGCCCAGTTGAGAAATCATCTTATTTCCAGCAAAATTTTCCAAATCTCTCCATAAACATTTAAATCTGGCAACCTTTTTCCAGACTTTTAACCAATTTCTAAATTAGTAGCAATAATTTCTAATGTTTTTTTTTTTACACCATAGATTTAACAAAGACTTTGTGAAACACCGAATATCCCGTAGACTAGTATAAGCGCACAAAACAAAGGACAAACTAATGAACAAATGAAAGCCTCGCAGAAATGGCGCAAGTTAAAGATAAATAAATAAACTTTATTGAGACCAACACGTAACACGAGTCTTCGCGACTTCTTATGATTATAAAGGGCTTTCCAATAAGAGGTGTTATTTTGATATTCAAAGAAAAATGCCATGTTTTGAGATAAATGATCGGATCTTTATTTCATTATAAAGAGGAAGGTATGCCGTTAATAATGGAAAATAACATCAGCCAAATAACCACCACGACCACGCCTACAGGACCATATCCTTTTCATGAAATTTTGCTTACTTATTAGTATGTCTGGCTGCACTTATTATCAAACGGTGATGGCTGGTTACCTCTTAGAAATGGTTAGTTATTTTGACAAAAGGTCTGAAGATTGTTAAAAAATACTGCGTAAGCTTGCTCCCAGCACACCATCTCATACCTCTCACGAGCCTCTAACAACAACCCACAACTTATAAACCAAATAACTAATTCCCCCGAGGGGAAAATACCATGTGTACTATCACAAAATTTTACTTGACTTGCTTCAGTCTGACTGCTTAGGAGCTATTTATATTTTGATGTAAGCAGGTTTACAGTTTTTCTGCCTGACATTTTGCTACTCCTTATTCTAGTTCAAGTCTTTGCTAGTGAAGTTCAGTGGATTTATATCCATTAGTTTAAAAAGTGTACGAGATAAGAGGTTAATTATTCTTAACATATTAAAGATAGGTGTAAAATCTTCTTATTTTCTAATGAAGAACTATTTATATATATTCAAAAATTAACTGAAATGAGTGCATGGTTTACCCTACCATCTATGTATATGCCTAATCCAATAAGGATAACTACAATTCCACTCTAGGTACCTAAGTTTAAACTTAAAAAGAATTAAGAAATAAGAAATTGGGAATAATACTTCTTGTGAGGTCTGGTTGTTGAGATAATATTTATATGACTTTACAGATGATGACACATATTGAGTTGCCTTATTATATTGAGGTATAATATATTAATTATTAATGTAGTTAAACTCTATTCAAGTGGTTCAGTATTAAAGATGATGAGAGCCAGATTTTTGCATAAAGGACGGTGTTTTAACCTCAGTAGTTGTAGATCGAAGCTTTCTCGTAGAACGGCATTGGCAATTGATTTTCCTGATTAATCTATAAAATCGGTCGGTATTGGGGGAAAGGTAAGGGAGTCGTTACGATTAAGGTTATATATTGCTTTAATTATTGGGTGTTGATGATTTGCAAAGCGCTCTAACGATCTGTTACCTAGTTTTATTAAATATTGGATAAGGGGAATGATACCCGATGCCTTATAAAGGACTGAGTTGGGGAACCATTTTTTATTGAGTCTTCTATATTTGCTTGTGCAGAATGTGAGAAATCTTCTTTCGAAAAGACTAAGCTGTTTTGCAACGAAAGGGGAGATGATAAACCATGGGATGAAACCGTAGGTGAGGACGGGTCTGAAGAGTGTTTTATAAATCAGTATCTTGGTGCTTTTGGTTAGGCTATGAGAGCTGAGTAGTGGTTCAAGTATAGCCGAGGCTGCTTTGGCTTCATTTTTTATTTATTAACAACATCTACACACTTAAAACCTAGCTTTACACTTATGTGTAGGTAAACTTAACAAAAATAATCTGCTGCACTATGAGGTATTGTAAAATAAAGAAAAGGCAAGGCAAAAATAATAATAAAATAAGATAATAATGAATAGGGAAGTCATTTAAAAAAGATTGAATAAGTGAGGACCAGGTATGGAACCCTGAGGGACTCCCGAGTGTACTGGGATGCATCCAGTGGATTCATTGCCTATAGTGATAGTACTTTTCCTCTCCGCGAGAAAACTTTTAATTGTTTTTACCGGCCAAACGGGAAGATTCAGTTGTAGCATTCTGTAGGTGCGACCTTTGTGCCCTACAGAGTCAAAGGCTTTTTCTAAGTCTATATCTATGCACACTGTGCATTTCTGATTACTTAGATTGTGGATGATTTTGTTAGACGAAAGTAAGATAGCCTGTTCCATGGAGTGTCCCATTTTGAAGGTAAATTCCTTTTCCGGCGTCGTGATATTCAAATCCTCACATACATTTTCCAACCTTTCTGCCAGAACGCTTTCAAATAATTAACCAACATTGGATATCATGGAAATTAGTCTGAATTCACTAATTTGTTTAGAGTTCCCTTTCTTGGCTATGGGGATGAGTTTTGACTCTTTCCAGACTGCAGGGAAATGTCAGTTGTTAATGCAGTGGTTGAGTAGCGAAGACAGGATTAAGTCGAGTGAAGCTGAGCACTTGCGAATGATAAAATTGGTAATTAGTTCCGGTCCGGACAATTTTTTATTATTAAGGTTTATTTCGGAAAGTTGGGTTTTACTAGCGGAGGTGAATCTTAATTGGTCATTTGGGTTGTAAGGTTTCCTGGTTGAAGAGAAAGTTGTTAGCTGGCGTTGAAGGTCTGCACATCAACATGCACTAGCCTGCTCAGGGTTTTGTCATGTGTTGAGTGATTTTCGGCATAGATGTGAAAGAAGTAATCTTTAAAAGCCTCTAGCTTATCCTCGGTGAAGGATAGAAGTGAAGCAGAAGTAAATTTCTGCAACAAGAGTACATTCCTACTTAGGTGGAAGAAAAATAAAAGTTTTCGATAGTATGGGAAGCCCAGAGTAAATTCTCATGTTTTCAGATTAAATTCTGAAATGGGAATAGGTCCTTCTGCAAGTCAAGGCAAGTCAAGTAGCCCTAAATTTGGTTTGATGTCGTCTCTTGTCCTCTTGTTGACAGTTGTCCTTTATCCTTTTTCAAGTTTCATTTTCACTGTCGTCTTTTGCTTTACAGATGATATGCCGTATTAGCCGTACTGCATGTCGTTCTCGTTTTGGATTTAGTTGTTCGTTGGAAGGCGGGGAAGGAATTAATGGTTTCTAAGGCATTGGTTTTCTTCAGAGACACTCTCTGAGTAAACGTGGTGTCCTTCTGCTCTGGCTCGTCGCCTTTTTATAGCCGCTTTGAGCCGCTACCTCTCTCGTCGATATGTTTCCCTGGCAATGCTCGGTTTCGTAGTTTCATTACTCTGAGTTTTGATTATGGTGAGGGCGAACACGTCTTGTGTGATGTAATGATATTTTGTCAAGTCAACAATGTAAATTCATGGAAGTACTTCTTTTTCGGTGAGTTTGTTTATTTTTATATATTTTCATTAAAATAGTAATGATAAATTTCAGGTGATGAATACAATTGGAAGGGGATTTGGATGTCACTGGATCAATGTGATGTCTTTAGTTAGATAAGTGTTTTTATATGTTAAGTTTTTATTTGGATTTTTTCTGTGGTTTTATTTTATGTAATTTTAGGAAATACGTTGTTGGGAAGGGAAGGCATAAGGGGATCACCTGCAAACTCAGTGTGGCCTGAACACCTCTATTGATTTCAACACATTATTGTCAAGCAATAGCGCTATGAAAACGTTTAAAATTTTACATAATTCTTTTCAATTTATTTTCCTCTCATGTCCCCCGCGAGTCACAGAAGTTCTCTGAAATACCTTTGCCATAGTTGAATAAAGAACTGAAACGTTTTAAAAATTGAAAGAATAAATTGTGGAATAGTTATATGAGGGACAAAGACATTATAAGCCACAACAAGTTAAAAATCTGTTTTTCGGCGGTAAAAGGTCAGTTATGACGTTAAAAATACAAAAAGCATTATACCACTCGATTTCCCGCTCGTCTCTCTTTCTTTTGATACCAAACATACGTATTTTGGACTAACCTTAAAAATAAAAAAATGACAGCGTTACTTTTATGAACTTATCAACTAATGAAATCGATTTGGTTTCTTGATTTCGGATGATCCCATGATGAGTTATGCGGTTCACCCCAATGTAACTTTTTTTTTAAGCAAGTTCGAAGAATTGCTGTCAATGGCTCATTTCTGGACAATTATTATTGAAAATTTTACAAAATATTCTTCAAATCCTCTACTACTGTAAAGATCTCAATTCAAATCAGCCAACTCGCTGACCCGCCCGATATCGAATCCAAACTAAGAATGAGCCTTACTTATCCTTAGCTATGCATTAAATGCTGTCGCCGCTGTTAATTATGTTTACCCTATTGTACTCTACTCTAGCTACAGTATTGATAATTCTGGAGTTGTCGTATACAACCTGTCATATAATCTGTGACCTATTCTTCGTCTACCCTTAATGCATTTCTCGAGAAGTTCTGATTGTTCTAAACTGTCGGTTTATTGTTCGAGCCGTCGAGAAGGTCTCTTCGAACTTGAATTAAATTAAATTTTGACAACGATCTCGCCAGATAGGATTTGTTTGGCGACGATCCTTACACTACTAACATAAATAAATGAGCCATATATTTTGAAAGTGGTGTAAGTCCATTTTCTTTACGACGAAATATTTAGTTTAAATTCATTTAAAAAAATAATTTAAAAATATTTAAAGGATCTAACAGTGAAATTTAGTGTGTTTCGAAGTGAAAGATAATGTAAATTTATTAACCAATTATGTTTACCTACTAAAGAATTCTGAAGAAAATGGACTTGTATCACTTTTAAATATAACGGCTCGTATATATATTAACTGAGTCGTAAATATGCGTTTCTTTTAGCGAATTAAACTCCCCCACTCACCATAAAAAAAGTTGCTGTGATTAGAGCAACCGACGAGTATTGCAGGTATAGGAGGAAATTTCTGTAGGAACGTTTTATGGAGCATGTATTTTACATAGTATATATCTGCAGTGCCAATTGGCCGTCGCAATTGTATTTAAGGCTTATATAAGCAATATGTCCTATAATTCGATTTGTTATAATCCCTCCAATTTCTTATTCAAGAGAATAATCATAAAGTTTTCAGGATTTCCAGAAAATACAATGCTCGTACACCGTTAAAGTTTTCTTGCTTACTTCACATCCTCTGGACACTATAGAAATTATTTATCTTTTTCTGTTTCTAGTGCTTTTGGGTCATCAATTATAAATTTAATTGAGTGGAAATAAATTCAATGTTTAAGCGAATCTCTCTTAATGTTTTGTCCTTTATCTTTCCATTTGCGCAGAGAAGAGAAATGTGAAATATTAATTAAGCTTTGCACTGATGTGGAAAAGGAAAGATATGTATGTAGCTGAAAAGAATGAGCTCTAAGGGTATTTTATTAAATAGTTCTCTGTAAATGTGGCATTTACGTTTTTAGTTGAAATAAATGGTATTCCTCCATCTATATTATTTGTAGGTCACTTTTTATATCCTAGATGACATCTATAGAGTATACTAAGTTTGCATTCCGATTGTAACACCTCGAAATAATGATGGCAGAGCAAGGCTGGACAACCACGCATAATATTAAAAGTAATTTTGATTTTTGCATGTACATGTGTTTGTGATAACGCGAAAATGCGTGGACTCAGAGTGCTGAAATATACACGGGTACGATATGTAAATTAAAGTTCGAAAATGGGCAAATTCGGGCAACTCATTCGTGGGGATACAAAAATTTCATTTTCGACTATATATTTGAACACTGCCTGACAACGCGTCGACGTAGAATGCTGAAATTTCGTGTGTTTTCGTAGTAAATAAAACTTCAAAACTGGACTAAATCGGGCAAACCCTTCTTAATGTTGCCAAATAGAAATATATGTTTTTACGTATACTGTAAAAACGATCAGTCCTAGATGATTTTATTGTACTGAAAAGTTCTTCAGAATATAAAATCCTATGAAATTTGTTTTAATAATTTTAACTGTCCGACGAACCATTCTAGAAATATATGCGAAAAACCACTTCAAAAATCAAACTTGCACAGGTGGGTGACCATACGAAAATCCATAGGGAAATCATCTAGGGTATCAAAAGGATGGTCTTAGATCAATTCTAGTTTTTTACCTGTTGTTCCAGTGTTCAGTCATAGTCAAACTAATAATGTACAAAGACTGGGCAAGTAAAACAAAACCCAAGAACATCCAGTACTGTCGTTTGGAAAGTTTCAAGAGTAGTATAATTTGCTGCCAAAGCGGAATACTTTCGGGAAAAACGGATTACACGACTCATTACATTAAACCCGATCATATTAAATTTGAAGTTATAAATTTTTCTTAATTTCAGTAATTTTTAAATTAAAATTTTGTTAAAAGTTATTCGTTTTATTATATTGTAGCGCGGCGAATTTCCAATTATAGGCCCTGGCAACCCGCACGGATAATTTGGCTCTCCCGCGAAAGGTCAACGACCCTGGAAAAAAATGAAAACGGTCATCGGCCGAAGAGACATTCGATAGTGAACTTCAGGAGTCGCTACAGAATAAAAGCGATTTGTCGATTAAGAATTAACTTTCATTTTTTTCTTGTTGTTTTCTTTTGGGTTTTATCTATTGTAATTAAATTGAAGTGTATCTAAAAAAAAACAAAAATAAAATAAAAAAAAAATTATAAAAGCACAGTACGAAAACTTAAAACTTCTCATTATTCGCGATCGTTGTGTTTAAAAATTCCCTTTGTGTAACGTCTCAAGAGCCAGGTCAAGTTGAGGAACAAGTAAGGGACAACTGTGCCCCAGTGAAGTATCAGGAGGTGCTCCTGGGAGCCCCCTGCGAATAACTCAGCGTATAAGTTTCCAAGTTATCCAGCGAGGGACCCCCGAGCTCAACTCCCTGTCAGGGAAGGGGAAGTCACAGATAAGTAACTTTCTACATTTACATTTTTCTTCACAAAAAGAAATTAATTAATTTTAAAATAAAATAAAAGGAATAAATTAAATTTGCAAAATCAAAACAAAGTAAAGCACTCCACCCACGAATTTACACTTTATCTGGGGAGCTTTGCGCGAAAGCTTTCAGTGAAAGACACTGTGATCGAATCATCTAGGTACTCCTCACATTTTGAATTTTTTTCCTATTCGCTTCGTAGTCCCATCGATCACCCGTTGCTTTTCCCAAAGCCGCGAAATTCCTATTTTTCTGAATATTAGAAAATTATTTATGCAATGCAGCACTAATAAACTCGCACGCGTATGACTATTGTCAGATTTGCGAATCTTGACAGATGACAGCTGGCCCCTAGTGATACGAATACGGTTTTCGAAATTCGACGAGAAACTTGCAGCAGAACTTTTAGCTGATCTCCAACCCAATACCAGGGAGATTTTTTTCAGTGTAGACTTAAGTAGAGGAAGCCCTGTTAGAGCTTTCCAGTTAAACGTAGTAGTGGACACTTGGTCGACTGTATACCGCTTACAATCAAATTACAAAGCTCTCCTTTTCTTTGTGTCAACATTCTGTGATCTATCCAATATATCGCCCAGACACGTCAGCAGCTTTGGGACGGTATAAGCTCGAGTCCCAAAGCTTTGTGTGGAATTTTGATTGCTCCATCACCTCCGCTCGGCCGAGGCAATCAATAAATTTAAAATAAACCCTTTTAATTATTTTTACCAACTAAAAATGTAACAATTGGTGTCAAGTGTGGGGTAAAATCGAAGAATATCCCCAACGATATTTTCTCCCATATATTTGATAGAGCTGATAAAAAGCTTCTGGGTACTAGACTTAGACTCAAATAAAAGCTCGTACATACCTACCGACGTGTTTGTTTACGTTTTGATATCTTTTCCTCTTAACTTGTGTTAATTAAGGTCAGGTTACTGGGATAGACGCATTCTTTCTTCTTAACATCTACCAAGTATATACAGGCAAGATGAATGAAGAGCAGATGCAGGAATTGAAAGAACAGATGAAAACTTTGGCTTCCACCTTAGTAAAGGGAATTGCTGAAGAATTAAAAGAAGAGCTAAGATCTGAACAACAGGATTTTCATACGAAAATGAAAGCAGAATTTGGTGGGACAATAACCGAGATGTCCAGGAGAGTTAATGAGTTAGAAAAAACTCTTAGTGGTACTTCGTTTGTTAACAAAGTTTTTGAAGATTCACTTCCCTGTAATAATTTTTCAACAAGCGTGGCAGCCTGTACTACCACGTCAATAGTAACCACCACCGCCTCTTTTCCGATCTCAACGAGTAGTCCCATAGGCAACTTCTACTTCAGTCAACACGTCGCCGGCAGGAACTTACCCTACTTCCACTGCCTGTGATATTCCATCTCATAGAAACTCTACTGGTAGCCCATGTGGGAACCACTATTCCAATCCAATTGCGTATGTCGGTATGCCAGATCCATCAACAGGAGCTCATCCTGTCATCAGCTCTGACACTCGACCGCTGGGTGAATACAATGCTTCTAAGCGATATTGTGACGATGGTCAGACCTTGCAAAATTCACAATCCACTGCTCCTGTACAACCCTCTGGTGGCAATCTTGTTTGCAATCTGGTGCCATTCGATGGAACCGTCTCATGGTCAGATTATGAAAGGCAATTTGAAATTATAGCTCGAAATAATCGATGGACTGAGCAAGAAAAGGCTGACGCAATAGTCACACAACTTCGCGGAAATACTTTGTGTGTGCTCAGCGTTTTTCCTCATGGCCATAACATTCAGTATGCCGACCTCGTTTCTTTGTTAGAACAGAGGTTTGGAATGGATTCTTACTCATGCCAGGTGTAGTTTTACGGACGAACCCAAGCTGTAAGGGAAAGCATCTCTAACTTCGCTCTGGAATTACAGAGACTGGCCACTCCCGCTTTTCCTTCATGTCCCACAGACGTCGTGGATCGCATGGTAGCATTACGCTTTATAGAAGGCTTGAGAGATGACGAACTGAGAACTTTGATAAAAATTAGGGGTCCAAAGACTATACATGAAGCACAAACTGCCGCCCAAGAGCTATCGATTGGATTGGGAGCTGGAAGAGGAAATAAAATTTACATGGCACAAGCACAAACTAGCCCAAGAAACAGACGTCGTAGGCGAAGATCTGGAAATGATTACTTTTCAGCGGGGCAGGAAGCTCAGCGACTAGTCAATGATTCAACGAGAGCATCGGAAATTTATAGCTCGGCATCCAGCCATCCAGGAGCTATGGTTCCATCTTCAAGTTCAAGCATGCAAAACACTCCAATGAGACCGCCTCCAATCCGAGAGTCTTTCGTTCCTTCATCCTTCGCAGATATATGTACTGCAACACCATCTACCTCGGGAAACTGGAGACCATCGCCTCCGAGGGGCACGAGTCGATGAATTGCTTTTCAGGCCCCAATAACATAAGAAACAACGATCATGTCCATCAAATCTCAGATATGTCCACTCATAAAGTAGAGAAATTTTCTAAAAACTTTTCGGATTCCCAAACCCAGGTGAAATCTGATGAGGAAATTATTTTGCAAACTATAGGGCCTTCCAAGAACAGCCTAACTGTAGAAGGACTCTTAAATAAAATCACCTGCGACTTCGTCATAGACACTGGAGCTACCCTCTCGATAGTGCACCCTCAGTATTCTGACCGTTCCTCGATGGCGAGACTTCAATGTACCACAGTCCGTATCCGAAGTGTAACGGGAGAAAATATAGAGGTCTTGGGAAGTCTTAGTGTCGAAATCCAGCTGAAAGGCTGTCGAGTTCGACACGGAGTCCTGGTGGCAAAAATTGAACCTGTGTGTCTTCTAGGTGTCGATTTTCTAGATGCCAATAATTGCAGGTTAGATTTCGAGCAAAACATCCTCCAGATTGGAAACGTGGCTATACCACTAAATAAGCCTAGCTATAGATTAGCGCCAATCTACTTATCCGAAACTCTTCGGCTTCCTGCAAAAAGCGAGACACTCATGGCTTTACCTTGGGATAAGGCGTCCATCACAGACACTGATATAATATTTGAACTGGCGCCTTCTTATCTTCTACCTCATGGAGTTTGGACTACACGTATTTTAATAGATCCCCTAGCATCTCAAATTCCCTTCAGAATAGTGAATGTTACCTCCAGTGACATATTCCTGGTACGCGGAACATTCGTGAGTAAGTTAGAAGCTATTGCTAATACCGACTCGCCTACTTTATTGTGTGAAATGGAGTGCGAAACCGAACACGACCCAATCCAGAACTTAAAACAGCTCTCTGGAGGGTTAAATGAAGAACAAAGAGAGAAACTTGAAGTCATGTTGAAAGAATATCGTGATATTTTCTCCAATAATGCAAATGATACTGGCCGTACAAATATTGCTAAGCATCGAATCGACGTAGGAGACTCAGCACCTATTAGAGTACCACCTCGCAGAGTACCAATGGCCAAGAAGTCCGAGGTTGATCAGTTGACACGGGATATGGAAGAAAGCGGAGTTATACAGCCTTCCAATAGTCCTTGGGCATCGCCGGTAATGCTAGTAAAAAAAAAGATGGAACTACACGCTTCTGTGTAGACTATCGAAGGCTGAATGACATCACGAAGAAAGACTCATATCCACTTCCTAGGATCGACGATACCCTTACCTCATTTGCCGGATCTAGTTGGTTTTCCACTCTGGACTTGCAAAGTGGATACTGGCAAGTTGAGATGTGTGAAAAAGATCGAGAAAAAACAGCTTTTTCCACTGGGAATGGATTGTGGGAGTTCAACGTGATGCCCTTCGGCCTTTGCAATGCTCCCGCCACCTTTGAGCGACTTATGGACGGTGTCCTCAGAAACGTTGGGGTAGACACAGCTTTAGTCTACCTCGACGACATAATAGTCCACGGTCGCAGCTTCGACAATCACCTCGCCAACCTGCAGACTGTATTCCAAAGATTGCGTGAGGCTAATCTGAAATTGAGTCCAAAAAATGCCATCTATTTCAAAGGGCAGTGAAGTATTTGGGCCACGTAGTGTCAGAAAAAGGCTTACAGACGGATTCCGAGAAGACAGAAGCCATTCGGTTTTGGCCAGTACCAAAAAGCAAGAAGGACGTTCGTAGCTTTCTAGGCCTCGCGTCCTATTATCGAAGGTTTGTGCGAGATTTCTCTACTGTCGCCAAACCTTTGACTGAATTAACAGAAGAGAAACGCAAGTTCACCTGGGGGTCCGAACAAGATGCTGCTTTTCAGGAATTAAAGACTCCGTTGACTTCTCCTCCTATTCTAGCATTTCCTCTACCGGAAGGAGAATTCATACTCGACACTCACGCCAGTCATACCGGCCTTGGTGCCGTGCTCAGTCAGATTCAAGATGGCAGCGAGAAAGCAATCGAATATTACAGCAAGACACTTAGTAAACAAGAGAGGAATTATTGCGTGACTAGGAAGGAGCTGTTAGCTGTTCTACGAGCAACCAAGCATTTCCACCATTACTTGTTCGGCCGCCCTTTCCGTATTCGCACAGATCATGCTTCTCTTCGGTGGTTATTGAACTTTAAAGACCCCGATGGACAGTTGGCGAGGTGGCTGGAGAGGCTGCAACAATATGACTTCATAATTGAACATCGAGCTGGACAGAAGCACCTCAACGCAGATGCTCTCTCACGCCGCCCATGTGGAGATTG
Source organism: Dioctria rufipes (assembly GCA_963924295.1). Classification (NCBI taxonomy): domain Eukaryota; kingdom Metazoa; phylum Arthropoda; class Insecta; order Diptera; family Asilidae; genus Dioctria; species Dioctria rufipes. The sequence goes on along the minus strand of OZ002740.1, from coordinate 67,259,897 downwards.
TTCTCATTGTAACCAAAAGGAGCTGAAAGAGTCAGAGCAAACTATCGATCTGGTATCTGCAGTACCAACAGTGGATCTGGCAGTTGAGCAAGAGCAAGATCCTCTATTGAAAAAGGTGAGGGATTGGCTCCGTAGTAAGAAAAGACCTCCTCGAGATGAGATAACTCCAGAAAGCCCTCAATTAAAAGTACTCTGGGCGCAGTGGGACTCACTGCGGCTGTTTAACAACGTTGTGTACCTAGTACGCTATGGCGAAAAGGAGACTTTTGAGTACTTTAATGAACAAAATGGAAGCCCGTTCTGATGAACAAAAGAATTCTACCGATGAGCAAAAGAATTCTCTGATGGACAAAAGAATTCTCTCGAGGAACAAAAGAAATCTATGGAAGACTGTTTTGATGGACAGAAGAATTCCAATGAGGAACAAAAGAATTCTCTGGAATCCTCCAGTTTAGATGAGGAAAAGAAATCTATGGAAACCCGTCTGGACGGGCAAAAGAATATTTTTGAGGAACAAAAGGTTCTCAGGAATCCCGTTTAGATGAGCAGAAGATATTTGTGGAAACCCGCTTGGACGAACAAAAAGTTCTCTGGAGAACTGCCTAGAAACTCGTTTGGAGGAACAGAAAAATTTTCTGAAAAACTCGTTAGATGATCACAATTTGAAGAAATCGAGCAGGAACAACAAAAATTTACTGGACAGCTTGTCAACCTTAAAGCAGATATGGAAAGGATGAAGCATCGTCAACCTCAGCACGAAGGAATTGAAATATGTGGTGCAGGTAGAATGAAACCTCCAATATTTGATGGACAAAATTCGTGGCATATCGTCAAGAGACAATTCGAGGCAGTTTCAGAGGTAAATGGATGGAATGATGAAGACAAAGCTGTAGCTCTTGTGTTAGAGGTCCTGCGTCAGAACTCTTACAAACTATACTGATTGAAAATCAACGTAATTACTCTTCATTAGTACAGGTGATAGAATTACATTACGGAGATGAGCACATACAGCAAGTATATCACCTACAGTTACGAAACAGGATTCAAAAACATGGCGAATCACTACAACAACTGCAGGCAGATGTAGAAAGATTAGCTCATCTTTCATACTCCAGCGTGAATGCAGATTTTCTAATTGAAGTGGCGACGGAGACATTTGTGAACGCTATTGCAGATCAAAATTTACACCAAGCGTTAAGGCTAGCAGGAAAGAAATCAACAGCAGAATCACAAGCATATGCATTAGCGTATGAGTCCGCCAGACAAGCTTCACGGAGTGCAGTACGAGTAAGAGAAATTTTAGTGGAAGAATGTACTAATAACAGAGTGCCCGCCTTCACGTGGTGTCCTTCGATGCTTGAATTGTATGATTAGAGTGAAATAAAGAACTTGTATATTAAATATTTAATATTGTGTTTTAAATAAAGAACCAAAGGCCACGCTCACAACAGTACATTCAATAATACTATAAAAGATGAACAACTCCTTATTTATAAAATAATAAAAAAAAACTAAATAACTCCTTTCAAAAAACAGAGTAGTATGTTAAGAAAGCACTTCATTCATAAAATAAAAAAATGCTGTTGGTTTTGAAAAGTTGCAGTTAAAATGGATTTGCACCTTCGCCGTTCTTCTGTTGTCCCCATATCCAGACTTGCTTTTCGATCGAGATTCGAACTTTGATACTCTTCATTTGTACTTGTGTATCTCTAGCACCTTGTCCGATTCTAATCTTAATTTTAATTTTCTTGAAAAAACATCAATCCCACATTAATATCCTATAGATTAAAAACCGAAAGTATTTTTTTCTTCGTGTTAGGAATCCTAAGCTTTTTATTAATAAATTTTAATTTGTAATACACCCTAACGCGAATAAATAACCACAATAATTTTGTATTATCAAATTCGTCGCAGCATTTGTATTCTTCAATATTTGAAAGGGTATCAAACATAGAAGAATCGAAATATCTCCGACATTTTTTTTTAGGAAAACAAGAGTCCACGCCTTCTTCTAACTTTTTAATGTATTCAGCAAAGGCCTTAGGGGGAATGATTAGTTTTGAAAAGGTATCCGGCCACATACGTTACTGCATTTTCTTCTATATAGTCCAGCTTTTTGTAATCTGTAGGGACAGTAGCAGAACACGGGGACATCGGAGTTGTTTCCGACATCCAAGAAAATTCAGGCAGGATATGCTGCGAGTGAGCCTCCCAAGGCTAATGCCCTAGACACACAGCACTCTTAATGAAGAAATAACTAACGAATCATTAGTCTATAATGACTTATTATAAAACTGCAGACACACAACCATTTCTTTAATTAAGTTGTACTGTCAAACTGGTTTTGACATTAACAGAAAAGTAGAAAAATGGATCGAATCGACGCGATAAACTTGGTTTTTATTTATTTTCTTTTTGAAATAAACAAATTAGAAATGAAAAAACAACATTACATTAAACAATACTTTGATACACTAGTTTTTATCAATATGCATTTCCAAAATATGATGCAAACTTGCAAGGAAATGTACGAACAGTTATTAGTGTTGTGGAAAAATGTTGACTCAATGCAAGAAGTGTTTTCTAAAAGACCTATTCAAAGGCGAATTTGGACGCTAGTAATAATTCTTTCGTACAATCTTAATGGAAAGTGCATATGACGTCTTTGATAATTGTAGGACAGGAAAAGTTGTTATTGGGAAACGGAAGTACCGACGTACACCGAAGATAAATTTAAACAGGATTTTCGTATTACACGCAAGTCATTCGGAAAGCTCTGTGAAAAGCTAAATATTTTAAAAAAAGAACATACAAATAAGAGAAACGCAATACCTCTAGATAAAAGAATTGCCACAGCCTTGTATGCATTGGGCTCGTCCAGTGAATACAGGACTATTGGGAAACTGTTTGGAGTTGGCCGGACAACTACAGGGGAAATTGTTTTGGAGTTTTGTGCCGCTGTGTGTGATTTTCTGCAAAATGAGTACATAAATTCGTATCCCCCATCAGTAGATAAGATTGATGAAATTGTTGCTGAATTTGAGAATCTTGGTTTTCCACAATGTTTTGGCGCTATTGGTGATTATATATATATTATATATATAAGTCGACAAAAGGTTAAAAATTAGTAATTTAATATTTTTACAGATGGTTGTCATATCGAAATTGCGCCACATAAAGAGGAGGCTGTTGACTTTTACAATTGTAAGGGATGGTATTCAGTTATTTTGTTTGCTTCTGCTGACTACAGGTTAAATTGAGTATATTTCGTTTATTACTAATGCATTTTCATTATCACATTGCAGATGCAGATTTACATACATAAATGTTCGCACACCAGGGAGAACCAACGACTCCTTTATTTTTGAAAATTCATCACTAAAAAAGAGTCATGAGACAAATCTATTATTCAAGGAAAAACATAAAGTTATTGAGGGTGTTAAAGTGCAAATCCTTTTAATAGGCGATTCCGACTTCCGATTATCTCGTCTAGTTATGAAACCTTACCCAATCAATCCACAGATGAAAAACGGTTCAATTATAACTTGTCGAAATGTAGGAGAGTAATTGAAAATTCCTTTGGGCAACTCAAAGCTAGATTTAGGAAATTAGGAAACGGATTAGAAGTTCGCCCAGTAAATAGATCCACAATAATAAAAGCATGCGCGATTCTACATAACTTCCTCAGCGAAGAGAGTGATAATGTTTGGAACACCTGGATGGAAGAACATAAGACGACAGAAAACGCAATACTCAAAAGACAACCGCATCAAAACACAACAGTCGGAGACAATAATATTGATGGAAAAGCAATTCGAAGATCTTTAACTTCATATTTCAGTAAGTATTCAATAATAAATGCTTCTCCATAACAGGTTTAATAAATTCGTTAGTTGCTTTGCAACACACAAAAAGTGACACTATTATTAAAAGAAAAATTTATTCAGTATTCCAAAAAATTATGATCACATTCTTCATTTTCTAACTTAAAGAAACACTTTCGGTTTCCTGCAAACAAAAGATAACGTTATTATTAAAAGAAAAAGTTATGCAGTATTATAAAAACTATAATCACATTCTTCATTTCGGTTTCATACATTAAAAAGGAAGTTATTTGTTTAACATTTCTTTTATCATTGCCATAAAGTGCTTTTGTAATTCCACCTGCATTGTGGAAATCTCCACACTTTTATTTGCAAAATCTATACTGTTTTCAACTGACTGTTTCATCATATCTAACTGCTCTTTCATTACACCTTGAGAAAATGCAATTTGTTCACGTATCATTTCGTGATTCTCTCTAGCAGTATTTAAAGCTTCTAATTGTATTTACTTTTTTTCTTTCAGGTCGTGCACGAGAACTGGAAGGAACTGCTGATGCTGGCGATACTGAAAGAGATACTTCCGGGTTAAGGAACGATGGTGTGAGTGGCGATATAGACCTTTGGGATGAGTACGGTGATGGACTTCCTGGTGGAGACAATTGAGTTCCTGCCAACGATGATGGAATTGAAGTACTTGGTGTTGAAAAACTTGACGCTGAATACCTGTAATCATCTATATCCTAAAGAGGAAACACAAATATTTTTATATTATTTGTTATATTATAAAATTTATACAAATTATATAAGAATAATAATTTGTTACTTACAAAAATGAATGACTCTTCCATTAATTCAGTGTTATTTGCTTTAAATGAGCCAAGAATTATATGGACCCTTTCGAAGTACTTCCAGTTGGAAGGGGAGCCTCCGGACGGTCCAGTTAATTTTTTTTCGCTTCTGGAATAATTATATAAACTTAGTATATATTTGTGCATTTCTTTTCAAGAGTAGGTAGTCACCTGTATCTTTGGGTAAAATTATTAATTTTCATATGAACTTCTTGTGCCGTGTGGCTTTTCAGGTCAGACGCAATTTCTGCGTACACATGGGAATTACGTCTGCACTTTCGCAGCTCCACAATATTTTCGTACCATAAAGACAATAAAAATGACTCCTGGTCAGGGGACCAATTTATTCTATTCCTTTTAGTGGCACGTCCCTCTTCTGTCATTTGGTAGGACTTATTACCACAATAGTTCTATTCAAATCTTGGGTAAGTGATGTTAGTTGAACTAGAAAAATATTACATTTTCTTTAAATGCTGTATTTGCTTTTTGCTCTGCAGGCTAAATTTATAAAAAAAAATATATATGGACCTTAGCAACTACTTTTGAATTTTAGTGTATTTTGTTTAATCTATGCGAAGTTGTTATGGAATTTATTTCAAATTTAGATCTGTAGTACCATCTATCATTAAAAACTACATATATACATATCTATTTGGAACCTAAAAGAACGTAATATGAAACATATCACTATTGCATCATATGTATAGGTATCCTTTTGAGTACCACAAGCCTCTATGCGTGTACCGTTCTTGTTTTCAATATTCATAAGTGATATGCTATACAGGGGACAGATTATATATATTATATATATATGATTATAACCAATTTTATAGGATTTCGTATTCTGAAGAAGTTTTTAGTACAATAAAAATGTCTTGGACTGAACGTTTTCACAGTATACGTAAAAAACCTAAATATTTATATGGCAACACCAAGAAGGAGTTGCCCGATTTAGTCCATTTTTGAATATTTGTTTGCTAGTACAATGAAAACACAATGTACCAAATTTTAGCTCTCTATATCGATGGGTTCTCAGGCCGTGTTCGGATATATAGTGGAAAACGGAAGTTTTGTATGGCAACCCGACGAAGGAGTTGCCCGATTTGTGTCATTTTCGAGCTTAATTTTACTTTTTTTTTTTTCAAAGTCCATATACAAAATTTCAGCTCTCTAGTATGTGCGTTCTCGAGTTATCGTGCGCACAGACGGACGGACGGACGGACGGACATGCAAAAATCAAAATAACTTTTAATATTATGCGTAGGTGTCCGATCCATTTTGCTCTACCATCATTATTTCGAGGTTTTACAAACGAAATGACAAACTTAGTATACCCCTATATACCCCTATAATGATGAGCATTATAACCGTAAAGCACTTTATGAACATCGGCTGTTTGAAGTTCGCATGCAACCCTATATTCAAACAATATATGAGTTTACCACATAATGATTTCCGTCAACTTTTCGTTTTTTTTTTTTTTTAATAAAACATCAGGGGAATCATGGCTATGCTGCGAATCGCGATATACTACTGTATATAGAAGAGTTGATCTCATTGCGCGAATGTATGTCTGGTTTGGTGAGAAACAACCAGTATTAATATGCATAAGTATTGCATCAAAAATCAAACTTCTTCTTCGACATGACTTCTCTATATGTATATTGTAATAAACTAGCTAAGTGTTAATACGTATTTAATGATTTCGTGCAATGAAGTGTGTGGTGGCATGTTTCATTTACATGCGTAGGACTGTCGGCATATGATGCTGATATAATAATTGAAAAACCTTGTGTATTATTTATGAACGATGAATGCAGAAATTTTGCAAATATTATGTTAACAAATTTTACGGAAGCCAAGAGTACGGTAAATAAGATTGCCAGAAGAAATCGATGAAATTGCAAAGCGTTCGGAGAAATTAACAAGTAAAAGCGCTGAAATTAGTGTAAAACCAATCCAATGATACCCTAGAATCTAGGTGAATGCCCGTATAACCACCTCCCTTTGCAAGTTTGATTTGTGAATTGGTTTGTCGTATATATTCTAGAACGGTTCGCCGAACAGTATAAATGGTTATAGCCAATTTCATAAGATTTTATATTTTGAAGAAATTTTCAGTACAATAAAAAAGTCTAGGACTGATAGTGTTCACGTATATGTAAAAACCCTAAATTTTTATATAGCAATAACAAGGGGTTTCCCGATTTAGCCCAGTTTTGAAATTTCAGCTCTTTACGTTGACGCATTCCCAGGCAGTGTTCAAATATATATACAATATAGATTTCATCTAGGGTATAAAAACAGACGTTAGTGATAAACCAAGTCTGTGTTTAACTCCTGGCTATAGCCAGCTCAAACAAACGTCAAGCTACTTTAGCCTCACCTCCAGAGCACAAGCCAATTTGGATATAGCCAAAAGTTGAACACAGCCCAAGTACACCATCGTACGCAGATATCATAACAGAAGAGCCCCCTATCATTTTTAAGCTAAAGAAACCCCAAGACAGTGAAATCACAAAAATGATAATTAAAAAAAGAGAATGCAGCACTGACGGATTAAAAGTGAACTGTTTGACTAATAAACAAAGTGATGCGATAGCAATAAATTGTGCGAATGAAGTGACGCGAAATAAAATAGAGCCAATCAGCTAAATTAATAAAATTGAAAAAAAAAAACAAAAATTGCATGGGCAGATTGAGTAATTACGGTATTCTTCGAAATGTATACAAACGCAGATTGGAACAAACTAAAAATAATTTTGTGCAAAATAGAATAAATCCACAGCTCCTTCATGAATTTTGCTAGCTGTTTATACCTGCAGCAGGCTGCAATCTGCTTTTTCACTAGCGAATTTAAACCCAACATAAATGACTGGCTTTATTTTATTTTATTTTTATTTATTTTTTTTTTTTTTTTTGTGAAACTGAGGCGCCTTTTATGTTACGTTAACTTTAGAGTACAATTGTGGTAATTTTTTCACTACTTCGTTAACTTTAGAAAGTATTTACTTCTTTTGGCAGTGTATACACGAGTCGAATTTAAGGAAAGTTTTAGAAGAAAACTCATGTGCACACTCATGAGACTCTTCTTGCATTCATAACTTGGAGTATTCTTATTATTGAAGTGTTTTCCTTTTACAAAAATTAAACAAGATGAGCGTTTACAAAATATTGTCAAAATTTTTACCTCAGTGGACTTCTTATTATTTATTATTTTCTTTATTTGCATTCAAAGAAATAGCTTCAATAGACTCAGCATGTATCGGACCATCTCAATAAATTTAATACCTGAAATTGTCGTTTCATAATTATAGTCACAAGTAATTTTACTATTCTTACCAAATGTTTCAAAAAATATTAAAAATACTAACCAAAAATCTGAGGAGTTAATTCAGTTGTTGTGACAACACAATAAAGCGCAATTCTTCTTCTTATTTTTCAAATCAGCAGATGTACAACGGAGCTCCATACTTAAATTATATGCCAAATCTAGTACATTTCTCGTCATTATAGTTATAATGAAGGAAAAAAACACATCATTAGTGTACTTCATTATGATTTGATTTTCGAGCGATAATGACGTATACTATGTGACACACGGCATTTTAATGAATAGTTAGTACTAATGATTCATTAGAGCGTGCTGTGTGTCTAGGGTATAAGGATCATTTCCACATTCGCAGTTTCCACTTTTCGAAAATTCATGAAACTTTTGTCCCCAAAGTTTCTTGAATGCATTTGAAAATTGACGTGGAGTAGAGTGATGACAATTTCCACCCTGTTTTCTGACTGCTCAAAAAAAAGTTTAAAAGGGCATCCTGATTTATGCGCCTAGTCAAAATGAATTCAAACCCTACCGTATTGAGGAAGTTCCATAATTTCGAAAGGCTTTCTATATTTACTAACCGACCCTTGAAGCATTTCACGGAATTGGTTACGTACTTGCCTTCACTATTAATAAATCTAAGGTTGGATATTAAACCTTTTGCCTCACTACGAAATTGACATTGGTTTTCCGTTCCGGCAAATCTCCCTTTTCAACTCTTTCAGTTCTGAAAATTTTGATGAGCTGAACATATCAAAAAGCTTATCCATTTTTGCAATAAATTCAACTGTGTCTGCAAGTATTTTAATCCCACTTGCAACTGAATGGCTCAGAACTTGAAAGGCATTCTTCACAATCATTTTTTGGAAACTATTGGGGAACATTGGCGTTGCGTAATTTTGGAGCCCTTTTAAATTCTCTTTTACTGTCAATTTCAAACAGTTTCTCTACATGTTTAAATGCAGCTCGCTTGTTTTTGTCAAAGACAACATCATATTTCGCGAAGTTTTTTTTTTAACGAGCTTCAACAAATAAGGCGTATGAAATAAATAAATCAGAGGTTGCGAATCAATCGTAAAAGTAGAATTATTACGACTAATTCCTAGCATGGAAGACAATGCCTAAAAATTGCTTACTAACGCCACGGGGTGAAAGCCAATTATCCTAAGGCCTCGCACTGCTTCAAAAATTAACCTTTTAGCTTCTGCCGACGGACACGAAGAATCTACAAACATATAATCTAATGGAAACTTCCAATTTTCACACAGACCACGCAACATAATTACACATGCGTTGTGCGAAAATTTGTCGGTCTTAACTCGCCCATTATCTGTAAGTCATAATAGTTGATACCCTTAGATCTGTCATAAAATAAGTGGCTTTTCAAGCTCATTTCATCAATGCAAAGGACACAATATTTAGAAAACTCTGTAACCTGCATATATTTGAATTCCATTACTTTTAAATGAAATGCCATATTCCCGAGAGCAGACGGCCAAGATTCCGTAAATCGATGCAAAGTTCTTACAGTAGGAAGCGGACATAAGTGCTCTTTTACATATTGATAACTGTTTGCTGACAGAAAATGTAACATCAAAGCAGTTGCTTTAACATCTCTCGGATACCGTTGTCCTTTCTTCGATTTTCCACTATTCTGTATGAAACTTTCTAACACTCTAACACTCCCTAGGCAGGAGATGGTAGCAACCTTGAATAAAGAATTTTGAAGAATAGGCGTGCTTCTTAAATTTCTTGAATTCATATTTCTGGCTTCTAATTTGTCCTTGCAACCTATGGACTTTTGCTCTCAAAACATTTTTTCGCGGAGAGGCAAGTGATAGTGTCTTTTCAGTTTGGGATTCTTTTCCCGAAGTAATGTGAGTTCTACAAATCTCAAAGGGATGCAGAGATATATTCTCTTGCAAACAACTGCCAAAATCCCTTTCTAAATTCAACTCTTCATGAATTCCCTCCAGAAGATATTGGCTGCACCCTGCTTCGCCAAATAAATTATTTGTTTCTACGCTACCTACAAATACGCTACCCTAACTACTTAAATTCTTGGGATCCTGGCACGACAGTCCTACTCTATACTGGGTCGCATAGATCTCCTGCTGAAAAATAATTTAAAAGCGAACGAGTTTCCAAAAAAAGAGCAACATAAATTAAAATTAAAAATGGTTCGGCGGAAAATAATGAAATAAATTAATAAAAAGTGAAAATTAGTCTAAATTCCTAGAATAAATTTTTAAATTATACTTCTTGGTAGGGCTCCGCGAAATGTGGCATAGCCCAAGCAGAAATCTTACCCCGCTGGGCACAAACATTTCGGCCTTGAAATGCTTCTCACGTAAGCGAGCACTGGGCCTATCGGCTTCCCGGGGTAGTCCCACTGCATTCAACCAAGCTTGTCGTACATAACATAAAGAAATAAATTTTTTTTGGAAGTATGTAAAAAGAATAGTAAAAAATAGTTTTGATTCCCAACAAAAAATATTAGCCGTTAAGAAGATTTAAATTTGTTTTCCTATTCCTAAAACATGTACTCGAAATTGGGGTTTTAAAAGTATGAATTATTAATAATTATTATCTGATAAGATTGTGCATTTATTTTAGCTCGCTTCTCTGCTCTAGAAAAAGAGGAACTTGTGGGCCCGGGATAATGATGTTGTAATGGGATGAAATTGGTCTAAGATCGTGACGGACGGATATGCGATAATCAAATTACCTTTCCATTTTAAGCATGGTTCTCAAATCAGCTTTTCTCTATCGAGTTTTTCTATGTGGAAACCTTAGTATACCCTATAGATCAATTTTCGCAAAATAACAAGATAAAAAAACTATAATTGTAAGACAAATTCTTACGATACCCTAGATGAATGCCCGTATGTACAATGACCTCTCTGTGTAAGTTATATCGAAATGGTTTTTAGCATATATTTCTAGAACGATTCGTCAGATGATAAGAATAGCTATAAATAATTTCATAGATTTTTACATTCCGAAGAATTTTGCACAATTTCCTAGCATATGCGATAAAACGAATTTTTGTATGGCAACACCACGAGAGGCTTACTCTTTGATATAATATGGTTTATATGGGAGGCAAAATCTAATTTATGGTTACACTTGACACATACGTAGTAGACAGAATCCACCCGACGAATAGCAGAATCTGAGAATTTATAGTCGTAAATGATAGGTTTCTGATTTCTGTGGTAAGTCATAACCGCACATTCGTCGGTATTGAGCTCTAAATTATTGCTTTTGAACCAATCGTCAAGCTTCACATGTTCACAATCACTAGGGGATTTAATCTGAGCGAAAAATTTAGTATCATCAAAATAAAACAAGACTATGCAGTGCTTCACAATAGAAATAATGTCGTCAATATAAAGAACGAAAAACAATGGACCTAAGTTGCTACCTTTAGATAAGTCAGACGAAACCATTAAGACTCTAGAGATGGAATGACGGAATAACACTTGATATGTTCTGTTATCTAAATAAGACTCAGCCCATTTTAAAAATTATAGAGGAAATCCATACTTTTCCATTTTAAACAGAATCACCGAGTGAGAGAATTAGTCGAAGGGCTTACTAATGCTCTCTCTGGTAGGCTCTAGCGAACCAGTATTGCAGCACGGCACGACCTAAAAAATTCTCGTGGAATCCCATCGGGAGCCGTTGTGAAGTCATTTGGAACCCCATCAGTATGATCAAGTACATGCTACTTTGAAATGTTTATTTAGAGGTTGAAAATTTGAAAACGAGGCAAACATGTTGCAGACAGATTTCAGACGATTCACCACTGGCGGACAGTTGTACCTCATAGTATTGATGTAATTGTCCGTTTATTCTTCATATTAAAAACCTGAAGAAGGTTTTGGATCGTTGCCTAATTTCGCACGCCAGCTGTAAATATACCCAACGTAAAGTGTATCGGAATATATAACACAACCCTCCAAAAACAAATAACAAGGTCCGTATGTCACAACACCAACGATAACTTGAGAGCGTGTTGATATAACGAACTGAAATTTTGGTTATGGTTTTTATATGTACATTGTAGATATTAGTTCCAGAATCGGTCAGCATCTTCGTAGTTTTGCCATACAAAAATTTTGATTTTTTACTTGTATGTATACTTAGCCGAATACTATGAATTCGCGGGAAAGATGGAGTGTTCAACGAAGAGACGCTCAAACCAGAACAGGTTCGATGTAGGAATTAAAAGAAAGAAATGAAATTGATTAGATCACATACTACGGCGTGATAACAACAACATTCCAAAGTCCTTTACTGGAATCCGCAAAAAAACCCGTCGTATAGGAAGACCGCGAAGCACTTGGAGGAGAACTATTCTTACAGAAGCGGCATCACTCGGAAGAACATAGATTGAATTAAAGACTGTCGCACTTAACGGGGAGGGGAACCTTTTCCTCTCTATATCCCTCGAGGGATTATGATGATGATGATGATGATGATGATGATGATGTACACTTATTATAATATAATTTCAGCTCATTATATCAACGTTCACCAGATATCGCTGTTGCTTGATACATTTAATTATATATATATTCAAGGGAAAAGTGGTGTTGTTCTATAAATTATATATATATATTGGAATTATTCAAGACATTTACTTAATTTTAATATAATATATAAGTAATTTCTTACGATACATTATCCTTCAGAAATTCAAATAGATGCTGAAATACTTCACATCCCGATGAAAACTTCTCTGGGGCCATCCTTTGTTTAGAAAATCTGACACTGAATAACTGAATTTGAATTGAATAACTGACAATTAATTTGGTGCCAAGCGAATTTATTGAGAAAAAAAAAACATGATGAATAAAACGAACGAGATTCGAGCTTCGTTGCCTTTGAAAATTCTTTAGTAAGATTATATGAAATCCACTCTGAAATCAGTAATAATTAAAACAAACTCTATTTAAGTATTTATTTTTTCCCGGACGGGAATCGAACCTACACTTGTTAAAATCAGTCAATGATGGATAAAGAAGAATTTTAAGAACTTTTATTTTTAACGATTCTAAATCAAATTCATAAATACAAGAAGAAAAAACAGCCCCGGACGAGGCAGTTGTTTTTCTTCCTGTATTTATGAATTTGATTTAGAATCGTTAAAAATAAAAGTTCTTAAAATTCTTCTTTATCCATCTATTTAAGTACTTAACAAAGGCAAATCACAATAACAAATCTTGAATATGCTGAAAATAATTAGCAATCAGAAGAAAACCTGAGACAACTTTTCAAATACAAAAACCGACACCAAATTTGCTCGTAGTCACTAATTATTAGAAATTTTTTAACATGGTAATAATCTCACTCAACAAGAACACTGTTTTACATTCATAGGAGGAAGATAAATGCAGTTTTCATTCAACAAATTCAACTTTAAAACTACTTTTTACATACAGATTCGCAACAAGATTAAATTTTTGACAATTCGGATAAGAGCTGCTGTTTAATTCTGTTGTATTAAACATTATCTGTACACGGTTGAGGCTAGCCAATTCAATGTATAGGTTGGCTTCATATGTTTTACTTGGGATGCGGCTGATCAGTGGATTTGTGTTCGTGCGATTTACTGGACTGCGGCTGGTCAACGAATTTATAGTAGTGGGGTTTTCCACACTGGTATCATAAACCATAGTGTGCGATATATTTGACATAATCAGCTGATTACAAATATGTAGTTGATCGTTTTGCTCCCATGGGGGTTTGCATTTAAAAAACAAATGTTCCTTCCTCTTATAGCCCTTATGGAAAGCAAGCTTTAAGGTGCTTTTCAGCTCTACTAATACTGATTTGCAGAGCTTTCAAGTATTTTGACCTCTGTTGTTTTTCTTCCAGTAATTTCGAAGTCGTTACTTAATTATTACTCATACTTCGGTTACAATACAACGAACGACTGTACTGATTGACATCTGCGCATACGCACCTACCCTTTCTACCAATAATCGAAGGCTGTGGGAGAAGAGGGAGTAAAGGCAGGAATTGAGCTCCAGACCGATTTCTGGGTAGCTTACTGATTCATTCCTAATGACGCCCAAAGTGGCAGTGGATTATGAAATAACCAAAAAATACGTTATTTGGCTATTGCCAAATCTGATATATATAGTGCAGTAACAACGTATATAGTATATATAGTACATAGGTATATAGAACTGGTAAGTCCTGGCAATTCACTTCCCATGACAAAAATGTTGACAACGAAGTACTAATGGATGTGGAACAAAGAACGGAAGAAACATATGTAAAATATCACGTTAAAACGATCAAAAACAAACTACACCGCTCGATTAGTCTCTCCCCCCTCTTTAATTTGGTACCAAACATGATGTAGCTTGGACAACCCCTATGAGGGGTGGTACGATCCCCAACCATCAAAATACCCTCCCCCAAAAGTTTTCACCTATATTTTTGTACTCTAAACCGTTAATCCATCCGAAAAAAAAACCCATTACACTACAGCCCTCCCACACAGAGTTAGGCGTCCGTGAATATTGCGACAAAAAAATTTACCGCCGAAGCCCCTCAAATCTGCAGATTACCGTTAATCGAAATAAAATATAGCCTAGAATACCAATGCATACCCAATTACCAAAGCGAACCCATTTTTTTTTGTTTATTGGGCTTATAGATCCTGAGCCTACCCCTGTGGATTATTGCAGCTCCTGATAGGCTTTATTATTTTTTAATTTCCGTTAATCAGCTTCCATTTCTACCCCGTAGTCTCCCCGCCCAATTTCGTCCACCTATCTTGTTCGCCCTGAGCTCCCATTTTTTTTTTTGATACCACATATATTCTCCTTCTTCTCTCCTTTCCCTTGTTATCGCGGAAAAACTCAAGAAAACCTACCCTCCTACATCCCTCAAAAGCTACCCATACAAAAAGAAATTTCAATCTATTTCGACATTGGAAGATATAGGCAGATGTACTTCAAATATGAAAAAAAGTCCAACCCTCTACAACAAAAAGTGATACCCTTAATCGTAACAGGCGATTCGCACTTTTCCACATTTTTTACCTTTTCCTTTATTCCCCAACCATGTTAGTGAGTTGGAAATGGAAACTTAGGGAATTAGCACTTCTAAGAAAACGAAATTCCCATCTTCCAAATTCCCAAATTCTCCGTGTTACAGAATGCGGCCCCTAATGTAGGGAAGGCCTCAAGTTATTCATAAAAATGCATTGAAAATTTTTTCTTAGAAATTTATTGGGAAGTTTTAAGCATTATTACAGGTCGAGAACGGGTGCTTGTACCGCTAACCATTTTTATGAGCCTAACGCGTAGATGATCGTTTCTTCTTAGAAATGAACAGAAAAGGTTTCAGCATAGTTTTTGTTCATTATTGATGGCCGACTGAAGTTATTTTAGATATGTATACAATACTTTGTTCCATTAGCGGCCCTCCAATACTGCATAAAAATTCTAAAAAGAGCAATTTTAAACAGATAGCAATATGTGCAGTGACGTTTTTAATGCGGGATAAGGGATCGTACATGTTCTGCTAACAAATCCTAGAAAGCATTTTTCTTAAAAAAACAGCCCCGGACGAGGCAGTTGTTTTTCTTCCTGTATTTATGAATTTGATTTAGAATCGTTAAAAATAAAAGTTCTTAAAATTCTTCTTTATCCATCTATTTAAGTACTTAACAAAGGCAAATCACAATAACAAATCTTGAATATGCTGAAAATAATTAGCAATCAGAAGAAAACCTGAGACAACTTTTCAAATACAAAAACCGACACCAAATTTGCTCGTAGTCACTAATTATTAGAAATTTTTTAACATGGTAATAATCTCACTCAACAAGAACACTGTTTTACATTCATAGGAGGAAGATAAATGCAGTTTTCATTCAACAAATTCAACTTTAAAACTACTTTTTACATACAGATTCGCAACAAGATTAAATTTTTGATAATTCGGATAAGAGCTGCTGTTTAATTCTGTTGTATTAAACATTATCTGTACACGGTTGCGGCTAGCCAATTCAATGTATAGGTTGGCTTCATATGTTTTACTTGGGATGCGGCTGATCAGTGGATTTGTGTTCGTGCGATTTACTGGACTGCGGCTGGTCAACGAATTTATAGTAGTGGGGTTTTCCACACTGGTATCATAAACCATAGTGTGCGATATATTTGACATAATCAGCTGATTACAAATATGTAGTTGATCGTTTTGCTCCCATGGGGGTTTGCATTTAAAAAACAAATGTTCCTTCCTCTTATAGCCCTTATGGAAAGCAAGCTTTAAGGTGCTTTTCAGCTCTACTAATACTGATTTGCAGAGCTTTCAAGTATTTTGACCTTTGTTGTTTTTCTTCCAGTAATTTCGAAGTCGTTACTTAATTATTACTCATACTTCGGTTACAATACAACGAACGACTGTACTGATTGACATCTGCGCATACGCACCTACCCTTTCTACCAATAATCGAAGGCTGTGGGAGAAGAGGGAGTAAAGGCAGGAATTGAGCTCCAGACCGATTTCTGGGTAGCTTACTGATTCATTCCTAATGACGCCCAAAGTGGCAGTGGATTATGAAATAACCAAAAAATACGTTATTTGGCTATTGCCAAATCTGATATATATAGTGCAGTAACAACGTATATAGTATATATAGTACATAGGTATATAGAACTGGTAAGTCCTGGCAATTCACTTCCCATGACAAAAATGTTGACAACGAAGTACTAATGGATGTGAAACAAAGAACGGAAGAAACATATGTAAAATATCACGTTAAAACGATCAAAAACAAACTACACCGCTCGATTAGTCTCTCCCCCCTCTTTAATTTGGTACCAAACATGATGTAGCTTGGACAACCCCTATGAGGGGTGGTACGATCCCCAACCATCAAAATACCCTCCCCCAAAAGTTTTCACCTATATTTTTGTACTCTAAACCGTTAATCCATCCGAAAAAAAAACCCATTACACTACAGCCCTCCCACACAGAGTTAGGCGTCCGTGAATATTGCGACAAAAAAATTTACCGCCGAAGCCCCTCAAATCTGCAGATTACCGTTAATCGAAATAAAATATAGCCTAGAATACCAATGCATACCCAATTACCAAAGCGAACCCATTTTTTTTTGTTTATTGGGCTTATAGATCCTGAGCCTACCCCTGTGGATTATTGCAGCTCCTGATAGGCTTTATTATTTTTTAATTTCCGTTAATCAGCTTCCATTTCTACCCCGTAGTCTCCCCGCCCAATTTCGTCCACCTATCTTGTTCGCCCTGAGCTCATTATATCGACTGTAGCAATTACTTCATCAATGCGAATAGTTTTGCTAATCTTACCCAAGGTTGGGGTTTCTTTGCCTCCAAATCCTCGCAATGTTTTATCAAATTTTTCTATTACCCATTTATATTTTTCGGTAATGGAATATGATAAGGTACAACAGTCACTCCCTAAATCAAGAAAGGCTAATATCGGTTGATTTTCAACATAAATTATTCGATGGTATTCATCTTCAGGGTATGTTGTCTGAATTATTTTGTTGATTTTTGGTGTTTTTTTATTAACGCATTCCTTTGCAAGATGTCCTATCTTATGGCAGTTGAAACATTTTTTTGTCTTAGAGTTTAAAGGACAGATATTAGCATAATGGCCAGGCTCATCACAACGATAACATCTGCCTCTACGATTAAAGTCAGTTTCCTTATTTATTTTTTTGTCAGTACGTGGTGTTTTAAAAGGATTTCCTTTTTCAATATGATTAGACACATTTCTTTCAGTTCGAAAAGGATGATATCTTTGTTGTCGAAAATATTTTGAAGAATTAGTATTTTCTTGATAAGGGAATCCACCACGTCGTCGTCCTTGTAACTCCATTTCTTCAAAATTCTTAATTTTTTGCAATAGTTCGGTTAACGTTGCGCATTCAGAGGTCATTAGGACATTTATTAAATTCTGATTTTTCAACCCTGATATTACATGCTTAACTACCGTTTGATCACTTAAATTAATTCTTTTTCCCAAGGCAACGATGTGGTAAAAATATTCCTCTATGCACTCATTATCAAGTCTTTTTCTCGATAGTATATCATACCAAGTTGAAGCATCATCGCGCCCCGTCGGGAAATTTTTCAAAAATTCTGCCTTGAGTTTTTGCCACGTATTAAGACTCTCTTGTGTACTTTGGAACCAGTGTTTAGCCGTGCCACTCAATCGCAAAGATGCGTATAATAATGCATCCCCATCCAACCATTTATATACGCTGATTAAGTTTTCGATAGAAGAAACCCAGTTTTCTGCACTTCTTTCTGGGTATTTGGACGGATTAAACTCTGGTATGGTTTCAGAAATTTCCTGCATACTTAATCTCACTCAATGATTTTCTGACATATTTTGCACTATTTGGGGATTCGTCTCTCTCTTATTTAATTCTATTTCCCTTCTTAATAGTTGATTTTCCCACCTTAGTAAATCTACTGTAGTCAAATTTTCACATACTTTGTCTCCGGTTCTTACCTCAGAACCACTTTCGTCTTCGCACTGAAGGATATCCGTATTCGATTTTTCATCCATAATTTGTGTTCTCACTAATTAACTTTTTTTGACACTAATTTAATTCTTTCCACTTTCACCTTTTGAAATTATTTTTCTTTTTTTTTTCTTTACACGTTCTATGAATAAGTTTCACTGTGTATAATTTAAATTATAGTTCACTGCTCCGGTTTCACAATATATATTGACATACAGTATCTAAACACTTCCACGATAATAATTATACCAGTCACTTCGTTCGCGCTGGACCATCGTTCAGACCCCACACTTGAAATATAATGACTCACGTTTATTTTTTTTTTAAATTAATCTTGCCTTAAACTCCACTGATCGCGTGATAGATACTGCATACGCACGTCAACCGCTTTTCATGCTCAAGAACATTTCCTTTCCATTCACTCTTTTCCTAATTCACACAGATATCCCTAATTGCCGGCTAGTTATACCTATCATCTCTCACAACTCACACTTGCTTGAAAAAGGTCACTTGTCCTTGAGATACCGATCTTATTACTCATGAAAAGGGGAAGACTGTATCAGTAAAAGACGCACGCTACCTTTCTTCATTAAGAATTGGCTTTCTTCGTAATGTAGGCAACTAACACTTCAGGCATGCCCAAGCAAATCTAAAAGGTCTGCAGAAACTGTACTGCGCAAATGTCCTTTTCTAAATTACTTTCCGACAAGACGCTGAAATGCACATTCCTTTTATTATTTTTAGAATTCTTACAGCGTGCGCCCTTCATATTCCTCTTCTTAACAATACCTTTATTGAGGGGATTTTCTCGGTATTCATTTATTTTACGTTACAAAATGGATTTGCACCTTCGCCGTTCTTCTGTTGTCCCCATATCCAGACTTGCTTTTCGATCGAGATTCGAAATTTGATACTCTTCATTTGTACTTCTGCATCTCCAGCACCTTGTCCGATTCTCATCTTAATTTTAATTTTCTTGAAAAAACATCAATCCCACATTAATATCCTATAGACTACAAACCGAAAGTATTTTTTTCTTCGTGTTAGGAATCCTACGCTTTTTATTAATAAATTTAAATTTGTAATGCATCCTAACGCGAAGAAATAACCACAATAATTTTATATTATCAAATTCGTCGCAGAGTTTGTATTCTTCTATATTTGAAAAGTTATCAAACATAGAAGAATCGAAATATCTCCGACATATTGTTTTAGGAAAACAAGAGTCCACGCCTTCTTCTAACTTTTTAATGTATTCAGCAAAGGCCTTAGGGGGAATGATTAGTTGAGAGTTCTCAAACGCGTAACTATTTGAATCATTCCCTTCCGAATCATCCGTTGGGCATACTTGCCACTTTTTGCATTTTTTGAAAAGGTATCCGGCCACATACGTTACTGCGTTTTCTTCTATATAGTCCAGTTTTTTGTAATCTGTAGGGACAGTAGCAGGACACGGGGACATCGGAGTTGTTTCCGACATCCAAGAAAATTCAGGCAGGATATGCTGCGAGTGAGCCACCGAAGGATAAGGATCATTTCCGTATTCGCAGTTTCCACTTTTGCCCCCAAAGTTTCTTGAATGCATTTAAAAATTGCCGTGGAGTAGAGTGATGACAATTTCCACCCTGTTTTCTGACTGTTCCAAAAAAAATTAAAAGGGCACTCTAATTTATGCGCCAAGTCTGAATGAATTCAAACCCTACCGTATTGAGGTAGTTCCATAATTTCGAAAGGCTTTCTATATTTACTGACCGACCCTTGAAGCATTTCACGGAATTGGTTACGTCCTTGCCTTCACTATTAATAAATCTAAGGTTGGATATTAAATCTTTTGCCTCACTAAGAAATTGACATTGATTTTCCGTTCCGGCAAAAATCTCTTTTCAACTCTTTCAGTTCTGAAAATTCTGATGAGTTGAACATATCAAAAGGCTTATCCGTTTTTGCAACAAATTCAACTGTGTCCGCAGCAATTGCACGTAACTTGTTCCCCTTAACAAGTATTTTAATCCCACTTGCAACTGAATGGCTCAGAACTTGAAAGGCATTCTTCACAATCATTTTTTGGAAACTGTTGGGGAACATATTGTCTTTGCGTAATTTTGGAGCCCTTTTAAATTCTCTTTTACTGTCAATTTCAAACAGTTTCTCTACATGTTTAAATGCAGCTCGCTTGTTTTTGTAAAAACAACATCATACTTCGCGAAGTTTTTTTAATGAGCTTCAACAAATGAGGCGTATGAAAGAAATAAATCAGAGGTTGCGAATCAATCGTAAAAGTAGAATTATTACGACTAATTCCTAGCATGGAAGACAATGCCAAAAAATTGCTTACTAACGCCACGGGGTGAAAGCCAATTATCCTAAGGCCTCGCACTGCTTCAAAAATTAACCTTTTAGCTTCTGCCGACGAACACGAAGAATCTACAAAAATACAATCCAATGGAAACTTCCAATTTTCACACAGACCACGCACCATAATTACACATGCGTTGTGCGAAAGTTTGTCGGTCTTAACTCGCCGATTATCTGTAAGTCATAATAGTTGATGCCCTTAGATCTGTCATAAAATAAATGGCTTTTCAAGCTCATTTCATCAATGCAAAGGACACAATATTTAGAAAACTGTGTAACCTGCATATATTTGAATTCCATTGCTTTTAAATGAAATGCCATATTCCTGGGAGCACACGGCCAAACGTCCGTAAACCACTGCAAAGTTCTTACAGTAGGAAGTGGATATAAGTGCTCTTTTACATATTGATAACTGTTTGCTGACAGAAAATGTAACATCAAAGCAGTTGCTTTAACATCTCTCGGATACCGTTCTCCCTTCTTCGATTTTCCACTATTCTGTATGAAACTTTCTAACACTCTAGGCCCTAGGCAGGAGATGGTTGAAACCTTGAATAAAGAATTCTGAAGAATAGGCGTGCTTCTTAAATTTCTTGAATTCATATTTCTGCCTTCTAATTTGTCCTTGCAACCATGGACTTTTGCTCTCAAAACATTTTTTCGCGGAGAGGCAAGTGATAGTGTCTTTTCAGTTTGGGATTCTTTTCCCGAAGTAATGTGAGTTCTACAAATCTCAAAGGGATGCAGAGATATATTCTCTTGCAAACAACTGCCAAAATCCCTTTCTAAATTCAACTCTTCATGAATTCCCTCCAGAAGATATTGGCTGCACCCTGCTTCGCCAAATAAATTATTTGTTTCTACGCTACCTACAAATACGCTACCCTAACTACTTAAATTCTTGGGATCCTGGCACGACAGTCCTACTCTATACTGGGTCGCATAGATCTCCTGCTGAAAAATAATTTAAAAGCGAACGAGTTTCCAAAAAAAGAGCAACATAAATTAAAATTAAAAATGGTTCGGCGGAAAATAATGAAATAAATTAATAAAAAGTGAAAATTAGTCTAAATTCCTAGAATAAATTTTTAAATTATACTTCTTGGTAGGGCTCCGCGAAATGTGGCATAGCCTATGGCAGCAATCTTCCCCCGCCCAAACATTTCTGCTTTAAAATGCCTCTCACATAAGCCAGCGCTGGGCCTATCGGTTTCCCGGGGTATTCCCACTGCATTCAACCAAGCTTGTGGTCTATAAAATAAAGAAATAAAATTTTTTTGGAAGTATGTAAAAACAATAATAACAAATAGTTTTGATTCCCAACAAAAAATTTTAGCCGTTAAGAAGATTGAAATTTGCTTTCTTATTCCTAAAACATGTATTCGAAATTGGGGTTTAAAAAGTATGAATTATTAATAATTATTGTCTGATAAGATTGTGCATTTATTTTAGCTCGCTTCTCTGCTCTAGAAAAAGAGGAACTTGTTGGCCCGGGATAATGATGTTGCAATGGGATGAAATTGTTCTAAGATCGTGACGGACGGACATGCGAAAATCAATTTACCTTTCCATTTTAAGCATGGTTCTCAAATCAGCTTTTCTCTATCGATTTTTTCTATGTGGAAAACTTAGTATAACCTATAGATCAATTTTCGTAAAATAACAAGGAAAAAAAACTATAATTGTAAGACCAATTCTTACGATACCCTAGATGAATGCCCGTATGTACAATGACCTCTCTGTGTAAGTTATATCGAAATGGTTTTTAGCATATATTTCTAGAACGATTCGACAGGAATGGCTATAAATAATTCCATAGATTTATACATTCCGAAGAATTTTTCGGTGCACAATTTCCTAGCATATGCGAAAAAACGAATTTTTGTATGGTAACACCACGAGAGGCTTACTCTTTGATATAATATGGTTTATATGGGAAGCAAAATCTAATTTATGGTCACACTTGACACCTAAGTCGTAGACAGAATCCACCCGACGAATAGCAGAATCTGAGAATTTATAATCGTAAGTAATAGTTTTCTGATTTCTGTGGTAAGTCAGAACCTAACAGTCGTCGGTGTTGAGCTCTAAATTATTGCTTTTGCACCAATCGTCAAGCTGCAAATGTTCACAATCGTTAGGGGATTTAATCTGAGCGAAAAATTTAATATCATCAAAATAAGACAAGACTATGCAATGCTTCACAATAGAAATAATGTCGTCAATATAAAGAACGAAAAACAATGGACCTAAGTCGCTACCTTTAGATACGTCAGACGAAACCATTAAGACTCTAGAGATGGAATGACGGAATAACACTTGATATGTCCTGTTATCTAAATAAGACTCAGTCCATTTTAAAAATTATAGAGGAAATCCTAACTTTTCCATTTTAAACAGAATCACCGAGTGAGAGAATTAGTCGAAGGTCTTACTAGTGCTCTCTCTGGCAGCCTCCAGCGAACCAGTAGTGGAGCACGGCACGACTTAAAAAATTCTCGTGGAATCCCATCGGGAGCCGTTGTGAAGTCATTTGGAACCCCATCAGTATGATCAAGTACATGCTACTTTTAAATGTTTATTTAGAGGTTGAAAATTTGAAAACGAGGCAAACATGTTGCAGACAGATTTCAGACGATTCACCAGTGGCGGACAGTTGTACCTCATAGTATTGATGTAATTGCCCGTTTATTCTTCATATTAAAAACCTGAAGAAGGTTTTGGATCGTTGCCTAATTTCGCACGCCAGCTGTAAATATATCCAACGTAAAGTGTGTCGGAATATATAACACAACCCTCCAAAAACAAATAACAAGGTCCGTATGTCACAACACCAACGATAACTTGAGAGCGTATTGATATAACGAACTGAAATTTTGGTTAGGGTTTTTATATGTACATTGTAGATATTAGTTCCAGAATCGGTCAGCATCTTCGTAGTTTTGCCATACAAAAATTTTGATTTTTTACTTGTATGTATACTTAGCCGAATACTATGAATTCGCGGGAAAGATGGAGTGTTCAACGAAGAGACGCTCAAACCAGAACAGGTTCGATGTAGGAATTAAAAGAAAGAAATGAAATTGATTAGATCACATACTACGGCGTGATAACAACAACATTCCAAAGTCCTTTACTGGAATCCGCAAAAAAACCCGTCGTATAGGAAGACCGCGAAGCACTTGGAGGAGAACTATTCTTACAGAAGCGGCATCACTCGGAAGAACATAGATTGAATTAAAGACTGTAGCACTTAACGGGGAGGGGAACCTTTTCCGCTCTATATCCCTCGAGGGATTATGATGATGATGATGATGATGATGATGATGATGATGTACACTTATTATAATATAATTTCAGCTCATTATATCAACGTTCACCAGATATCGCTGTTGCTTGATACATTTAATTATATATATATTCAAGGGAAAAGTGGTGTTGTTCTATAAATTATATATATATATTGGAATTATTCAAGACATTTACTTAATTTTAATATAATATATAAGTAATTTCTTACGATACATTATCCTTCAGAAATTCAAATAGATGCTGAAATACTTCACATCCCGATGAAAACTTCTCTGGGGCCATCCTTTGTTTAGAAAATCTGACACTGAATAACTGAATTTGAATTGAATAACTGACAATTAATTTGGTGCCAAGCGAATTTATTGAGAAAAAAAAACATGATGAATAAAACGAACGAGATTCGAGCTTCGTTGCCTTTGAAAATTCTTTAGTAAGATTATATGAAATCCACTCTGAAATCAGTAAATCGTTAAAAATAAAAGTTCTTAAAATTCTTCTTTATCCATCTATTTAAGTACTTAACAAAGGCAAATCACAATAACAAATCTTGAATATGCTGAAAATAATTAGCAATCAGAAGAAAACCTGAGACAACTTTTCAAATACGAAAACCGACACCAAATTTGCTCGTAGTCACTAATTATTAGAAATTTTTTAACATGGTAATAATCTCACTCAACAAGAACACTGTTTTACATTCATAGGAGGAAGATAAATGCAGTTTTCATTCAACAAATTCAACTTTAAAACTACCTTTTACATACAGATTCGCAACAAGATTAAATTTTTGACAATTCGGATAAGAGCTGCTGTTTAATTCTGTTGTATTAAACATTATCTGTACACGGTTGCGGCTAGCCAATTCAATGTATAGGTTGGCTTCATATGTTTTACTTGGGATGCGGCTGATCAGTGGATTTGTGTTCGTGCGATTTACTGGACTGCGGCTGGTCAACGAATTTATAGTAGTGGGGTTTTCCACACTGGTATCATAAACCATAGTGTGCGATATATTTGACATAATCAGCTGATTACAAATATGTAGTTGATCGTTTTGCTCCCATGGGGGTTTGCATTTAAAAAACAAATGTTCCTTCCTCTTATAGCCCTTATGGAAAGCAAGCTTTAAGGTGCTTTTCAGCTCTACTAATACTGATTTGCAGAGCTTTCAAGTATTTTGACCTCTGTTGTTTTTCTTCCAGTAATTTCGAAGTCGTTACTTAATTATTACTCATACGAGTACTTCGGTTACAATACAACGAACGACTGTACTGATTGACATCTGCGCATACGCACCTACCCTTTCTACCAATAATCGAAGGCTGTGGGAGAAGAGGGAGTAAAGGCAGGAATTGAGCTCCAGACCGATTTCTGGGTAGCTTACTGATTCATTCCTAATGACGCCCAAAGTGGCAGTGGATTATGAAATAACCAAAAAATACGTTATTTGGCTATTGCCAAATCTGATATACATATATAGTGCAGTAACAACGTATATAGTATATATAGTACATAGGTATATAGAACTGGTAAGTCCTGGCAATTCACTTCCCATGACAAAAATGTTGACAACGAAGTACTAATGGATGTGAAACAAAGAACGGAAGAAACATATGTAAAATATCACGTTAAAACGATCAAAAACAAACTACACCGCTCGATTAATCTCTCCCCCCTCTTTAATTTGGTACCAAACATGATGTAGCTTGGACAACCCCTATGAGGGGTGGTACGATCCCCAACCATCAAAATACCCTCCCCCAAAAGTTTTCACCTATATTTTTGTACTCTAAACCGTTAATCCATCAGAAAAAAAAACCCGTTACACTACAGCACTCCCACACAGAGTTAGGCGTCCGTGAATATTGCGACAAAAAAATTTACCGCCGAAGCCCCTCAAATCTGCAGATTACCGTTAATCGAAATAAAATATAGCCTAGAATACCAATGCATACCCAATTACCAAAGCGAACCCATTTTTTTTTTATTTATTGGGCTTATAGATCCTGAGCCTACCCCTGTGGATTATTGCAGCTCCTGATAGGCTTTATTATTTTTTAATTTCCGTTAATCAGCTTCCATTTCTACCCCGTAGTCTCCCCGCCCAATTTCGTCCACGTATCTTGTTCGCCCTGAGCTCCCATTTTTTTTTGATACCATATATATTCTCCTTCTTCTCTCCTTTCCCTTGTTATCGCGGAAAAACTCAAGAAAACCTACCCTCCTACATCCCTCAAAAGCTACCCATACAAAAAGAAATTTCAATCTATTTCGACATTGGAAGATATAGGCAGATGTACTTCAAATATGAAAAAAAGGGTATCACTTTTTGTTGTAGAGAAAAAGTGATACCCTTAATCGTAACAGGCGATTCGCACTTTTCCACATTTTTTACCTTTTCCTTTATTCTCCAACCATGTTAGTGAGTTGGAAATGGAAACTTAGGGAATTAGCACTTCTAAGAAAACGAAATTCTCATCTTCCAAATTCCCAAATTCTCCGTGTTACAGAATGCGGCCCCTAATGTAGGGAAGGCCTCAAGTTATTCATAGAAATGCATTGAAAAATTTTGCTTAGAAATTTATTGGGAAGTTTTAAGCATTATTAAAGGTCGAGAACGGGTGCTTGTACCGCTAACCATTTTTATGAGCCTAACGCGTAGATGATCGTTTCTTCTTAGAAATGAACAGAAAAGGTTTCAGCATAGTTTTTGTTCATTATCGGCATCGGTATACAACATCTTTATGTTATATTATTTTTGATCTTACCCGGGGGTTACACCTGCAAGTACAGCTTGCATGCAAGCCTGTCTTCCAACACGATGTTTAACTTGACAGCGGAAGGCAGTTCGGTCGATGTCTTATCAGCTTGCAAGCAAGTTCATTTAAAAAATGGCATTCAGACGTAAACTCTTGCATATATTGGAAAATTATGGCAACAAAGGAAGTATCACAATGATAAAAACCCAAGAAAAAAGGAATATGAAGATGTTGGTAAATGATGTATTGCAAATGATCCCAGAAAATTTCATTTTCCCGGTATAAATTTATAAATTTCTCTCAAGCATTTCGTTTTCGCCATTTTCAAAACTGTATAAATGTCAAATTACTATCTCCCAGCTGCCATGATTTTTCATCATTCAAATTCGCTGAAAGTTGCATGGCAGTTGGATTACACGTGCAAGAAGGATGGCAGTGCAAGTTGCATGCAAGCTGTACTTGCAGGTGTGACCCCCGGGTTGCTAACCCAAAGAATACATGATTCAGTAGAACTGATGGTCAGTAATCACTTCATCTGCAACTTTACTGACTGCAACTGCTTTGCGTTCCATCAACTGCCTACTCAGTTCATTATAACAATGTCGTCAAGCGGTGCAGACATTCCTCTTCTGTATGCATTTCTAATGATTTCGTCCTTATTCCGCCATTTTTCTAATAAACATTACAATGTACACTACAGTCATTTCCCACCCAAAAGAGAGAGGACTACAAATTTAAACACAAACTTACACTAACTTCTACCTTTTATTTTCAGTTTCCGCCTTTTTATACCCTAGATTAAATTTTAAGGTATACTAAGATTGTCATTCAGATTGTAACAGATAGAAATAATGCTGGTAGAGCAAAATGGATTGGACACCCATGCATAAAATTAAAAGTTATTTTCGCCCGTCTGTTTGTCCGTTGTCACGATAACTCGCGAACGCATGTACTTAGAAAGCTGAAATTTTGCCTACTAATTAAAAAAAAAAAAAGGGTCTCCATACAAAAATTTCGTTTTTCATTATATTTGGGCACTGCCTCAAAACTCGTCGACGTAGAGAGCTGTAGTTTTGTACATGGTGTTTGCGTAGCTATAGCAAATAACATTTCAAAAATGGACTAACTCGGGCAACCCTGTCTGGTTGTTCCCATATAAAAATTTAGGTTTTGTACGTATAATGTGAAAACGATCGCTCCTACACATTTTTATTATACCGAAAAGTTCTTCAGAATACAAAATTCTATGTATTTGGTTTTAGTCATTTTTACTGTCCTACGAACCGTTCTAGAAATATATGCGAAAAAACCCTTCAAAAATCTAACAATCACAGATATGAAATTACATACCGGCATTCATCTAGGGTATCATAAGAATTGGTCTACCAATTCTAGCTTTTTTTCTGCTTAATTTTACGTTTGACAATTTACGAACTAATCGGTACTGATTGGCCACAAATCTAGTTAGCTTGGGCAAGTCAGTAAAAAATACTAGTCAATAGAGGCTTACAGATGTATGTACGCTGTTATATTTTAGAGGAGCGTTGCCAGATTCTAAGGAAAAAAGGAAAACGGAAAGTTTATTCCGATTTCTAAGATCATTTGTTTTTTTTTTATTTCTAAACTCTGTCAAATGTTAGTTACATATTTCACTATCAAAATTCTGAGTTGCCTCTCGACAGCTTTAATTGCAAATAAGGCAACTAAACACATTCCCAAACAATCTGGTCGGCCTTTGAGTGCTGCAGCAAATTATTTCTCAGATAGTCCTTAAGTGTCATGTTACTTTAGCAGAATGTCAGGAAAATTTTGATGCTGAGGACAGGAAAGTGTTGTCCAGTGAAAACAAATTGGTTTGCAATACAGCCTTGAGTATCCACATTTTTAGAAAATTGGACTGTGTTGTAACATTATTTTTGCATGACTGTTCTGAAACAAATCGACCCCAACCCAAATATTTATTATAGTTTCACACAATAATTATCAGTATCAAGGCGTTGTTTTGCTTCTTATAATTGTCTTCAACACTTTATTTCAATCGCGACAATTTCTCATACACAAGTTGTGAGTGCTGTAGCCATCTTGTGTGACGTGAACTATGAATTTGTAGATCTCCCATCTTCACAATATCTTCCACAAATTTAAATGATTGACTTTTCGAATTTTTTAACGCTTTTACTAATTAGTATATTTGTGTTTTTTTTCTGAATTTTTACATACATTAAATTTTTTAAAATTGCCTTGAATTATGTTATTTTGCTTTTGTGTAAGTACATATATTTTATTATATTGAATTCAATTAATTTGTTTTTATTATACATACTTAATTATTTTGAATTTTAATATAATAGGAATTAGATGGGAACTAAAAATTAAACATTAATAAAAAATCACCAATTTCCTCATTTTCGTGAGAATTTCAGGTTCGACCATCTGGCAACGCTGTTTCGGAGTGCAAATACTGCGAATGGGATATAAACTACAGCACTGGTAACGCCTCGCTCTAATACAAAATCGACGATTTAATGACGTAACGAAATCGCAAGCCAGCAATGCCTTGCACCAATATAATATCAATGGTGCGACGACCTGATGTAGAGAAGTCATCAATTTTTTCTTATAACTTTACTGGAAATCTTTTCCTTAGAACTTTTATGCCAACAAATTTTATGCGCGTTAACGCGTTGATGTGCAATAAGCACTCATTTCTTCTTAGAAATTTACAGAAAATGATTCGATAGAATTTTTGTTCATTTGGTAGCCGACTGGATAGTTTCAAATACAATACCAGGGCTGCCACTTGAATAGAATTGAATGCAATAAAATGCCTTAATTTTATGTACCAAAAATGAGTCAGTGTATTTCATTTTAAAATGTATCATTAACGTACCAAAGTTCTTTATCAAATATACTCTTCAATAAACAAAATAAAATTTTAAAATAGTAGGTACTTGCTTTGCTTTAAAAAATATAAAAATTTATTTTAAACAAAACTATATACATATGTATATATAGGGGTAGGAGTAGCTATTACCAGCCAACTAAGACTTGTAATTGATCCTTTATATAACCACGAAGAGTGGCTTTGGGGAAACATGTTATATTTTATATGAGTAAGTATACTCCTTGCAAGTTCGGTTACACTTTCAACACTTCCTGTAGATGTTTGCCAAGTCGACACAGTTTTTCTCCCTCTAACTTTAATTGCATAAGCCCGCTTATATCAGCAGGCTGCATAATGTTGGGTTGGGTAGTAAATCATATAAAATAATTTCATTATTATGATGGTATTTACTTAACTCCACTGTTAAATGCGATTTATGTCCGTCTTCAAAGAATATAATTTATTTTTTAGCCTCAAAAAAGATGTTTCCCTTCATCATCCAGAATCGGAATCAAATCTTTGAGTTAGTGCACGTAGCGGAAAACTATGCAAAGTGTAATGATCTCTCCGCTTGTGTTTAATGTAAATAACAAGGTAATACTGTCTTCCGGTATCCTTTTAAGGTCAATACCCGTCCAATTTTTAGACATAAGCTGAATTCTGTTACATCCTCATTTAAAATTCTTCTGGCATCATTTAGTATCTACTCAGCATCAGTTGGTTTCAAATAATCTTTGAATTGCTTGAGCCATGACCTAATTGAACCTCTGTAATTACACCCCTTGCCTTGGTGATGTCTTCAGTGATACGCTACCCAATTTCAGGATATCTTTTTAAAAATAACTCGAGCTATGTTCTGCATTGTCCATACTTTTCTGGTCATCGTTCTTGACTATCTTCTATACTGTGCCCAAAATACCTGCTCTCTTAATTGTAAAACCCTATTTGGTCTAGTTAACGCACCATTTGACTATCTTTCTTCTTTTAACGAAGTAAAGACAGTAGAAATGCTAGGAGTCAAAATTTCTTTAGGAAGTTTTCCACATATCTTATCCTGTATTCCCGAAGTGTAGTTCTTGGCATCCCGAACTTTCTGCTAGTTTCCTTTATTGAATTTCGCTCTATTCAAATGCTATCTAAACCTACTTTTAGGATATCTTCTGTGTTGGTTCTTCTACAAATCATTTAACAACTGCATATTTTATTGGCCATAACTAAGTGCTTCGAAATAAAATCTGCATTAGATACATGCCACAAATGTAATTCATTTGTAAAAAGGAAACTCAACTCTATCAAACATTTATTTAATATTTTGTTTTATGATTTAAATGACTTTTTTTTTATATTATTAAGCGAAGCTCAAGGGATACCCTATGATGCAAAGCACAGCATGGCAGGAAGGAGATAGGGAAAGGATTAGGGGATGTGAGGAGAGTGGCGAAGATGCCGCCCTTAAACTTCCGCAGATTGTATGCCGGAGGAAAAACAGAAGATGGTAAGCTGTTCCACATTCTCATTGTTCAGGGTTAAAAAAGCTTCACGGAATTTTGTTGTACGGCCGAAAGTAATTTGAAGGGTTAAAGGATGTGCGCGGTTTGCAGCGAGAGTATTGCGTGCAGGGATCATTCTACAAGGGATTAGACTAGATACTTCATCAGAACATTGACCATGCATGTAGCGATAAAGCAGCGAAAGGAATCCAACAATACGGCGGTGCTCGAGTGAGTCGATATGACAAGTTATTGCCAAATCGCCAACAAGCTTGAAGGCTCTCTTTTCGACAATATCCAATGAAGCTAGGGCTGTGCACTGACTTATAACAATGGACTGAGCGTATTGCCATTTTCCTATAGGAAAGAATGGCACAAGTTTTACAGTTCTCTCTTTCGCCCTATGGCAGAGTTGGAGCTACCAACACAAAATATTGCTTACTGAACGTTTATTTGTGCCATTTGATGTTTTTATGTTGGCTGCAGATGCAATCACCGCAGAAAGAATAAGGTAAAGACAATGTTTACCATTCGCCGTCTCTCTTGCCCATACGCAGGATTCAGTTAAGAATAACTTTTGAAAAGTAAAGTCGGAATGAGTTTAATTTCTTATAAGAGTGCTTATAAATGATTAAAATATCACTTGGACACAAGAAAATATTTTTTTTTAATTTAATTCGATTTACGGGTGTAAAATTTCATCTGATTGGTTGAGTTTTACATATTTTTATGTAACAAACGTTTTAAAGGGTGCTCTAACGGTGATATACAGAAACACAATATTTTTTGTGCCACATGAAATAGCAAATCACTCAGTCCATTGTTATAAGTCAGTGGGGCTGTGCGACCAGTCACAGCCCATATATGGGAGTTGTATTTCATTCTAGGTCTAATGTAGGACTTATAGAGGAGCTCTAGATTTGGCGGACTGAAATATTTCTTACACCTTTTCAGAAATCCAAGAAATTTCGATGCTTCTTTGGCAACAGAGAAGATGTGATCTGTCTAGTTTAACTTACTGGAAATATTAATGCCAAGAATGCTAAGTGATGGTGAATCAGAAATTATTGCTCCATCAAAAGAAATGGGTGTAGTGGGTAGTGTAAATTAGCGTGGAGTTTATTTAATTAAAAAATAACCTTTTGTTATGCTGTCAAGATGGTTTCTTTGAAAACAAGTAGTCTCTCAAAGAAAGCGTTTTCAAAGGATTATGTTATAATATTAACTTTATATATAAATTAATTTCGTTTATTAATAAAATATCTCTCTGATTTTATTTAAAAAAATTATTTTCAATAATTGTATTATTTATGTTTCCCGGACGGGAATCGAACTCACACTTGCTGGAATCGGTCAAATATGAACAATAGAAGAATTTAAATATTTCATTTTCAACGATTCTAAATCAAATCATAAATGCAAGAGGAAAAATAACTGCCTTGTCTGGGGTTTGATGCCGGGAACTACCTCTGAGTGGTAAGAGCAGTCTAGCGGAAGGCGGAAGGTCCCGGTTTCAAACCTCTTATATTTATGATTTGATTTGGAATCGTTAAAATTAAAGTTCTTAAAATTCTTCTATTCTCCAGAATTGTATTATTAAGTTATTTTCCTTCCTTAAATTATTAACCGGTAACTAGTACATAAACTCTAAAATCCGGCCACCTATTGCTGGTTATTAAAAATTCAACAGAAAACTGTTCAAAAACCGGCCAGGATAATTTTGCTACTAGTACGTAGTTTTTCGTTCCTTTCGGAGCAATTTATTAACTTAACCGGTATTTTATAGAGAAATATCCACCTAAATAGCTTATTTTTCAAATAAAATGCCACTTACATTCAATTAGATTCGGGCTTTACTTAAGCAAAATTAAGACGATAAGCTCATTTCTGCACATTTCAAAATAAAATGAAAACTGCACTGTCAGAAGTGCGCAATGTATTGTCAAACCTTTTGTAATACTTAGATAATAAACCAGCTGTTTTATGGAGACATTTCAAAAGGTTTTAATGGGTAAATTGATTGATTTATTTTCGTACTTTTACTAGAGTGGCCGGGAACTAGTGATGGCCGCTAATAGATGCATTTACCCTACTTATACTTTAATAAAAACTAAACTTTCTTATTATCCAAAATCAACAAATATTCATAAGAAAATTACATCACAAGAAAAAATAATTCTTTCAAATTTATTAAAAGTGTCATTAAGAAATTATCGTATAAAACTGAAAACGTATGAAACATAAATTTTAAAGCTTTTGACGGCTACACCATTATGTTTTTATTTGATGTTAAAAGTTCTTTTGCTGACATTATCCATTGGACGGTATTTATGTGCAGTATATTCGTTACTTTATTTTTAATTAAATTCAAATCAGAGAACATTCTTTTGTTAAATCATTATATTGGGGTTCGCCCAAACCATTTTTCATATAATACATATTGTCCCAAAAGCTCTCGGAATCATCTAATAAATCGTTCGTATTAATTGTACCAGTCTCCATTAACTTGAAAAGGTTTCCAATTTACTTTCGTCTTCCAGTATATCCGAAAAACTATTAACTAATGGTAGAATAGATTCATTTAAGTTATGTGCTATTTCTGATTGAATAAGACGTAGTAAGTTAAGATTGGAAAAATTAAAATTAAATCTTTTTTTATTTGTGACTATAACTCTAAATAAAAATCTAAAACAGTGTTTTTCTAATCAATAACTTCAGATTCTGTTAAGTTTGAATTATATGGAAATAGTTCCACTTTGGTACCTGCATAAATATATCTTTAGTAGGCAGATAATGATTTTTGTCATTAATATTAATATGTTTGGCATTAATACAATATTTTACATATTCTGAACTCATAAAATTACTAGCAATATTTTTAAATAAAGAGTTCATAATTGAATAAATATAAGGCAAACGGAGCTTTTCTGGCTTAAGCTCAATACGTAGGATAGAAATAAAAAATAGAATTTATTTTGCGGTTTGTATACATATTTTCTGCCCACTCTGTCGAAACGACTCCTTTAGACTCACGAAAATTCGAAATAAAATATAACTTAAGAAAATGTGATTTACTACACTTTCTAATGAAAACCAACGTGTTTCAGATAAACCCAGAATTTTAAGAGATTTCAAGTCTACATATTTCTGAAATTCTTTGAATACATTAACTCTCTTTGGGCTATGGGCAAAAAAATTTAAAATATTTCTGCATAGCCTTTCCGTCGTAAAACGTAGCCGTTTAGTACGATGCGCACAAGTGTAATGAGTAACATACACATTTCATATAGAAAAGATGGCTGTGTGACGTTTTTATTTTGTCTTGTAAACCGTTAAGTTGCCCAGCCATTACACTTGCGCCATCCGTAGTGAGACCTATCAAATTTGTCATTGGAATTTGAAATCTGTCGAAAAAAGTCTTATGGTTTGAAAAATGGCTTTTGCATGAGTTTTCTCTACATTTAACAAGCTTAAAAACCGATCACGAACCTTAAATAGTATCCGATCAAAATGCCAGCCCACCAAAACCAACACATTTGTACAACTTACGCCCGAGGACTTGTCGAAAATTAAAGAATATTTGCTTTTTCTTTTTCGCTTATTCGTTTTTGTCCACAATCGCCGAGAAATCTAATTATCTGCGTAGCCTTTTCTACCACATTTAACTGCTTTGGCGATAGCAGAATCCATTAGTGGTGTATTAAACAAAACATGACAAGAGTATATTTGGTCCTTTTTACTTCTTCCCGGAAAGGTTTTTCGTTTTCATTTAAAAATGAGGTTATATGACTTTGTTTCCTTTACGTATCATAATTCCTGGCATGAGTTGGATTTTCATTATGCCTTCTTAAATCAGTTGCATTATTGTTTGACGTTTTCCCCACAAGCTTTGCAAAAACTTCTTCCTTCCCGTAACTCGAGCCAGAGAAATACCTCGAGCCATTCTGGTATGAACTTTTTCGGTTCCACCTCCACTAAATATAAATTGAAAACTGTTTTCCTATTTCTAATGACAATAACGTAATAAAAATACCTATCAAAAGCAGAGCTTTCTTGTAGCAAAGTTCTATATTTTTCTCGTCTAGCTTTCGTTTTGGGCAGGAGCTATTATTCGTAATATTTTTGTTTATCCCCGTGCGAATGACGAATCTTTATAAGGAAACTTATAATTATAACAAAAATATTATTTAAAGAAATGTTTCTTACCAATCCATCACGAACAATTTACAAATACTTCTTTTTTGCGTTAGCTAATTACACGAACGAATGTCTAGAAAAATTTTACATTGTCGAGACAGTTAGATTCTTAGTCAAAGAAAATCATTCTTAGAGAAAAATTAATGAAATTATAAGATAAAATATTCTTCTTCTTTAATTTACCTACAGTAACTGAGGAAAGTTTTCTGAAGGAATGTAATGGTTAGTTCAGCCCCTTGTGAAAAGTGTACCATTTTTTCTGAAATTGTACACCAATAGTGACTAAAAAAAATATGTACCACTTTTGGTACAATTGTACCAAACTGCCAACCCTGTACAATATTTCATGTGTACTATTGTCAGGCTCCAATAACCCATGGGTTACATGAGATAGTACAGCTTGCATACAAGCCTCCCTTGCAATGCGATTTAAAATTTGATAGCAGAAAGCAGTTCGCTTGATGTCTTGTCAACTTGCATGCAAGTTCATTTAGAGAAATAGTGTTGATGCGCAAACTTAAGTGTATTTCGACAATAATAGGAGAAAAGAAGAAAGAGGAAGCTACGGGTAAATGACTTTCTGGCAAAACGCGAAGATTTCGACATTGAAAAGAATTTGTTGAAGGATCTTTGTGAACGCGACGGCAGGCATTTTAAAAATGTTTGTAGGCTTTCTCATGAATAATTTCAGGTGGTGTCATTACTGTCGTCATTACTGCGCGTGAGCTTAAATTGATAGGTTTCCCGAGGCAACGGGCAGGAAATTGTTCGGTTATTTAATTTATTAGATATGAAGTAATTTGTGCGATTAAAAATTACTTCTTTTTCAACGTCGTAGTTTTGATTTCCATGCACTGCACGGTACACTGTAATTAACGTGTACTTAATTTTGGTCCAATTGCCTTTCATTTTAAAAAATATTCTTAATTACAGATTTGTTGCCCTAAATTGTGTATTTATTTTTATTAAAATTCAAACATTCAATAGTATTCATGAATCACCAATATGGCAGAACTCAAGGCGACTATCACCAGTAGAAAGGCAAATTGTTCGTGAACAAATAGATAAGCGGCTGGATGATGCAATTAGTCCAGGAGAGTACATCCTATTTTGCGAGTCCTATAGTGTTAGTCAACAAGAAGGATGGAACGAAACGAATATGTGTTGACTATCGACAGCTAAATAAAGTCGTTATTAAGGACATTTATCCATTTCCATTAATTGATGATAATATTTCCTGCTTACCTAAAACAAAAGTCATCACCACCCTAGAAGTGCAATTTCGTTACTTTTGTTTCCCGGTAGTCATTCGTTACTGTATGAAAGTTATTCGTTATTTTCTAAGTCGGTACTTTACGTAAAATACTTTTTAAGCAGAATAGGTCCTCGTACTTTTAATTAAACAATCTTTTTGATGTGAAAAAATAGTATTTAATTATATATTAAAATAAAAACTAAACAATAATATTTCAAGATTTGAAAAATAAAAATAAAACATTTCAGCATAAAAGAAATAACATTTTTCATATGTAAATAGTTTTTAAGAAATATGCTGATTAGCGTTGAGGAAATTAATTTCTCAACATTATCGGGAAGAAGACGATTCCTTCCATTGCTTATCACTAGTCCTGCCCTAGAAAATATTCTTTAAGAAGGATCAGAAATTGCAACTGATCCCAAATATTCTCTTGCAATTTTGGAAATCCTAGGGTAAATTAATTCACGTTTTTTCCACCAATCCAGAGGGCATTCCTTCCTATTTATAAACGGTTCCTCGCAATACTGTCGAATTTCCAGAATTGATAGTGTTAATTGTGTGCCTCTGACTTGTGGAGAAGATTGATCGAAATCTTTCCAAATAAGATCTTGTTCTGGTTCATCAGTTATATTTACTGACGTTAAAAGAGGAAGACAACTCCGGTGTATTGGTCATTTGTGATTTTATCTCTGCTGACAGCATCCATTATTTCTATGAAGGCGTTGTTGTCACAAAAGCCATTTCTTTTAAAGTGCGGATCTAAAAATGTTGTACTGGAATAAAATTAATGAAACTCCATCCTTCGGGATCTGGGGCCGGATTCTGTAACACGGAGAATTTGGGAATTTTGGAGATGAGAATTGCGTTTTCTTAGAATTCTTAATTCCCTAATTCTCCATTCCCAATTCACTAACATGGTTGGAGAATTAGGGAAAACGTAGGAAATGTGAAAAAGTGCGAACGTCCTGGGACGATTAAGGGTATCAATTTTTGTTGTAGAGGGTTGGACTTTTTTTCATATGTGAGGTACATGTGCCTATTATCTTCCACTGTTGAAGTAAATTTAAATTTCTTTTTTGTTGGGATAGTTTTTGAGGGATGTAGGAGGGTAGGTTTTCTCGAGTTTTTCCCGGATAACGAGAGAATGGAGAGTGGAAGGAGAATGTATGTGGTATCAAAAAAATGGGAGCTAAGCGCGAACAAGATGGGTTTAGGAAAATGGGCGGGGAGAGTGCGGGGTAGAAATGGGAGCTGATTAATGGAAATTTAAAAAAAATTAAGAGAATATCAGGAGCTGCAATAAATCGCAGGGATCTCTAAGCCCAATAAAAAAAAAGGAAGAATTCCTTTTGGTAATTAGGCATGCATGGGTATTAGGGGCCATTCAAATATTACATAAGCAGATTTATTACAATTATTTACCCCCCCCCATCCCCCTTGCCAACAAAAGTAAGCAAAGCTCTTACCCCCTCCCCCAATGCTTACGTAAACATTTTTCAATTATAAGTGTATTTTTTTTATATTATAATTATATTGTTATAATTATAATTTTAAAAATAAGAAAATAGATTTAGGATAGAGATTAGATTTTACTGATACAGTATTCAACATAGAGTAAGGGACAAAAATATTATAATCTTACGAACATAACAAACTTATTTTAAATTTTTGGTACACATATTAAATTCAAATTAACAGTCTTCAGTCCATGAAACCCGAATCCATGATTCTAAGTTTTCGATGACATTGGATTGCTTGGATTGCTGCTTAGTGTTGTGAGTCTGCTCACTTTCATCCGATTCGGGAATATCTACGTCGTTCTCATCGAGCCATTCAACATCATGGTGCTCTAAATTTTGAATAATGCACATAAGTTCATTAGCACGACGAGCAGCGACTCTTACAGGTCTAACTTTCCTATCAGTGTGCGTGTTTACTTTTTTATGGATGTTCTCGATGTGACGATTTAGTGACTTGACGGAAGCATGATAAAGACCACACGTTTTGCATGTTCGACTTGATAGCCTCAGTTTTACCGTCGGACAAAACTAATCGTGGGGCATTTGCAGGAAATCTTTGAGTGAAGCACTTAAGCGTAGAGCTAAATTGACTGGAAGATCAAGAAATTGCCCTCATTCATCCAAAACCAAGTCATCAACTGTTTGTTTTGCTTTCACAGGTGGTGGAAGAAATCTGTTGACTAGTAATCTGAATAGGCCACTTCTTGGACGACAGCATTCTGTATTTCTATATTTTACAATTGGAAGCAAGCATTGGCTTTCACGCACATGTTTTGAATACCATTTAATGTCTGGAAAATCAGGAACATCTTGTTCACTAGCCCCAACATATTTTGCAGTAACATTATAGCCATCAATTTCCATTGAACTCCATACTTCAGCTAATACATTTCCTGCAAATTCGAAATTAGATCTTTCTAAATGTTCATTAATTGTAACGCCACGTTCATCCAAATGAGACCCAAAATGGTCATGAGGCAATATTAAACCAGCCAGTTCCCAACTAAGAGGAGCCATTCTGCGCTCTACTCTGTTATACGCACTTCTTCCAGGAGCATTGGTAGCTAAAAACAATGCATCGAGATCATGTCGCTTAAAGTGTTGTATTGCAAACCCTATGACTTCTTGATAACGCGGATTTTCATCTGACCCTCCATCAACCGTCATTATTACCACTGGTTTTACTAGCCCATGGTCAGTTTTAGCTAATGGTCGAAGCTCTTTAAGTTGGAGAAGCGTCTCGAAATCCTGAGCATGAGTATTAGCAGTAGATGAACTATGCTTTCCACTTCGAATAGCGACTTATGTTGGTCCAGAATATCCAATGGATTGCGGTTGTCCTAGCATACTGGAAGTGATTTTGATACCAGCATAAACAGATGGTATTAATTTATGACGCTCAGCGATTACCCAATCGTGGTCAGGCAATATGATTCTATATTCCATGTGCATTAGAAGAGGTGCTTGCTTATTTGCCGCAGTTACGCCAATAGGGACTCGAGCTTTATCATCTTGAGATATGAAAAATACTTGATCTGGTCCAAGTATGGATGCTATGTTCTCTAAATAATGGATTGATGTTTCAGCGAACTTGCTATCTAAGGGGCTCTTGTGGTGATAAGTTTGAGCCCGAATGAGCTTAACAGGGACTGTTGATACATGTCTTCGTCCCTCTGCAGAATTAGATTTTCTGGGAATCAAACGAAGATGTGTCCCACTGCGACTAATGTCAAATCCTATTTTACGTAATTCTTGTGTAAGTTCATCAAGAATTTTTACGCTGCGAACAGATTCCGTTCGTCTTCTATCATCTGCTGCGCTTCCAAAGAAAGCTATATCCGCAATTGTTTTCAATAGTGATGGTTGATTGCTTTCAAGATTAGGACGTCCCACTGGATCCCTCAGAGATAGTCTTTTTTTTATTTCTGGATTTTCATGACAAATATCTTTTAACTTTCTTTTCATACCATCCCTGTGTTTCTTCTGGGCAACTGCGTTTTCAATCTTCCTATTTAAAGACTGTTTTGCTGTTTTTATTTCCTCGCGCAACTTAATGATCTGTTTATCAACTTCAGCACGGCTTGGCATAGTATCTCTGGCAGAATACAAAGCATTCAGCTTCCTGAGAAGGTTTTGCTTTCTGTTTAGCTGCATTATCATTATTTTCGCATTGCTGTTGTGATTCATTACTGGGTTTTATTTTATCTTCTTCCTATTTTTTAATATTTGAAGCTGGCTGTATAATTTGTGTTTTTTCTGCAGGTTTACAGGTAGTCTGTGCCTAAAAATAAAAACTTTCTATGGGTTCTGCTAAAGATTCTCTTATTAAGCTACATAAATACAAAATAATGCAATAAAAAACTGCATTTAAAGATTATTTAAAGCCCTGTGGCTTTAAATAATCTTTAAAGCCGGGAATCGTACCCATCACATACAGAAAACTAACACCCTGTATTTTGTGACCAATTGACGGAGTCAATCTTAAGAAATAAATCTATATAATGAATATTACCTCTATACTTTGAGATAGGCCATAATATTTTCTAATCATAAAACGTATAAATTATTGTTACAAAATGTAAAGAAACTCATAGGTACCTAAAATGATTTCGTCACTCACCTTAGAAAAAAAATGTAGTAGATTGGATTTATTCTTAGTCGCCGCTTACAATTCTTCTTCAATTCTCTTAGATACAATAATATCTAGTTCCTTGTCGGACTTTGCTTGTAATTTAAATTTTCGCCACACTTCGCTAGCTAACTTTTGTACATTTTGTACTTTCGTACTTGTATGAGATTTTTTAAAACTTTCAAACAATTTTTGGTATAACTTGGATTTGTCTATTTGAAACTACATCTTATTTAAACGTTAAACTTTGGCTAATGGAATCAACGGTAACACAAATGTTAACTTGCTTTGCTATGCTTACAATACGTCTACTCTCAATAGTATCCAATCGAAATTTAGACAAGTGAATAGCGTGCGGTAATTCCCCTAATCGGTTCTAAAGCGAGTGCCTAAACGTTTCGTTTTCAACCATAGACAATGTGAGGGTTGCCATTCGTGTAAACAAGTAAATTAACAAAGCAAATAACTACCGATGAAGTAATCATCATCTAGACTCCTCTACCCCCATGTCATCCAAAATAAGCAAAACAAAGACCCCCCCATAGTGCTTACGTAATACTTGAACGGCCCCTTATATGCTATATTTTATTTCGATAAACGGTAATTTGCAGATTTGAGCGGCCTCGGCGGTAAATTTTGCTATCGCAATATTCACGGGAGCCTAACTCTATGTGGGAGGGCTGTAGAGTATTGGAATTATTTTGATAGATTAAGGGTTTAGAGTACAAAAATATAGGTGAACAATTTTGGGGGCTGGGTGTTTTGGGGGTTGGGGGTCGTACCACCCCTCATAGGGGGTTGCTCAAACTACGTCATGTTTGGTAACAAATTAAAGAGGGAGGAGAGAGTAATCGAGTGGTGTAGTTTGTCTTTGATTGTTTTAACGTGATAGCTGACTTTTGACAGCCGAAAAACGATTTTTTTACACTGCGGTCATATACACCCCAGTTTCCATATTTTGCATATATTTCTTCCGTTCTTTGTTTCACATCCATTAGTACTCCGTTGCGAACATTTTTGTCATAGGGAGTAAATTTCCAGGACTTACCAGTTCTTCGCAATGATGAGATGAAAATATGTCAATTTTTGTACCAAAAACGGCCAATTTTTCACCTTAAAAAGGACTGCTACACTTCTTTACAGTTATTTCCAAAACGGTTTATCGTATTCAAAAATTATTTACATATTTAATTAGGGGACAAAATGTAGATGCGATTTCATCCTACACACAAGCTTTACCGTGTATATTTAAAATTTCTACAGCATCTCTTCTGTACTGGACGACGACTGAGAGAGAATTTGAGAGATGAGTACAGAATTCGAAAATTTTTCGTCTTACTTCCACTTCTCAAATTCTCCGGTGTCTGCTTGTGGAAAAGCTTTGGAAGTGGAAAAGTAAATGGAAAAATTGTGTTGTCTCGTTTTGTTGCGTTTTGTGAAGGTATCTAGGTACCTAGGAATTTCAAATAAAGTTATGTATTCACTGCGTATCCTGGCTATATTGTAAATTATTTAAATCCATGCAATACTAACAGAGGAACAAGGATTTTGGCTCTCAAAGTACCCGCTAAAAATTACAAATCACGCGAAATTAATCAATTTGGTCGTCGTCCAGTACAGAAGAGATGTTGTAAAATTTTTAAATATACACGGTAAAGCTTGTGTGTAGGATGAAATCGCATCTACATTTTGTCCCCTAATTAAATATGCAAATAATTTTTGAATACGATAAACCGTTTTGGAAATAACTGTAAAAGAAGTGTAGCAGTCCTTTTTAAGGTGAAAAATTGGCCTTTTTTGGTACAAAAATTGACATATTTTCATCTCATCATTGCGAAGAACTGGTAAGTCCTGGAAATTTACTTCCCATGCCAAAAATGTTCACAACGGAGTACTAATGGATGTGAAAAAAAGAACGGAAGAAATATATGCAAAATATGGAAACTGGGGTGTATACGACCGTAGTGTAAAAAAAATGGTTTTTAGGCGGTCAAAAGTCAGCTATCACGTTAAAACGATCAAAGACAAACTACACCACTCGATTACCCTCTCCTCCCTCTTTAATTTGGTACCAAACATGACGTGGTTTGAGCAACCCCCTATGAGGGGTGGTACGAACCCCAACCCCAAAAACACCCTGCCCCCAAAATTTTTTTTTGATACCACATGCATTCTCCTTCTACTCTCCATTCTCTCGTTATCCGGGAAAAACTCGAGAAAACCTACCCTCCTACATCCCTCAAAAACTACCCCAACAAAAAAGAAATTTAAATTTACTTCGACAGTGGAAGATAATAGGCACATGTACCTCACATATGAAAAAAAGTCCAACCCTCTACAACAAAAATTGATACCCTTTATCGTCCCAGGACGTTCGCACTTTTTCACATTTCCTACATTTTCCCTAATTCTCCAACCATGTTAGTGAATTGGGAATGGAGAATTAGAGAATTAAGAATTCTAAGAAAACGCAATTCTCATCTCCCAAATTCTCCGTGCTACAGAATCCGGCCCCTGGTCGAAAAATTTTCCATTAGAACATCAGTCTAAAAAACTTTTGTAAACATGTTACAATCTTAATAGTAAATTTTGCTACATTTTTTATGGTTTGATTACATTTTGAATTGACAACTACACGCTTGAAGTGTAAATAATAAAATTACTAGACCAAATATGGTAGTTCTTCTAACTACGTTTAAATTTATCCAAATGAATGCAGTAAATTTACTCCACCGTCATAATTTTACTACTTTGAAAAGAGGAAAATTCAACTTGTCTCAGCTTGCATGGTTGCGTTCTCAGTATGTGTCTTACCGTACAGCCGAAAAGGTTATAAATGTCAGTTTTGTCAGTTTAGTGATAAGTGTATATACAGGTACAACAAACAATTATATTTTCATCGTGAAAAAAGTAATTGAAATTTTAAATGTCTTTGGGAGAAGTGTGAAAAATCGTTCTCCAGTTATAGTAATTATCGTGTTCTCTGGCACAGATATCACTCGTTTACAAATATTGAAAGGGACCAGATGTAACATTCTTGCTCATACAATTTGAGGTACATAAATATGTCCAGCCTTTTTTTAAAAATACTCATATTACATAATTGTACAATTAACTTTTAGAGGGGTACAACCTTTGAGGAAGTTCAGAAAAAAATACCAGCAAATACACCATTCCTTGCGATTGTAGGTAAGATCCAAGCATTCTATTTAATTATACCCCAGATGAAATGTAAAAACATTTTTATACAGATGCCGCTCTATTTGGGAAACTGATAGCGTACATATTAATGACTTCAAAATACGAAGCTTTTAATTTTGTTGATTTGATATGCCAAATAATATGCTATTTTTATGTATTTAATATAATATTTCCAAAAGAGGTATCAAAAACATTAGAATTTATAGTA
This sequence comes from Dioctria rufipes, assembly GCA_963924295.1. Classification (NCBI taxonomy): domain Eukaryota; kingdom Metazoa; phylum Arthropoda; class Insecta; order Diptera; family Asilidae; genus Dioctria; species Dioctria rufipes. The sequence goes on along the minus strand of OZ002740.1, from coordinate 67,215,541 downwards.
CGATATTATTTAAAATATTATCCGGAAACTATGAGGGGCAAGAATGATAGTATTAACACTCTAAGCAAAATAAATAATTTGATAAAAAAAAATTAATATGAAAATAATCAAATATTAGTGCGAAAAGGAGGAAATACTTATTTAAAGATAAGAATGTAACATGTAATTCTGTAAATACATTATATATTACTAACTAGCTTTACACTTTTTTGTTTCGAAAATTGTTTTTTTTTTTTCATTAATGCCATATGTGGAGCCAAAGCATATTTCATTTTACATATTTGTGATGTAAAACACTCGTAATTACAATTTTTTTCTTATATAATTATTAAAGGGAATTTTCAAATACGAAATAAACCTTGCCCCCACTCCCACACCCCACCCCCCTAAATTTGAACTAGAGTTTTAGTTAGAGTTTGCAGTTTATTTGTAGCGGTGGGATATTGTAATGGGTGGATTGAACTCATTTTTGATCTTTGAATTCAACTTCACCCACTTCGTTTGTATTCCGAATTTCAGGACTCAAATTCAATCTGGCCGCATAATACCTTTTCGCTTAAGAACACTAGTTATTCAATGTAGTAAAAGTTACTTACTCAACGTAGTAAAACTTATTTGTAGAGTAAAATTTTATCAAAATTTACTTGCTCAATGTAGTAAAATTTACTACCTCTGTAGAGTAAAAAAAACTACTCTATTAATGAGTAAAAATTTGCTTTTACTTTTTGGTGTAAATTTACTACGTATTATTGTAGTAACTAATTTGCTATTATTTTATTAGTACATCTACACTAAACATTTTTAGACTGATCTAATACTTGAACTGCAGTTTGATTTTTTAAAGAGCGAGGACTATTTCGCAAGACTACTTTTAAACCAAAAAAAATTAGTATGACATTTGATGACGAAAAGTTTTTTTCTGCACTCATTTCAACAGTGACTTGTTCGAGGCTTTAGGATTGAACGAACTTCTTTTAAGGTCTTCCATTCTTCGGAATTCAGCGTACTTAAGGGTGTTTAAAGAATTGCCAAGGCCGCCTCAAATGGTTCTTGAACTTCTCAAATCCTTTCAAACATATAATATGTCGAATTCTACCTCGTTACGACATCGTTTGTAAGCTTCAGAGGTTGCTTATCGGGTAAAATAAATTTGAATTTGCAAAGAACGAAATTTCTGTGCAGCTAAAGAACTTCTGTGAAAATATTCCACTATTGCCTTAACTTTCTCCCTTATTGATTGAATATTTTTTACAGAATTTTGTACTATTACTTTTGAGGTATGGGCTAGGCAGGAAAAATGCTCCGATGTTAAAGTTATATATGGAGCACTCTTTAGAAAGACCTTTACTTTTTCAAAGACTTCATCATGTAGCGCAGGTAAGAGTGATCTGGTAAACGTAGTGCGGCTTGGTAACTGATATACTGGTTGAAGTTTAAACAGTAATTCTCGAAAGCTGGTATCTTCAACTATTGATAATGGCTGTAAGTCTTTAACAATAATATTTAGTACCCTTCTTTTAATCTTTGTCTTGTAGGAGTAAGTGGACGTCTGTTGAACTGGGTATTCGTACATTGTTTTGACTTTCTGGCTGTAACTGTTGGCGTTTGACAAAGCAATATAGGTGTTTGCACTTGAGATGCTGAAGCCTGTACACGTGTTTGGGATGCTATTTCAGATTGAGGTAATTGTAGTGCATTTACATCTAATGATGTTGGTTCAGATATCTCTGATGGTTCTACGTTCGCTGTGTTATCAGCATTATTTGCAAATTTTTTTTTATTGTTATTCAACTTGATTGAGGGGTGTTTCAGTGTTACGTGTTTTACTAAGTTTGAAGTACTTCCTCCGTTGTATGACAGATTCTTTTGGCAGATATTACATTTGGCTGTATTTTCTTTTGAAACACTGAAATGTACCCAAATACTGCTCCATTTTCGTTTTAGTAAGTCCATATTGAATTTATGAAAAAAATTATGCATTAAATTCTTGCAATATCAGTAAGGAGCACATCTTCGATTTTCTAGAGAAATAGCTAGTTCAAAATACTATACATGGATATTAATTGGATTAATTGGATAATTCAGCCCACCAATTTTGATTTCGAACATGTACCCCTTAGTAAGAAAAGCAATGAAGCATCAATTTATTTACAAATTTGGTCTTGATTGACTTGGTTAATAACACTTTTTGATTTCCAAAAACATGGATTGAAATGTACATACTCGTCTTTGTACTAATATTAGTAGATTTCAAAATTGTGTTAAAAATATCTGAGCAACCAATTGTTATTAAATTCAGGATTAATTTTTATTCAACGTACCTTATAAGAAAACTATTTAAACTCTGAAGTAGATTAAATTTATAGTACAACACGTAAATTCTGACTTACCCAATATACAATGGGTATGGAAATACAACGAATACTGATGTGCTTCCCCTCTTAAAGAAAAGATTATCAGACGTTACACATATTTTCTCACGAGTTGGTTGATCGTTGATTCGTTTGGAGTTCTAATTTAAATTTGATTAACGTGTTTATTTGTTCAGTTATTTTGTGTTCAGTTTGTTTGTGTTATTCGACAGGATGACAGCTTACAGGTATTATTACATAAATACTTTTCCCTTCTAAACATTTTCCTACCATTCGCTAAAAATGATATTTACATATCTATATAACTCTATTAATATGTATAAGTTAGTTTAATAATGTCTACTTACTTTCGTAGTGTCCTCAAGCATATGTACGTTTGGCTATTAAAAAAAAATCGAATTTAGATAATGGATCACCACATTTCTTGGATGAAGAAACATTTAGTTACTAATACTAAATTAATAAAACTCCATTTATTAACCAGTTCATCTTCAAAATGAAAAGGATGTACTTTAGCTACTTTCACATTCTGGAAGACCAAATCGAGCCCAATAACAACACTTCCAATCAAAGTAGCCAATGGGGTAAAATGCTTAAGGCTCCCCTGAGTGAACTTCGTAGATTCTGTTCTCACAAGCAGGAACATAAGACATCGCACCCAAAAGGTACGCACACAGAAAATTTCCACCCTACGGTCCTAGGCAACCAACCTCTCTTATAGAAATTAATCAGCTCGAGCTTTAAAATACTGCACGAGTGAATAAATGGACTCGATTTGAGGCAATCATGTCCGATTTTTTTTAAAAAAAAAAGCCCTTTCTGTAGTTCGCTACGGATCCTATATACAAAGCTCTTCATAAGTCCTCATAAAACATTTGTTCCAATTACAGAAGAAACTAAAACTTACGACTCCATCTATCAACAGAAATAAAAGCATAGTAAAGGTGAAGCACATTCTACTCCACCTATCTAGAACAAGGATACCTTTCATCGAACCAAATGATCCCAAAAAGGTTTTAGGCTGGAATGGATGGAAGTAAATTAACGATAGAAATTCACAACAGATCTTTCAGACCGCGGTGAATGTCAAGCTAATACGTATGGTATCCAATCTAATCAAAAAGTTCACTTTAAACTTCTTACAAGACGTTTTGGGCTTGTGTACATGTCTATGCGTTATTCCGTACAGAAATGATTGTTACAGTTGAAAGAAAGTCCGATGTTTCAAATCAGTAAATATTACAATGACAAAATAATTTTATAAAATTCAAATAATCACGCCACAGTTAATCAGAGATTTCGTTTAAAGTATTCACTGAAGAAAAAATCACGATGCTCTTTTCCAGCTGAACATAATAAGTGCGATTCTTGTTACATGTTAAGACAATTAAAAGAAACCGTTTAAGATGGAGAATTACAAGGCTACTATCATTATTATCAAAGGCGATCCCTTAACATTTGCGGAAACACTTAGTCATTTGTTACGAAATGGTTGCATACTTTATTGTATTTATCTCAATAATGATTCTTAAGGCTTTGCAACATATCGCTACTTAGAACCGCATTTTGCTCAAATCTTTAGGAAGAAATTACGAGTTGTGGCGAGGAATAACAACTAATAATAATAGTGCTAGAAAGTAGCCATTTTCGCTAGATATGCTTAAGAAAAGTGCAAAAAACGCTGAAAGGGTTAAGCTTTTGGACTTCTTAAATGTGGAGTATATTTCCAAAACTTGTTATCTTCAACGAACCTGTTTTTCAGATAATTAAGTTTATAAATTAAAGATACTTCTCCAACGCAGAACTTAATTTCTAGGCTTTACTTCCATTTTTACATTATTATTTTAATTTTCTCCGTGCGCCTTCTACTTTAACTAGAACAAGATTTTAATAATATTGCATTTTTAAATTTTAAGATAACAAGTTTTGTTCCTGAATTTAAAACATACGAAGTTTTGGAACTAAAATTTATTTACAACGCTAGTTTTGAAAATATTCATCTAGGAAATAGTAAGTTTAGGAACAGAATTTGCTGTATAAATTTTTAAGACGAAATAATACAGCAAAGTTTTCTTTTCTTTTAGCTAACAGGATTTTATTTCTATAAACATAAAATGAAATAAAACATTAACAAAACAACAATTCAACAAAAAAAATAATAAAAAACATCAAAACAAATGATTTAAATTCTTTGTAATTAAAAATACAATAGCGAAACTTAGTAGTTGATATCTCAAATCCTTAAATCAGGACATTCTTCAAGCTCTACGTCACTGTCTTTCCAGTTAACGCCGAAATGTAGTTTAAGCAATTTGGTGACATCATTTAACATATCTTTTTTTACGCAGAAACTCTTTTGTATGCGTGAACGGTTCATTCCATTGCAAGTTTTATAGTAGTGATAAGTCAGAACAATCTATCAAATTTCCCGCCAAAATGTATATAGGAAGTTTTGGAATTAAACTAAAAAATATTATGAAGAATGTTTGGCATATAGTAAGTTTTGGCACTTCGCCGATATGTATCAATTTTTGGAACTAAACAGTGACTCTACATAACAACTTTTGAAATTGCATACGAATCTTAGCACACTACTATTGCTATGGATTTACTCACTTTTGGAAACTTATTGTTTCATATACTGAAACATTTCAAAGATATAAACGTAATGCTATCATAAACCCAATTTCCTCCCAAAAAGTAGATAGCAAGTTTTGGAAATATACTCCACAAATCCAATATGAAAAATTGGTAGTGATGACGTGTTTTTTTTTTTATACAAATAGTTGTTTAAAAAACACGAGTAAAAATTCCGAAATTTCAACTTTGTTGAGCCATAACTTCAAAACGGAGTGCAGGAAGCAAACAATTTATAGACCATTGGAAAGGTCCAACGATTATCTATCTACATCATCATAGGGTGTAACTTTACACGGTGATCTATGAAAATATAACCAAATATATTTAAGTTTCGTTATCACGGAAACCGTTAGGACCCCCCCCCCCCCTTCCCGTTCAATGCTTTGCACACTCGTCTTCGGGCATTACACCATTTACGAGACACCCTGCATGAGTCGACGTTGTGGTATGTATTCTGGAATTTCAATTTTGCGGTAATTATTTTGTTCGAAACAATGTTGGCATAGGTTGCACCTAAATTCAATTCCATCTATTAAGTCGAAAACGAATTGACTCGGTCGAAGTGCACTTGATGAGCTGAGTCGTCCAAATGAATGTAAATGTCATGATATACGGGAGTTAAGTATTCGAGCTGTTCTTCGGTTTTGGCGACGGTAACACGTTTTGTATTTAAGTATAGTGAAATTATATCAGAGCTATGTGTGTGCGAGTGTGTGTTTATCATCGCTAAATACTGGTCAATCGTTGTCTAAAGAAGTATACTGCAGCCGCCGTAGAAAATTTCAAAACATTTGCACGAAACCATATTAAGTGTTGTATGTTTAGTTGTATTAGGAACTAATTTTATTGTTTTTTTTTATTCTTTAACTTTTTAACTTTGTAGGTCAAAATGGCGGTAAAAATTAATATCTAAGATATTGTTATCTTATGTGGCAAGGAAGAGAAAGCTATCCAAGAATGGGAAGTACTTGCTACAGTAGGGGAGCTGAAATGCCCATACTGTAGCGGTATATTAAAATTGGTAAAGGATGAAAGCCAGAGCAAATATCAGGACGGGTACTATTGGCGTTGCTACAATAGAGTTTCGAAAAATAAAAAGAAGAAAGTTGTTTGCAATAAACGCCACATTCCTATCTAAATCAAGGTTAACCCTCGAACAGGTAAGATGATTTAATTGTTAAAACTTTCGTTGAGCCCTTACTGAGTTTTTTTTCCAGATCATGATATTTGTGAATCTGTGGTGCCTGAACGTGGTCATCGAAATGCAAACCAGAATATCAAGAAAAACTGCCGTGGATTGGAACTCATTTAGAAGGAAAGTGGCAATGGAATTTTGTTTGATGGAAGAAAAACCTATTGGTAATTTAATTTAAGTTTTTGTTTTTTTGGGGAGAGATTTAATATGTATTTATTTTATTTCAGGAGGTCCGAATATGATAGTTGAAATAGACGAGTCGAAATTTGGAAAGTGTAAGTTTAATAGAGGTCATCATGTTGAAGGGCAGTTAATATCTGGTGGCGTTTGCATAGAAACCGGAGAGTTTTTTTGGTACCCGTGAAACACCGCGACAAGCACACGTTGGTGCCTTTGATTGAAAAATGGATTCTCCCGGGATCCACCATAATTAGTGATTGCTGGAAGGCATACGACAAAATAGATGAAGCGACGTTCCAACACCTGAGAGTAAACTGCTCAGTTAACTATAAAGATCCAGTAACAGGAGCGCATACCAACAAAACCGAAGGACTCTGGAGGCTCGTCAAATTCCGACTGCACACTTATAATCATAGAAACGAATTCTTCCTTAGCTATCTTGCTAAATTTATATTTCTTCATTTCTGTAAGCGGAAAGGGTTGAACCCTACAATTGACTTCTTCAAGGCTGCAGGTACTGTGTATAATCCCTACAAAGTATATAAAGATGATTCAGTCGGACTTTTGGTAAGGAATTTGTTTTTTTTTTACTTTCTTACCATATAAATTGTGAACATTTTCAGGTGGGAGAAAATGAAGATATTGTAGATGAGGAGGATAGAGAAGAAGAAGAAGTAGACGAAGAAGAGTAGGTGCCACCAATGCAGGTAAGGTAAGTAGTTTCAAGTTTCCTTCCCTTAAATGAAATTGAACCGCCAATTCTCTACAAACAGAATTCTCGTCCACGGCAGTGCATCTAGTAGCTTGCAATTCGATGACCTTAAAGTCGATCCTATGGTTCCCGAAGATGCCCAAAAAATATGATCTGGAAAAAGGAAAAACCAAGAAATAGTTAGTCTAACGGTAATCACATACAATTCTATTTTTTTCGAAACTTTGTTGTAGCAACAATAACAATAGCATCAGCAACAATAGCATCCATATAATATATATTCTTTACTCAACATAAAACGAAATTATTTTTATTATTGTTATGAAAACACTGTGTACCAAATTTTCTCTAAAATGAACCTAATGTAATTATGTATTATCAAAGAAACATAAAGACATGCAGAACTTGCATGAGGAGTGTGAAATTTTATCGGAAAATCTTTCTTCATGGGTTCTCGACCGAAGACCCCTAGGCCCAGTACCAGGGTAACACAAGCATCAGATGAGATCGCGATGGCTGGCCGAGGCAAATGTAGCTTACTGAAACGGCGCGGCAGTGCAAACGGATCAGTGAAGTGATGCTGAGGGCTTAGTGTTTTGTTCTTTCCTTTGGGCTACGATTATCTTACAAGCGGCGTACGGGGTGTGAATACTTCGTTCGTGTTTGGGCACTGGCTGTGGATGGTACAATTATTTTTACACAATATTTCACTTGCCTGTTCGTCTCCAAATTTTGTGCTATTTCACATATATGTATATGGTCCGTCTCTTCACGCTGTTGTGGTCCGTCAATTAAATTTCACTACCCATTTAAAGATGGGAACTTAACTTTATTTTTTACGTAACTCGGCAAAAAAAACCTCCAATTTCTTCTTTGCAGGTAAATAAATATTTGAGTCATACAGAGTTCAGATCAAAGTTAACTTAACAACAAGTTAAGAATCAGGCGAGATTTCCGACTGTTTATACCCTAGATGAAAACATTGAGTATACTACGTTTGTCATTCCGTTTGTAACATCTCGAAATAATGATGGTAGAGCAAAATGAATTGGACACACATGCATAAAATTAAAAATTATTTTGATTTTTGCATGTCCGTCAGTCTGCCCGTCCGCACGATAACTCGAGAACGCGTGTACTTAGAGAGCTAGAATTTTGCACAAGTGCTTTTAGAAAAAAAAGTAAAATTAAGTTCGAAAACGGGACGAATCAGGTAACTCCTTCGTAGGATTGACATACAAAACTTTCCTCTTTCACTATATATATATTTGGACACTGCCTGCGAAGACGTTAATTTACAGATCTGAAATGCAGCAAACATAAAAATCCATGTCGTTTTGACGACGTAGTTTAACCATGCATTGTAGATTAGGCATTAATTGCGGTTAAACGCAAATTTCAATACTGAAATTGCAAATCTGCCTCCGGTATAAGTGAGAAGGGGCGAAGTATTGAGATTATACTCTCATAAAATGTTCCCGCGCTTTTGTGAAAACAGGTTTTTCTGAAATATTGAGAGTTGGTTCTAAGGTTGTTGCTGTAATCCTATGATGTATGCGATTCAGACAGCGAGATGATTGTAATGCGATTCAGACAGCGAGTTATAAACAAAAATCGAGAGAACGTAGGATTGGATCATTCTCACAACATTTCACATGAAACCGGTTTTCACAAAAACGCGGGAACATTTTATGAGATTATAATCTCAAAACTCCGCCCTTCTCATTTATTTATGAAAATGAATCATTTGTCATTCTGTTTCGATCCTTTTCTTGCCGTGTACATTTTAAATGTGAAACAATCGGAAAACTCTTCTGTGTCCTAACGTGCCATTAAGTTAACTTTGACGAAAGTATATGATATATATTTCTTACTTTCTTGAAAACACGGAAAATTTCCAATTTTGTTTGGCTGATTCCTATCTTCTTATTATGTTATCTTTGGTTCAGATGTATCAATTAAACTGGGCATGGCAAATTATAATATCACTATTTGTGGTTTTATATGAAAAAAAAACTTTTTAAAATTAATTTTTATAAATTTAAGAAGCAGTGAGTGGATCAGTGAATTATTATATTAGTTGTTTTTTTTTTTTTTTAAATAAGAAAAACTTTTTAAAGTGAATTTTTAAAATTTAAGAACCATTTGAATAATTTTCGTAAATTACTATTTGTTACTGATTTTTTTTAGAAGAAACATTTTTTAAAGTGAAATTTTTTTATAATAATTAAGGTGGACTACCAGTGAATTTTTTGCTTTAATATAGTATGTGTACGAGTATACAATAATTATCGGTGATTGAACCATTAAAGGTAAAGTTCTTATATTATTTTTTAAGCCTTAGAACAGTAGAGCATTTTTTTCTTATTGGTTTTTGCTGTACATTTGTTTTTCATTGAAAGGTAAATTTTTGTATTTCCTTTTTATATTGAATAAAAATGAATGCCAAAAAGTCAGGTCTCAAGTGTAGTTTGCCGCATTGTCGAAAATCTAGACGATTTCCTAATGTGCATTTATTTAATTTTTCTCCTGCTGATTGTATAATGGGACAAATATGGCGTGAAAAATGCAGTTTAACTGAAAATGAGAGTAAGAATAAATTACGTTTATGTAATTCTCATTATAGATGAATATATTGGAAAGCAGAGAATAAAGACTGAAGCTATCCCCACTCTTTTCTTGCATCCGACTAGTATTGAAAATGAGGATCTAAATTTACTTAAAACACCACCTCGTAAAAGGCGTAGGTCCTCATCTTCATTATCTACATATGTCAGGAGTTTGCTATTCTTGTTTGGTAAACATAAAAACTTGTGAGTTGTATAGAAAAAAGTTCAATGCATTGGATAAAAAATATCAAAACGTAAAAGCCTGCCTTAATAAGTACAAAAAGCAAAGAAATTTTATGAACTCGAATTACAGAAATTTAAAGAAAAAAAAACAAATCTATGGTAAAAGTTTCTAAATTACCAATTAGTGCAAGAATTCAAGTTCTTGATATTAGCGAAGAAAGCAAAACTTTATGTAAAATGATTACAAGAAAAACAAGGAAATATAACAATACGGAAATATACGATACGGTGGTACGGGCTCTGATAACAAATCCTAGGAATCATTTTTCTGGTACAACCCACTGACTTATAACAACAATGGACTGAGCGGTTTGCTATTTCATGTGGCACATAAAATGTGATTCTCTATATCAGGCTTTGAGAACCCTTTAAAATGCCTACTTCATAAAAAACATGTAAAACTCAACCAATCATATGATATTTTAAGCCCGAAAGTTGATTTAAATTAAAAAAATATATTCTCTTGTATCAAGTGATATTTTAATCGCTTATAAGCACTTTTATAAGAAATTAAACTCATTCCGACCTTAATTTTCAAAAGGTTATTTTTACCTGAATCCTGCTTATGGGCAAGAGAGACGGAGCATGGTAAACACTATCTTTACCTTATTCTTCCTGCAGTGATTGCATTTGCAGCCAACATAAAAACATCAAATAGCATGAGAGAATGTTCAGTAAGCGATATTTGTATGGGGCATGTTCTTAAGCACGCATGTAAGATATTTTTAAATATGTTTTTAATTCTAGAATTTGTTATAATTATTATATATAGTATGAAAACGCGAGACATTATTTTTAAAACAACGCACAATTAATATTTCTTTTTGTACATAAAATCTTTTCAATAATTTCTTCCAAGTTAGAATGATATAATATACATAATACTAAATACCTATAATAATTTATTCTGATTAGATTATTTCTGATTTTTTAGAAAGCTTGATATGCTTAAAGGGATATAATTTGTAGCATTTGTATCACATCGGTAGAAGAATATAATTTGGTTGTATGAATTAAAGAACCGTAATGTAATATATTGATATTCATGTAATGTGTTGATTTGCTTGATGAGAGGCATTCGGGGGACGAAAAATTCCATGCAGCAAATAGTTTCGGCCATTTTGAAATTGCGAAATTTTTGATCGAGCGGCTTTACAGTTCCTTACATGCGATTTGAGGTGATAATACAATAATTTAATTTTCAACGTGCTGTGAACTTGTGATAGTTATTATTTATATCACAAACTGTAACTAAATTGAACACGCACACAATTAAACTCGGTAATTAGCTAAGGAACTACTGCAGAGCATAATTATTGTGATGACAAGTCTAAACACAAACTGAAGCTGAAGCGTATGTTTTGGCCCTTCTATAATTACCGCGGTTAATTGTGTACGTCCTCAAACAAGTTACAGTTTTTGATATAAATAATAACTGTATCACAAGTTCACAGCACGTTGAGAATTAAATTATTACATTATCATCTCAAATTGCATGTAAGGAACTGCACAGCCGCTCGATCAAAAATTTATTTCGCAATTTTAAAATGGCTGAAACTACATATTTCCTTGCAGAAATATTGGTATACTGGCTCAAAAACGAAAACTGAAGCATGCTGCAATGTGTAAGCCCAAGCCTTAAAATTTTATTGCTGGTCTTGCTGTGTTATTGGGAGTTCATTTTGCCATAGATGTTGCTATAGCTTGCTTTAGAAATCAGTACTTGTACTGTCGTCTTCTGTAATACAACGAAACTTAAGATGTGAAAGCACTAGTAAACCTTTTATGCATTTGTGCTGTACGTGCCGCATGTGCATCTGCTAGCGCTTTTGAAGACCGAAGTGATCAGATGAGCTAACCGCACTGTTCCAATGTTATTGTAATTCTATCCTAAACTACAAATCAATATTATATTATTCTACATCTATGCTTTCATGTTATAATTTACATTCAAAGCAGCATTCGTCCGATACATTTGCACAACTTTCAATTTCATGCTACAGCAAGTTTTTATATATTCAACAGTGATAAGATAAGATAAGATTAGATTTTAATGGTGAATGCCTGTTAAAGCTACAACGGAGTACCACCAGTTTCTTATGAAGAGGCCATCTAATGCTATGCTGAAGCTTGCGTTGCAGGGACCATTAGCATCCTCTGTCTATTACATGGTAGTGTGTTATTAGCGGAGAACAACACAGGAAAGCACGCTACTACTAAATTAGACAGTCATATATAGCTTCAAACTTGTAAAAGTATAAAGAAATTTATTTTCAATAAACTTATTAAAAGCGCAAAAAATGGGTTTCATTGTAATTTACTCTAAATATGTTTTCCGACATGATGGTTTATGTTTTAACTGTTTGTTTTTTTAACTTCCTCAATAGTATTTTATTCGTCTGGAAATCCTACGTCACTCCTTACATTTTGTCCAATTGATCCAGATCACCCTGTATATTTTTGTATGCCCCTGCACTAAGAAACATGCAGAGACACTAGCGGAATTCGCTTGAAGATTTACCGTTATTATTTTGTGACGGTTGAAGAAATCCCTGGGATTTTTTTATATAAGCAAAATAAGATATACAGTTTTTTTAAAAACTATAGTGGATTATAGTTACATACACAGTTTTTTTAAAAACTATAGTTGATTGTGCAAGTATATATATATACTTATAATGTGTGATAAATGTTGTGTAAAATTTTGCCCTGGGAAAAAAGGACTTATGGTGGAAGGAAGCCCACTTATATTGTTTCGGTAAGTTAAGCCAACTTGTCAAATTTAAGGTAGTTCACAAGGTTTTTTTATTACTGAAGATTTCCCATGGATCCAGAATTGCGCAATAATTGGTGCAATATACTGGGAGTTTCGCAACAGGAAATTACCAAAAAAATGAAATCGGCACGTTTGTGTGGTCTACATTTTGATCACAACGATATAAATCGCACGTCTTTTAGAACTCGACTACATAAAAGTGCCGTACCGATGGCAGTTCAAATTTTGGTCAACAACCTTGAGGTAATTAAGGTTTTTTTATGAGCTTGTAGTAGACACACTAAAAAAATTATATTTCTGACACTCTGGGCCTTGTTGTAATATATGTACATGGTGATTTTGAATTGGTGATCATAAATGAGATAATTTTAACGACAACTTTTAACGGACAACTACCCCAATAGCATGAGGTACAAGGATCCTGTTAGTGATGATTCGTCTGAAATTTGCAATATGTTTGCTTCTTTTTTTGACAATGCCTTTGCCTCGTAAAATTAAATCAGGCTATATCTACTATTTATTTATTCTTATTTATATAACTATATTTGCATGAGAACATATTTGCACAGAGGAAAAAAATTTATTTTGAAGTTGTTTTGTATGTTCCATCAAACTGGGATTGCAATTGAAGTTAGTTCTTCTATAAGGACGGCATAGTTTTTGCGCGTACGAAAATGGATTGGTAAGAGGGGTGGAGGGAGGTGCTACTCGTCTTAACTATCCATTTTCGTGCGCGGCGCGTAAAAACTATGCTGTCTAAACTAGCCTATATCACGAAATATTTTATTGAATCGTTAGTTGGCTATGGTCCATCCAGTACATAGCATAATACAAATGTTTTACAAAAAATCGTTTAAATAATTGATTTATTTTATTTCTTATTATACAAATAATTATACAATTTTCATATTTTAAAAAAGAATTTTAATCCGTATATATTCAAATACTGGTCAAAGCACTAACAAAAATTTAAAAGTTATTATTAAACACTAGTACCTATGAATATATTTAAATTTTTAATGGCGTCCTAACTTAAAGGTAAATACTTCTGGAGCCGCAGAAGAATTTTATATTGACGAGGATATAAACAACGATGATAATAGTAACCAATGCCAAATAGTTATGGACAATATGGAAATACAAAAAGAGACAGAGGGTAATAACGCCAATAACGCAGAAATGTCTACAATATATGAAGACCTTAGTTCAAAAGCGGCAATTATCAGTTTGGGAAAAGAAAATCGTATACCTGAAGGAAATAGACAAAAAGAAATTTCTTCTAGCATAAGCGCTGAAAATATTTATGCAAGAGCCGGCACCAGTAATTTTATACCACGCAAGAAAGCAACCAAGATATTTAAACGCAAAAAAGATCCTTATGAAAAATACTCATATGCGATACAAAAGAAAAATGATAAATTACGAAATTTGAAGAAAAAGATAAAAAGGAGTAATTTCAAAGATTTGCTAATGGAACTGAAGAGAAAAGATAAAATTGATAACGTAGTTTACGACCGCTTAGAACAAACAGGGATGAATATACCAAAAGCTTTGTTTCAAAATATCGCCCATGGTAAAAACAAGGGAAAGTTCTATTCAGAAGATCTCAGAATATTCTCCACCACATTGCATTTTTATTCTCCAAAGGCCTACGATTACGTAAGGACAATTTTTAAAAATACATTGCCTCATCCAGCTACAATTAGAAAGTGGTACTCAAGTGTTGACTGTGAACCAGGTTTCGTACAAGAAGCTTTTATTACTCTTGAAGTGAAGACTAAAATAATGAAAGAGCAACAAAAGGAAAACCTATGCTCATTAGTAATTGATGAAATGTCTATAATGAAGCGAATAGAGCTAGTCGGCGGCAATAAAATAAGGGGTTATGTGGACATGGGACTAGAAAACTTGGGCGAAGAGGACGTGGAAGCCACAGAAGCATATGTGTTTATGGTAGTGTCCATTAACAGTTCATGGAAAATACCTATAGCATACTTTTTAATACACAATTTAAATGCCCAAGAGCGAGCAAATCTTGTACTAGACGCAGTACAGCGTTTACAAGCTATAGGTATTGAAATAGTGTGTCTCACATGCGATGGCCCTAGCTATAATAAAAGCATGTTTAAGCTCTTAGGCAGTAACATTGACTTACCACAGCCAAGGCCCTACTTTAATAGTCCCAGCAATCCTGGAAAACGTATTTATACACTTCTTGACCCATGTCATGCACTCAAGCTCATAAGAAACCATTTTGCTTCTAACCAAACATTTATTTCCAAAAAATTAATAATTAACTGGAAATATATAAAATTCCTCCAAGAAATACAGGAAACAGAAAACATAAAGCTGGGCAATAAACTTTCCAAGCGGCACATAGAATGGGAAAAAAATAAAATGAAAGTAAAGTACGCTGCTCAATTAATAAGTTCAAGCGTGGCCGATGCTATTGAATTTTGCAATGTTGATCTACACCTCCCACAGTTTAGTCAAAGTGAAGCGACTGTCGAATTTTTACGAATAATGGATATGGCGTTTGACTTTTTAAATTCGCGAAACCCCTATGGGAAGGGTACGAAATCTCCATTAAACGCAAAGAACTACGCCCAACGCTTAGAAGAAATTGCTCACATTCAAGAGTATATACTAACTCTTAAAAACTCCCAACTCAATTTAATTTATAAGACAAGGATTAATACAGGATTTCAAGGAATATTCATAGGCCTGGAGATACTGAAATCGTTATACATTGACTTATGCATTACTACGAACTCATTAAAATATATTTTAAGTTATAAATTGAGTCAAGATCACTTAGAACTGTTCTTTTGTGCTATACGAAGTAAATCAGGTTGGAACAATAACCCCACTGCGCGACAATTTATAACGGCTTTTAAAGGGTTACTAACGCATGCCCAAATTAAAAGTTCGGCAGGAAATGTACAAGAACTAGATGCCTGCAATATATTGAAAGTGTCATCCAGTACGGTGTCAGTACAAAAAGATGGTATGAACCTATTATTAGATGCGGCAGATAATTTTGATTTTGAAGATCAACATTTAGAAGATGATATTCTCCAACTTATGGACATATACTCAGACAGTCTGTCTGATTTTCAGAGTAATGCCGTAGGATATATTAGCGGATACGTCGTCAAAATGGTTGGCAAAATTATAAAATGTAGTGAATGCAATTTAGCATTATTCGCAGAAAATGCTGGTGCGGCTCCTTCGATCAACAATTTAATATTCAGGAAAACTCGAGGAGGTCTAATTATTCCTTCTGCTGACGTAACATATATTTGCTCACAGGCAGAAAAAATTATTAAATGCCACCTAAAAGGTTCGTGTACATTTAATTTAAATGAAAAAAATTTAAAGGAGAAAATAACATTGCAAGTTATGAAAGTAATAAATTTCAATAATCTTTTTCCCTCTCTAAATGAGCATATAAGAGATATGGAAGTCGACAACAACCATATATATAAATTGGTGAAATGTATTATAAGCTGTTATATGAAAATTAAAATCGGCTATATTGTAAGGCAAAAAAAACTTAGAAAGCAATTTTTTAATACGGTCGCAGCTTTCGCGATATATTATATTCAAACATCAGTGAATAGAGCTAGGAGGTGAAAAGGGGTACGCCATGAATTTTATCTCCACATTAATTGTTAAATTTAGCTTGTCCTACAATGATGTTTTGGACAATAGATACAAAATTAGAGAACGGATAGAAAATTGCGCCCGAATCTATTTGTTATACATTAATAACATGCAAAACTCAGGACTATAGCAGGGATAAAGCGATAGATTTGTATATATATGTACATATATATTATATATATGTATCTGCAAGGGAAGCGGGGGATAGTTGAGATGAACGCCCAACATAGTTGGGATAACTTCGTCCAGCAATCCTTCAAATCCTCTACTTGTTACAAAGATTGGTAACATAAAAAAATTGAACTATAAAAAAGCAGACATACACTGGAGGTATGTAAATACAGAACATAGAAATTCAATGTTATTAGAAAGCAATAAAATAAAAAAAAAAAAAAATTACTTTGTTACAAATGGATTGGTGACATAAAAAAATTGAACTATAAAAAAGCAGACATACACTGGAGGTATGTAATTACAGAACATAGAAATTCAATGTTATTAGAAAGCAATAAAATCGAAAAAAAAATAATTGGAAGACTTACTGAGCAATACCAAAGAACTTATATTTGGGAAGAGATTTCGCCAAAATTCTGCATGTTCCCGACGATGCGAGCATAGACGGAGCTTGAAAAGTCACAAGATCAAGAAATAATAAATACAGAATTAATTACCCACAACTGTGCCAATAATCTCGCGACGATTTCACAAGTAGCATTCGGCAGGGTGAGGGTCGACCGGCAACTAAGCTTACATAAAAAGAGGAATTGGACATCTTGGAATGCAGTATCAAAAACCTAAATAGCTCAGTGGAGAGCGTTATACGAAAGAGCATGAAATACAGAGCTAGGATGTTGAACGACCAGCGATTGGAAGAAGCATTTCCTCAATCAATCAATAATGAGAACGTGAAAAAACACAGGCCACGAGAGGAAAGACGAATTAAACTGACCACAAGAATAAAAACCAACTATAAATAAACTGGCCGGCCACTTAACCAAAACCCGAAAGAATCCCATTTTTTAAAGTTTGGTGACCAAGAATTGCTGAAAGTAGAAAGGAAAGTAATTGAAAATAAATTATTTAAAGCAAATATCTCTACCTTTCTATTTGTTTCCTATTCTAATCAGTTTTATCTAGTTGCAGGTGGATTCATAAAAAGATGTGGATGCGGAACATATAGCCTCTCCTATCTAAGTGCCATCCTTACCTTCACGTGGTGGATCTGTTTTAACAAACAAGGCTCTGGCTATATCGAATATGATATTATTTGCAACTGAGTTTAAAGTCATACCCGCTCGAGCTTTTCGATCAATTTCTTTCCAGCTTTATGCGCAACTAGTATGCATATAACGAACAGACTTTTCTCTGAGGATACTCTTAGAATAAAAATTTAAATTGCCGAATTTCTCAATATCACATTCTTTCATAATAGAGAACTGTGATACTCGGTTTACAGTTGTCAGACCGGCTGGCGGAGGAAACTTCATGGCTAAACTTAGCCAGCACTTTAGGCTTTTGACCTTGTTTTTCTTCGCTCTGCGCGACACTGGACTATTTTCAACACTCAAAATATTTTTCATGCATCGAATCATCACTTGCACCTCTATTGCCGGCAATGCTTGATTTCTGATAACGCTACGACTGATGCGACGCTTGCTAAGTACTGAGCTCTCCGAGAGGAGTTTCTTTTTTAAAATTGAAGTATTTGCACGATATGTAGGTGATAAACCACCTAAATCAGATGAATTCGATATTGAATATGAAAGTTTTGAATGAGGATAATGCTGGCACGTTTCAGATACAGCACCAAAATGCGGAATGTTGTGTGAACTTGAACTTTCTTGCAGCATTCGATAACTTTTTGTGATGTGAATTACTTAGTCCTAAGCTCCATTTACACGGCGACAGTAGCTTTCGCTTTCATTTGTACGTTTCCATACAAATCTTCTACTTAAGAAAGTAAATTTCCACTTTCTGGGCCCACTGAAGTAAAGGTCATGAAAGTTGAAAATGAGAAGAAGATAAGAACATCGAGAGATTTTGTTTGTATCCATGGTGCTGAACACTATTTACGTAACGGAACAAATGTGTAAACAAAAATTTCATGAAAGTACTTGTCATGAAATCTATTTACGAAATCTACTTTCGCCGTGTAAATGTAGTTTTAGGCTACCACCTTCATGCAGACGTCGATATCAATAGCACTAGAAAAGCTTGAGTCACTATATTTTCGCGAATCTTTGTTTTTGACTGCTGTGCGATGCAGCTGAACCTTTTAATGCCTAAAATATTTATATGAACAGAACAGGAACAGAAGCCTCTGAGGGGCTTGTCTATGACTGTGGCTATCAAGTGAACTTGATAAAATCTCAGAACTTTTTGCTTCTGAAGTACCAGCAAATTGAAATGTAGAATGACCATATAAATTATGGCGATGATGATTCTCACTATGACGTTTCATCTCTCACTTTTGTTCCTTATATTTTGACAACAGTAAAAAATTAGATTCGGAACAGCAGGCGTAGAAACCAAACCCAAAAATTTACTGTTGAGAAAAATTATTATTAAAAATATATGAAACTCGGTTGGCACGAAATAAATGTAAATGTAAATCTACTATGTAACTTTGTGCCCAGCGGTATGCGTGCCTTTGGCACGGGTACTCAAATAAAGAAATGTTTGTTTATAAAGGCATAATGAAATGCTGCTATTGTTGATCAACTTTACTCTAAGCTGCTGCACCCATGTATAAATCTCATCACCAGCTGTGAATGACTTTCCGCCTCTCAATATATTCCTCATCCTATGAAAATCAGGCAATGCACTATGAATATACTGTGGCACTATTAAAGAATATTCCATAAACTACGAGTACTGTAATAATAACCTCAGATTAAAAAGCCGATAGACCGGTACCTCTATGCCCAATGAATAATGTTCTAGGGAGTTTATTACGAAGTTTTCCCAGCATGGTGTTTAAATATCATGAGCATAACAAAATCGGAAAAAGCAGACTGCCGAATTATTATAAAAGATTTGACGGAACAAGTGACACTTGCACTGACAATTGATATTTAATTTGGGGTCGTCCAGAAATTGCGTGGATTGTTGTGAATCGATCACCAACAATTCGATCCCCAACAATTTCAATTTTTCAATCGTAATTAAAACTGAAAATAAAACAAATAAATCTTTTCACATGTACTTACATCCTCAATCACATTCCAGTCAACGTGACTGAGGCTCCAATTTCAATTTTTGATTACAAGAATACTTTGTATTGCAAGCTAGATCGCAACATAAACTCTTGAGTTGCCCGAATAAGTAAATATATGCGAATTAAGCATTTTCTGTTTCTGGCTATCGCTTCTCGAGTCGCCTTTTTTTTTGCTCACGATCAGTGTAAGTACATATCTGCTAATCAAGCATTTTTTTTGTTTGTCGCTATCGCTTTTGGAGTGAAGAAAATATACGGGGAGTCTAGTTAAAATATTCGCGGCGCGCGCACCTCAAAAATCCCAAAAGGGATTTCGTCTTAGTATGATAGTATACTGTTAGTATAAAGAAAATATACAACATTTTTGTGAAAGAGTTTTTAATATAATAAAATAATTAAAATCAGTTTTCTCTTATATTGAAGTAAAGTGGTGTTTGATTGATGAATTCCCTTCAGTTGTTCCTCGCGATATAACAAATGGTGGCAGCGGTGCGACATTGGTAAAGGTTAGTAAGACCTGCCATGCCCAAAGAATAAAAAAAAAAAAAAAAATAATAATTACACACCAAACGGCTATCAAAGTGAAAGAAATAAATGATCAAGTAATAAATGATCAAGTGAAAAAAAAAGTTAAAATATTAAGAGGAATAACATCATAAAGACGAGGAACGGCGCGCCACAACAGCCAATAAATGATGCAAAATATACAACAGCAAGCATTTGAAATTTTATGATTTACTAAAGAGCACATCTGTAATAAGTAATTGACATACGAGATTTTCCCTATAGCCCTACAGGAAATCACCAAATCGTAGTAACAATAACAACACAACGACGTTAAACCAGTGACGACTTCAACTACGTATATCACGAAGAAATTTCTTTTTTTGACTTAAGACGGAAAATTTTTCTTTGCCTTCATAAGTCTCAGTAAGTCTTAATAATTGTAAATTGAAAATATTTCTAGTTATCATACTATTATTATATATATTACTATATTATACTATTATTATATATTATTATACTATATTATATATTAACACGGTGGAGATTATATATACATATATCAAATTTTTATACATGTTGATTCCAAAGTGAAGTGCTTGATCCCCAAGTGAAGTTTTATCTGTGAAATTCAACAATTTCTTCAAAGTTCTGAGTTTGTCTAAAATCTGTATCTTAACTCGTAAAACAATTCTTTCCCGACGTCGCGCCAAACTCGTTCGAGAGTTTGAGGAGTTACCTTTCCACTCGGAATCATTCACCATGGCAAACGAAGACGAAATCAAATCAATTAGTCTTTCTGATGTCAGGTGTATGATACCAGAGTACAATGGTGACTCCACAGAATTACACAAGTTTTTGGTTTGTTGTAATTTATTGTTCACTTCAAGCGTTTCCGAACAGGATAAACAGTTGTATCTTAACATAGTAAGAACTCGATTAAGTGGCGCCGCGTATGAATTTATCAAATATAAAACATTTGAAAAATGGGAAGATCTTAAAAATGCTCTCAAGGGAGAGTTTTCGCAAGTAAAATCACGTTCAGTTGCCCAAAACGAATTGTTAGCCGCAAGGCAAAGTTTTCGGGAAAATGTTAGAGATTTCGGAGAAAAGGTTTCCAAGTTATTGTCTAGTTTGAATACCAGTACGTACGAAAGCGTGACTGAGACAGAAGCTCAGAAATTCCTACTTAATGAAAATGAAAAGTTGGCTATACAAACTTTCGAAGACGGCCTGAGAAATGAGCGGGTTAGGTTACTGGTAAAAGCTCGAGCAGAAAATAGTTTGCGAAAGGCTATAGAATTTGCTATAGACCATTCTAATAGGTTGGAACGTACTCCCCAAACAACACAATTTAATCGAAGTATCTCAAGGCCTCCCCTTCCGAGCTGTCAAATCTGTGGTCGTATGGGACATTTTAAAGATAATTGCTATTACAATAGGAACCTACCAAATTTCAAACCGGCACAGATAAAAAGAGAGGTTCAGCATATCGTTTTTTGTTACTGTAGGAAGCCCAACCATACTATTAATAATTGCTATGCAAGAATGGGGCGAAATAATGTACCCAATTCTAAGTCAAGTTCTAATCAAAATCCTCAACAAAATTTGTATAGAGCTAGTGAAGTTTACACTCGAGGCCGTCGCAACAGTGTCATGTCTCAGCCCGTTCGTCGATATGTTGACTACGCTCCAAATGCTCATAGCGCTCACATTATTGAAAATCAAACCAATCAAGTTCAAGATCAACGTGAATCTCAATACAAGGGAAACGAAAGAGCGCGGGTGGGAACAGCCGGCAGACCCTCCCGCAACCGAATGCAGCAAGTAACAGCCGAAATACACAACGAGTTGTAAAAACTTACGACAAAGAAAATACTTTTAATGTATCTATAATGTTAAAAAAGTTTGAAAATTCATTGAGTGTGAGTGTACCATTTATTCCTTCCCAAAAGCCTTACTCTACATTCCTTATAGATACGGGCGCCGAAATTAGCTTAGTTAAATCAAATAATGTGCCTTTAAATGACAGTGCACATTTGCAAAGGTGCGTCATATCGACTTTATCAGGAGAATCTGTTGCAACTATTGGCCAGGCTCTAGGTACTTTTCAGTTAACTGACGGAACTAACAAATATAACTTTGAACATTTGTATCATTTTATACCTGAAAATTCTAATTTGAAATATGACGGCCTGCTTGGAAATGATTTCTTGAGTAAATATAATGCTAGGATAGATTATTTAACCAACAAATTGGAATTATGTATTAAATATAGGGACCCCAGCAGAATACCTGCTGAACAATTTAATAAAATTAAACCGAATGTAAGTGGTCCCAAGGAAATTTCAGCACGTGTTCATAAAATGAATAAGATTACCCTCCCGGCCAGAAGTGAAGCAATTATAAATTTGCCCACGACCCGTGATGGCGACTTTGTTTACTTTAAAAAGGAAGTAAAACCTGGTGTATATTTAGGTAATACAATGGTCCGGTCAGAGAATTTGATAGCGAAAGTTTCAATTCTAAACTGTAATGAAAATGATATTGAGTTAAACGTAAACGATATAAAAGCCCAGTACGATAATTTAGATAACTACAGTATTTTAGCCATGAATTGCGAGGAAGATCCGGTAGTCAATAGACTCAAGAAATTAGAAGAATTGCTTAAGCTTGATCACTGCAATAATGAAGAAAAAAATTCTATATTAAGCATTTGTAGAAAATATAACCACCTATTTTACTTGAAAGGAGACGTTCTTACCTGCACTGATGCTATAAAGCACGAAATTCATACTCCTCTAGACAGACCCCCAATTTATGTTAAACCCTATCGTCTGCCAGAACGCCAAAAGGCTGAAGTTGATAAACAGGTTCAAGAAATGCTAAACGATGGAATTATCAGCCCAAGTTACAGCCCATGGAATTCGCCACTACTCTTGGTCCCCAAGAAGGCCGATAGCGCCGGAAATAAGCAGTGGAGAGTTGTGGTCGATTTCCGCAGGTTGAATGAAATCACCGTAGGAGACGCGTACCCACTGCCTAATATATCAGATATATTAGATCAGTTGGGTCGGTCTAAATACTTCAGCTCGCTAGATCTAGCGAAGGGATTCCATCAAATACCTATGAGTAACGAACATAAAGAAAAGACTGCCTTTAGCACTCCTTTTGGGCATTTTCACTATAACCGAATGCCATTCGGTTTAAAGAACTCTCCTGCCACTTTTCAGAGGCTCATGAATAATGTCATGACTGGCCTCCAAGGTATTCATTGCTTTATATATATGGACGACATAGTAATACATGGCTATAATTTAAATGATCATAACGAGAAATTGATACGTGTTCTAGAACGTCTTAACCGACATAAACTTAAACTACAGCCCGACAAATGTAACTTTTTGAGGAAAGAACTAATGTACCTAGGACATATCGTAAGCGAAAAAGGATTGAAACCTGATCCAAAGAAGTTAGAATCGATAACGTTATATCCCATACCAAAACGCGAAAAGGATGTTAGGTCTTTTCTCGGACTTGCGGGATATTATAGGCGCTTTATCGATAACTTCGCGAAAATATCGAAGCCACTGACAAGTTTATTAAAGAAAAACACTCCGTTCAAGTGGGATACTTTCTGCGATGAAGCCTTTCGTTGTCTGAAGGAAAAGTTGACAACTGCACCTGTTCTTGCGTATCCTCAGTTCGACCGTGAGTTTTTAGTGACCACTGACGCCAGTGATCAAGCTGTTGGCGCAGTACTTTCGCAGGGAAATATTGGGACAGACAAACCAGTGTGTTTTGCCAGTCGAACCCTTAATCCTGCGGAGACTAGATACACTACTACGGAAAAAGAGCTGTTGGCAATTGTGTTTGCAGTGGAACAATTTAGACCTTACCTATATGGTAAAAACTTCAAGATAATAACGGATCACAAACCGCTTATATGGCTCCTTGGCCTTAAAAATCCTACTTCTCGATTAATACGATGGCGAATTCGACTGGAGGAATATTCATATGAGATATTGTATAAACCAGGAAAATATAACATCAATGCGGATGCTTTAAGTCGTATAAAAATAGACAATCCTACTGAAGACGTGACTCAGATTAACAGCAAAAACGATATAATGGTAGTTACCCGTCACCAAATGAAAAAAAGGGAAGAAGATAACGTGCTTCCAGTTTCAGCAACGAAAATAAAAGCAAATGAAATGGGAGAAAATGTAACCTATGAAAATTTCTTGAAAACTGAAGTACTTAGTTCAGATGTAAAAATAAACCAAGATTCATTGATAGACTTAAATAAAATAACGCACAAATTTGTTATCTTAACCCCTACTGGGAATTTAAAAGATAAAGTAAAAGAGTGTATCGGCGATAGTACCAACCCTCAGGTTAGTGAAATTAAAATTAAGAAGTCAAATGGATCAAGTTATATTGTTTCAAAAGCTTTCCTACCCATTCGCTCACAAAACGACAGTAAAATACTTTTCGGAATATTAACCGAGTTTCTATCATATAGTCTGCTACACAATTTAAGTAGAGTAAATATATTAATAACTACAGTAGACCAAAGCTCATTGGAAAATATAAGAAAAATGTGCTCATATATATTCGAACCTAATAAGATAATCTGTACCTTATACGTGGACAATAAAACAAAGTTAGTTAGCAGAGACGAAATAGATAAAGTACTCCGCGAGTTTCATGATAATCCTCTCGGAGGTCACCAGGGCATATCGCGTACGTTTAAGCGATTAAAACAATGTTTTAGTTGGCCCACCATGTTTCAAGATATAAAGGATTATATAAGAAAATGTCCATCTTGTCAAAGGAACAAGCTTTGTAAGAAATCGCCTTTGCCGATGAAAATAACTACTACGAGCTCGAGACCATTTGAGCGAGTGGCCCTCGATATCGTTGGCCCACTGAATACTAGTTATGAAGGAAATCGTTATATCTTAACTTTCCAAGACGATTTAACCAAGTTTTCCTCTGCGTTCCCAATTAAGAACGCGGAAGCTCATACAATAGCGGAGACGTTTGTAAAAGGAATAATATGTCAATTTGGTCTACCGGCTTTTATTCTCACAGATCAAGGGTCGAACTTTTTGAGCAAATTATTTCAGGAAACATGCAAATTATTGAAAATTAAGAAACTTCAAACTACACCGTACCACCCGCAATCAAACGGAGCTTTAGAACGAAGCCACCGTACATTAGCGGAATATCTTCGACATTATGTCGATAGAGATGCTATGAACTGGGATTCATGGATCCCATACTCAATGTTTACGTATAATACTACGCCACACAGCAGTACAAACTTAACTCCCTTCGAACTCCTCTACGGTTTCCCTGCAAGAATTCCCTCTACGCTTACAGTAGAGCCCCAAGTTTGCTATAACTACGAAGACTATGTTAATGAGTTACGGTCCAGATTACAGCACGGGTATCAAATAGCCAAAGATTCACTAAACACCGTAAAGGAAAAGTGTAAGATTTATTATGATAAAGGTACTAAACCCTGTCAATTTAAAATAGGAGATAAAGTGTTACTAAGTAATCAGAAAAGAAGTAAACTCTCACCATTATGGGAGGGACCCTATAACGTTGTTAAGACCAATTCGGTCGAAACTACAACAATTAAACTAGGAAAAAAGAACAAAACTATTCACAACAATAATTTAAAGCTGTTTATTGAATAAAACTTATAAGTGTAAAAACACTCGTTTCAGAAAATGGATACAAAACTTTTTCTAATCTGGGTTGCAGTTGCTACGGCTCAGAATGCCAAGGTAACACCGATCAACGACAATCCGGGAATGTACTTCGAACAAGTGGGGGAAGTGAAGCTGTATTCTAATGAATGGAAAGTTGTCTCATATTTTGATCTTGATACTTTGAGAACAGAATTAAAATATATACAATGGTATGTTACTCAATTAAACAAAATTTGTGGAACGCTAAAAAAGCATGAGAATTTAACACAGATATGTATAACCATAGTTGCAGAAATTAACCATATTACTTCAGACATAGCTCAAAAAAATAACCTTCTGGAAAACCGTATCCGACAAAAACGTGGTTTGTTCAATATAATAGGTGTCGTAAGTAAATCACTTTTCGGAATTTTAAATGACGAGGACGCAAAGTATTATGACGACCAAATAGATCTATTACGTAAAAACGACAAACATTTGGAAAATCTAGTGAGAAACAATACCTACCTATTAGATTCTACTGTAAACGTGTTCAATAAGACACTCGCTACTATTAATGCGCAATACGTTACCATTGCCTCCAAACTTCAAAGTCTGTCGGATTCTAATTTAACTAACGAGGCTATTATGGAAATTGAATCAATTTCCACCTTAATTACTTTGATCCTGTTCCGGATGTTGTCAACACAATCCATCCTTATAGATTTAGTTACAGATGCCCGACACGAAAAATCTCATCCCTCCATCTTAACACCCTATCAGCTAGAAACTATACTACAAACAATTCAAAAGGAAATACCAAGCTCTTTATCATTACCAGTAAATCCAGGAGATAACAATCTACTAAAAGTATACAAAATTGCCAGAATGAGCACTGCAATACATAAAAATAGAATAATTTTTGAGCTTACTATTCCCTTACCCTTCAATGCAAAGTACCAATTATATAAAGTAATTCCTTTGCCCACACATTTTAACAAGACATTCGTTTATATTCAGCCTTCTACTGAATTTCTAGCAGTAGATTATAACAGAGAGCATTATTATAGTCTTAACAAAAATGATCTCGTAAGTTGTCATATAGAAAATAGTTTAGAATATTTATGTCAATTGCATCATCCGCTTTTAAACTCGCTCTCTAGGAACCACCTGTGCGAAATTACCCTACTCAGAAGAGAAAACCCCGCATCAGACATTTGCACTATCAAATTAACTAAACTCAATTCATTCTGGATTCAATTGGCTACTGCCAATAACTGGTTATTCTCCATCGATAAAGATATAGTTGTAGACATTATTTGTAAGGACAAAATAAATCCTTTGGTTTTAAAAAATACTGGCATTGTTCATATCCCTCGTGAATGTTATTTACGTAGTAAAGAACTTACGATACAAGCTAATAATATAAAGAAAACCATGGAACCGAAATTATTTATTCCGGCATTTAATATTACACAAAATTTTTTGAATTTCTCTGTAAGGTCAGATTATCCTGATCAACCACAAACTGCCGTGCTTAAGTATTCGGCCAGAAATGATCTGGACACATTATTGCAAGCCATTAGAGGCCAAGAAAAATTAGACATTCCCCAAGACAGTATAAATACTCATCATGTCCACCACTACTCCCTAGGCTATATTTTACTATTGATAATACTTGCTTTTGCATTGTACAAACTTTTTACTTGGCGTAAATTGTCCCTTGGGAAAATACGCGAAAACATTCGTTTTAAAAAAGACAACCAAAAGACACAAGACCACGAAGAAAATGTTGAAATAAACGAGGACAAAAGTCAGACCAAGTCGACTAAACTCACACTAAAGGTTTAAATCAGAAAAAGTTACTTCACTCATGGTATATGTATATATAAATTTAGTTATTTCATTTTAAAAATATTGTAGAATATAAAGAAGAGTAAATAAAAATAAGAATATGAAAAAAAGGAAAAGTGAATACAAACAAAACTTGTAGTTATATACGATACTATATGATAAAGAAAGAAAAAATGAATAAATTTTATATTTCTCTTATATTTAAAAAAAAAAAAATTTTTGATAATATATTTGTTTTGGATCATGCCTAAATGACTTTTTATCTCATTAGGATGTAGGATAAAAATTATTACTGTAACACTAAACAACCAAAAATATTTTTCTATCCATAATTATACAATTACGCAACGGAAAAGAAAAGCGAAAAAAATTTTTTGTTGATTTACCATAAGTAACATGAAGTAAAAGTTCATTATACTATTATAACCATTTATACAAAAAAAAAAATATTATTTTATATAAAACAAAGATACTTATATATTAAATAATAATACAAAAAAATATATTTCATAAAAGTAATTACAAATAACCAAATATACTTAAATGTTATCTTTAGCCAAATTTGAGGTGCGTTCGCTTCGAAAACATTTTTTTTCGAAAACTTCAGAATTTCAGTTTTCTTTTTAAAAGGGGGGAGGGATGTTGTGAATCGATCACCAACAATTTCAATTTTTCAATCGTAATTAAAACTGAAAATAAAACAAATAAATCTTTTCACATGTACTTACATCCTCAATCACATTCCAGTCAACGTGACTGAGGCTCCAATTTCAATTTTTGATTACAAGAATACTTTGTATTGCAAGCTAGATCGCAACATAAACTCTTGAGTTGCCCGAATAAGTAAATATATGCGAATTAAGCATTTTCTGTTTCTGGCTATCGCTTCTCGAGTCGCCTTTTTTTTTGCTCACGATCAGTGTAAGTACATATCTGCTAATCAAGCATTTTTTTTGTTTGTCGCTATCGCTTTTGGAGTGAAGAAAATATACGGGGAGTCTAGTTAAAATATTCGCGGCGCGCGCACCTCAAAAATCCCAAAAGGGATTTCGTCTTAGTATGATAGTATACTGTTAGTATAAAGAAAATATACAGCATTTTTGTGAAAGAGTTTTTAATATAATAAAATAATTAAAATCAGTTTTCTCTTATATTGAAGTAAAGTGGTGTTTGATTGATGAATTCCCTTCAGTTGTTCCTCGCGATATAACAGGATGAATTTCGGAACGCAAATTTTAATAATTTTGATGTTGGTAGCTCTAACTCTGCCATAGGGCGAAAGAGAGGACTATAAAATTTGTGCCATGCTTTCCTATAGGAAAATGGCAATACGCTCAGTCCATTGTTATAAGTCAGTGGTACAACCCAAGCATGGGCATACAACATATTTATGTTATATTATTTTTGATCTTAGTTGGCTAACCCCTCTATTAACTACATGAGTTAGTAGAACTGATTGTCAGTGCTCATTTCGTCTGCAATTTTACAGACTACAAGTGCTTTGCGTTCGATTAACTGACTAGTCAGCTCATGATAAATGTCAAGCGGTGTATGCTTTTCTAACGATTTTGTCTTTTATGGTATGCTAAACTCTTTTCAGTCATTTCCCACCA
Source organism: Dioctria rufipes (assembly GCA_963924295.1). Classification (NCBI taxonomy): domain Eukaryota; kingdom Metazoa; phylum Arthropoda; class Insecta; order Diptera; family Asilidae; genus Dioctria; species Dioctria rufipes. Next base: position 67,186,255 of record OZ002740.1, on the reverse strand, counting down.
AAACAAGAGAGAAGATTATAAATATAAACATAAACTTCCACTAACTTCCACGTTTTATTTTCAGTTTCTGCTTTTTTATACCCTAGATTAAATCTTAGGATATAGGTACTAAGTTTGTCATTCATAGTGTAACGCATAGAAATAATGCTGGTAGAGCAAAATGGGTTGGACACACATGCATAAAATTAAAAGTTATTTTAGTCCGTCTGTCTGTCCGTCCTCATGATAACTCAAGAACGCATGTAATTAGAGCTGAAATTTATACTGGTTTTGTAAAAAAAAGCAAAATTTAGGTTGAAAATGGGATCAATCAGATAACTCCTTCGTAGGGTTGCCATACAAAAATTTCGTTTTTCATTATATTTGGGAACGGCCTGAAAACGCGTCGATGTCCAGGGTTGAAGTTCGCACGTCCTGTTGTCGTAGTAATAGTAAATAACTTTTCAAAAATGGACTAATTCGGGTAACCCCTTCTTCAGAATATGAAATTGTGTAAAATTAGTTTTAGTCCTTTTTACTGTTCGACGAACCGTTCTAGAAATATATACGAAAAAACACTTCAAAAATCAAACAGAACATGCGAAATCATATTCGGACATTCATCTAGAGGGTATCATAAGAATTGGTCTTACCAATTCTAGCTTTTTTTCTTGTGAATTTTACGTTTGATAATTTACTGAATAGTCAATGCTGACTAGCCAGAAATCTAGTTAGTACTGACAAGGCAGTAAAAAATACTATTCAGTAGGAGCTTACACGGGTCTGCGTCAGTGATAGTTCTACTGACCCGTGTAGTCCCCGAATAATAAGCACACGAGTTTCAAAAATTAAATGGATCGATAATAAAAACAGAGTACTTTTATAAAAGGAATAGTTAATATAATTGCGTACATACTCGGGTACGCTATTGTATTCCGAAGTAGCGTCGCCAGATTGTGAGAAAAAAATGGAAAACAGAAAGTTTGCATTTGATTTAGTACATCTGTGGGAAAATTTCTCAATTCATTTGTTGCTTCTTTTTTTTCCTCTAAATTCTGATAAATGTTATTACATATTTTTACTATCAACATTGTTACTTGCCTCTCGACAGCATTAGTTGCAAATAAAGCAACTAAACACATTTCCAAATAATCTGGACGACCTTTGCGTGCTATAGGAAAATACTTTTAAGATAGTCCTTAAAGTCTTGTTATTTTAGTAGAATGTCAGGAATTATTGATTCTGAGGACATGAAATTATCAAATGATTTGAAATAGAGCCTTGAGTATCCAGATTATTAGAAAATTGGGCAGTGTTACAACATATATTTTTGCATGACTGCTCTGAAACAAGTCGACCCCAAGCCAAATATTTATGTCAAACTAAAAACAATTATCAGTATCAGGCCGTTGTTTTGCTTTTCAAAATTGTCTTCAACGCTTTATTTCAATCGCGGCAAGTTCTCATACACACATAAGTTGCGTAGTGAGGGCAATAACCACCTCGTATGAAACGTCATATATAGAATTTATGGGTTCCCTGTCTTAACAATGTCTTCCACAAATTGATATGATTAACGTTTTGAATTTTTTAAACCTTTTACTATAGTACTTTTTATTTATATTTAATTTTTTGAAATTCCCTGAATTACGTTATTTTGCTTTTGTGTAAGTATATGTATGTATATTATTTTATGGAACTAAATTCACTTATTTTCAGTGTACGTACTTAATTATTTTTAATTGTAATATTATGGGAATTAGATGGGAACTAAAAATTAAACATTAAGAAAAAATCACCAATTTCCTCTTTTCGTGAGAATTTTAGGTTTGACCATCTCTGGCAATCCTGTTTCGGAGTGCAAATACTGCGCTAGAGATGCGTAACTCAGATCTGAGTCGATTCAAAGATCCGGATCTCTAAAGTGAGTCAAGTGATCCGGTTCCCACTTTTGGCACAAGACGGTTCTAAAAGATGCATTGAATTTTGCCTCAATATTTCATGCAATGCTCTAGGTTCATTTAGGAATCGGAACGAAAGTGACAATGTGTCTTCACTCAATGGAACAATGGCATTATTTGTTTATATGCTCATATGTTGGGAAATAAGAGTGAGTGAGCACATAAATTCAATTCATAGATTCATACCATATGACAAGTAGAAACTTCGGTCTTCTCTATCATGTACACGAACAGGAGAGTGTGTACTCTGTACTGTGTGTGACTCTATACAGTTAAAAGAAGAGAATGCCTCCCTTCCTTCAGTTCAGTATTCTACGACTTGAAGTGAGATAAGTTGTGGTTGCCTTTGCAAAGAATATTGGAGTACATTTCTTCTTCGTTTTTATAATTTATGGATGTTGGTGTTACCATCCAGACCAACTTTCTGCGAATCGAATGTTCTTTGAAATTTTATTTCGCTGTAAGAATATATGCCTGCCTGAATAGAAAAAAAAATTTATATATACATTATAGATATATGGGTGTCGCATTATATAAATAATAACTGATGTATACAATGCCACAGGTATTTCTTTTCAGTAAATTAAATTAGCGAAAGATCAAAACAAATTCAAATTATGATATTATTGCATAACACAAGTTATTTAAAAAATAAATTAAATCAATTCAATAAACAAACGAAATAACAGAAAATACATAACGTAACATAAATAAAGAAATAAAAATCATTGGCTGAGAAATTATTATAACTAGCTCCGAGTAAATTTTCGTTTTTAAGGATGATTGCACAATTTCTAAAAAAAAAAAATATATATCAAAATTGTAATAATATTAATATTCCCATAACTTACATACGCATATTATATGTTACTATTTAAGAATAGCACCTGTGATAACTTCTTGGCTTTCATTCTGGATCTCTTTTCATTCAAAACTTGTCCGGCCTTGGAAAACATCCGCTCACAAGGTACAGATGTCGCGGAAATACATAACCTCCTAAGAACCATTAAGTACAATCGAGGATATATAATTTTTCTTTGCTCCCACCATATCAAAGGATCCATAGAATCATCTATTAGAGGCTCTTGCAAATATTTTTCAAGTTCTATTATTCCAGCTGCTCTATTACTGCTGCCGCCTCTCGAAGCCTTCGCTTTTTCTTTTATCTCCATCCATAAAAGTGATGATGCTGATGACTGGTTAGTGCTCGTGCTGGCGAGTCCAGCAGCTACAGGCTCCTCCTCAGTTTCAATTCGCAATTGACAAATTTTAGTACAAAGTATTTCTCTGGCTGCTTCATATTTTTGTTCATTGGAAAATCCGTACTTTTTTATCCTGGGATCCAAAATTGTCGCTTGAGCTGGCAGTTCATTATCTTCTAGAGCTCGAAATCGTATTCTTATTTGATCTTTTAAAGACCTAATAAGTCTTTTGACCTCTTCTGGTCTGATTTCTTGAATCAGAAATTTGTCCATTTGCTTTGCCATTACATTGTAAAATAAAATTGTTTTAGACAATGAAATTGTTTTTTCGCTGGAAATCTCACCCGTCACTGTGTTAAAAATTTCTAGCACAGTGCAGCTTTGCTCTAAAATTTCCCATTCATTTGCACTTAATAACTCCAAGTCACTATTAAGAATTGCCAATGTGGATAAAACTGCATCCTTAATCTTTAATATCCGTAAAAGCATATCATACGTTGAATTCCAACGAGTGATGACATCCTGTTTCAATTTGAGTGGAGACAATTTCATTTGGTCCTGAATTTCCAATAGTTTCCCCATCGCTGTAGAGCTCTGTTTAAAAAACTGTACAATTGCTTTCACTTTGAGCACCACTGTTTTAATTTCCTTCAAGCTCGATTGGACAACCAGATTCAGCGTATGAGCAAAGCAGGGAATATGTCGCCACATACCAAGACGAACGGCAGCTGTTACATTCGCAGCATTGTCAGTAACAATCGCCGAAACCTTATTTCTCAAGCCCCAGTTATCAATAGCTGCTTTTAGAAAAGCGCAAAGATTTTCTGATGTATGCCTTTCATGAAATGACGTACATTCTAATAAAAAGGACTTCAGCTGCGTCTTTTCATCCAAAAAGTGCACCGTTAGAGCAATAAAACTTTCATTGTTGATTGACGTCCATCCATCGGTTGTTAAACAGACAGAAGTAGATTTCTGTAAAGTTTTGACAACCCTATTCTTAACAGATTCATAATACTGCGGAATAAGGCTATTCGATACCGTTTTTCTGCTAGGAAGCTTGTAACCAGGGCAGAGCATATTTACAAAAGTTACAAATTCGTGGTCTTCAACTATGCTAAAAGGATAGTATTCTTTTGCAATCATTTTAATCAGCTGAGCATCTAGTTCCTGGCTTTTCTTAATAGGAACCGGTTTTTTACATATCATGTAATTTGTAATGGCTGACTGAGTTGGTCTTGGAATTACCTGTCCAGAACCTAATGTCACCTCATCAACTCTATCTCCAGTAGTCTGAGTTTCACCTTGGTTTTCTATTTCCGAAATAGTACTAGGTCCAGGCTGACCAGTAGGATTGAGACTCTCACTATCTTTTCTATATATAGACACAGTCGGATGTCTGGTTTTCATATGTCTCACGAGATTTCCTGTTGAACCATGGGAAGTTTTTAACACATTGGAACAGTATTTGCATTTAGCTTTCTGATTTTCATTATCAGTGCAGGAAAAATGATTCCATACTTCACTGGTTTTTTTTGAGGACATCTTCAATTCTATTATACCTCTTTTCCAATTCAAATCAAATCCAACACTTAAAACAGAGCTTACGACTTTTAAACTTACACCTAATAATTTTTCACCAAAACAATTCTTATCTATTTTTCAAAATTAAACCAAATGCACTGAAGTTCAAAATACGAATGTACATTATCGCGAAAGTTAAAAAAACTTTATAAAACGAGAATTCCACAGAAATTGGTGATTTTCTAACTAACCATGTATTGAAGGAATGAATAAAATGAAATAGTAATAATCTGTATATATATATATATTAGCAAAAATTCCTGTGAAAAACTACGCAAATTAAGGTTTCATGTAAATGAATGTTCTAGTACAGTGGCGCGCGTACGCATTGTTAAAGCGTTAACAGGTTTAAAGTTAAAATGGAAGTTATTTTACAAGTAAATAATGCTACTTATTCAAACATAATAGGACGTATTCAGCTAAATTGCAGTTGTGCACGGTTACAATCGTACATAAGCCCATTTTGAAATAATATATGGTACCAATTGATTTAGTTAGTTTCTTGCAATAAAAATAAAACTTATATAAATGAATAAAATTGTGGGTATCTGTTATTATCACTGTGTATAATTATTATTTAATAACAATTATTTCTGCTGTTTCAAGTAAGGTTTAGTTTCGATTGAATATTCCTTCACGAAGAAAAAATATTTTAGAAAATTAATTCAGTTAAGTCTTTTTGCGTGTGTGGCAAAATAAGTTTATTAATTCCTCAAAATCAAGGCTTATTCCGAAGATCATATCAAACGCAGCATAGATTTTTGTAGTTTGCATTAAAATTTATCAAAAATCTCATTCTGTATCTTACGACAACACTGGCTAAAAATGGTTAACCTATGGTGAACGTGAAATGAGAGAAACGGCGGAATGCCTCGTTTTGTCTTAACAGAATGACAGAAGACACAAGTCACTCCAGATCCAGAATTGTTTACTGAGCGAGTGCAACATTTATGGTTCTAGGGCCAGTAGAACTCAAATTTTAACTGACTCTTTTGAGCCGGGTTAATGAGTCGGATCTTTCAAAAGAAGCAGATCCGATGATCCGGATCTTTAAAAAGATCCGTTTTTCCCATCTCTATACTGCGCTGCGAATGGGGTATAAACGACAGCACTGGTAACGCATCGCAATAACGCAACGAAAGCGTTAGCCAGAAATGCCTTCCACCAATATAAAATCAATAGTGCCACTGCTTGATGTGGATAAGTCCTCAATTTTTTCTAAGAAATTTACTGGAAAATTTTTCCTTAGAACTTTTATGCTAACAATTTTTATGCGCGCAGTCGCATTGATGAGCAATATGCATTCAGTTCTTCTTAGAAAATTACAGAAAATGATTCGGTAGAATTTTTCTTCATTTGGTGGCCAACTGGATAGTTTCAGATACAATACCAGGGCTGCCACTTGAGTAGAATTGAATGCACTAAAATGTCTTAATTTTTTGTACCAAAATATACCAGGGTATTTCATTTTAAAATGTACCAATAACGTACCAATATTCTTTGTCAAATATAGGCTGCAATTTTAAAATTTTAAAATAGTACTTTTAAAAAACAAAAATTTATGTTCCACAAAAATATATACATATGTATGTAGGTACTTATACATGAACAAAAATTAACTTTATTATTATCTAAAATGAACAAATATTCATTAGAAGATTACATCACAAAAAAAAATAAACCTTAATTCAATCAGTCTTTCAAATTCATTAAGAAATCATCGTATTTATAAAACTGAAAACATATGAAACGTAAATTATAAAGCTTTTTCCGACCACACGTTTATGTTTTTATTTGAACTTAAAAGTTCTTTTGCTGACATTATACATTGGACGGTATTTATGTGCAGTATATTCGTTAATTTATAATTAAATTCAAATCAGAAAACATTCTCTCTGCTGCAGTTGAGCTATAAGGTAAGCTCATAAAATCATAGACAAATTCTGACAAATCTTTTAAATTGGGGTTCGCGCAAGCCATTTTCGATCTTATGTATACTTTCACAAAAGTTCTCGGGATCATCTAATAAATTATTTGCATTAATTGTTTTTAATAGTCTCACTTGACTTGAAATGGTTTCTATTTTACTTTCGTCTTCCAGTGCGTGCGAAAAACTATTAACTAATGGTAGAATCGATTCATTTGAGTTAAGTGCATTTTCTAGTTGAGTAAGAAGTAAAAATTTAAATGACTATCAGAACCAGCTTAACACAAGCTCGCTGCATGGACACGTTTAATAAATTAACGGTCAACAATACATGCGTTTCATCATTTAGTCGGTGTTAGTACTAGTATGTTACACTAAACATAAACCAAACACCAGCTGAAATTACATGCAGAAAACATTAAACAAAATAGATTAAATATTATACAGACGTTTTTTTAAAACATGCTTGGAAACTTCGAGAACAAAATGCTCAGCCGTATTATTAACAGTAATACACATGCGATTAACAGGTTCATACTAGTTAAAGTTTGACCTTGAGGAGTTAACATAGGTAGTCTTCTTAAATTGTGCCTACTATTGCGGAAAGAGATTTTGTTAAGTAAAAATGGAGAATCAATATTCTCGTTTAAGAGTTGATGCACAAACATTATACCATACGTTTCTTAAGCGAGTGCATATTTAAAAGCTTCAAGCGATCCTCATAGGGTGGAAGAATTAATGAATCATTCCACGGTAGGTGCCTGAGAGCAAATCGTAAGAAGTTCCGCTGAACAGACTCGATACGGTCGATGTGTATACCGTAAAATGGAGACCAGACCTGGCTAGCGTATTCAAGAAGTGGTCTTACAAAGCAAGTGTACAAACGCAATGTTATGGTAGGATTTGGAAACTCTCGGGACCAACGTTTTATAAAACCCAGCATAGAGCTACTTTTTGATACCATATAGTTTATATGGGAAATAAAATTCAATCTGTGGTCACATTTGACACACAAGTCACAGACAGAGTAAACAAGGCGAATCGAGGTATCCGAGAACTCATAATCATAAGTGATTGGTGTCTGATTCCTATGGAAAGTCATAACCTCACATTTGTTGATATTGAGTACCAAATTATTGCTCTTGCACCAATTGTAAAATTTTTGAAGGTCACCCTGTAGCTGTTCACAATCGTTAACAGATTCAATCTGAGCGAAAAGCTTAACATCGTCAGCATAAATCAAGACCTTACAGTACCTCACAATGGAGACAATGTCGTCAATAGACAGAATAAAGAACAACGGGCCCAAGTGACTCCCTTGTGGTACGCCAGACGAAGCCTTCAATACTCTAGAGATGGAATGGCGGAATAAGATTTGGTATGTTCTGTTATCTAAATAAGACTCCGTCCATTTTAGAAATATTGGGGGAAACCCATATTTTTCCATTTTAAACAATATCGCGGAGTGAGATAACTTGTCGAACGCCTTACTAAAGTCTGTATAAATACAATCTGTCTGATAGCCTTTTGCAAACCCGCAAGTTGTATCCGAGACAAATTCCAACAAATTAGTGGTTGTAGACCTGCCTGAAATAAATCCATGTTGGTTTGAAGAGAGCAAATTCTTACCGGAAGATGATAGTTGAGAGTAAATGATAGATTCGAATAATTTGGGCATGCAAGATAATTTTGCAATAGGTCTATTATTAGAAATTTCATTTTTACTACCTTTTTTGTGGATAGGTATGATAAAGGAGTTTTTCCATAGCTGCGGGAAACAACCACTATCGAGCGATTTTTGGAAGATAATTCTCAGCGGAACTACCAGGGCGAGGCAGCATGACTTAAAAAAGGCTGGAGGGATCCCATCAGGACCAGTTGTGAAGTCATTTGGAAGCCCATTAATATGATTGAGTATATCCTCTTCTGAAATTGAAGGGATAGTGAATGAAACGTTATGGGAATCGTTCATATGACTGAAGTCGCAATTTTGAGGATGAGAATTTGACGAGGCAAAGGCATTGTCAAAAATTGAAGCAAACATATCGCAAATTTCAGACGAATCATCACTAGCAGAATCCTTGTACCTCATGCTATTGGTGTAGTTGTCCGTTTTTTTCTTCATATTAATAAACATAAAAAAGATGTGTGGGTCACTAAATAATTTCGTACGCATCATTTGAACATACTCATCATAAAGTGTAGAAGAAAGTTCTCTGAACTCATTATATGATGTGAGGAAGTTGTTGTGAGCTATAGTGTCCTTGACCCTCATATAACTTTTCCACAGTTTGTTCTTCCTATTTTTAAGACGTTTCAGTTCTTTATTGAACCATGGCGGTGATGTTTTATTCAACCGCTGACGCTCGCGGGGAATACAAGTAGAAAATAAATCGAAAAGAATTGTGTAAAATTTAGAAACATCTTCATCAACACTATTGCAAGACAGAAATGTGTAAAAATCAATAGAGGTAAGTCAACTGGAAAGTTCTGAAAAGTCAGGCTTTCTAAAATTGAAAAAGTATTGCGCTTCGTCACAATATATGAGGTTTTCGGTTACATAGTGATGTGTAATTAGGGGGGTGGTATTTGTCAAGAGTAGACATTATAACTGGGCTAGGTTCAACTAATAAGTTACCCGCGTCAGTAGAAAATACCAGGTCTAACTGCCTACCCATGTCATTCTTAACATTCATCGTCATCATCATTAAGTACCCATTGTATATTGGGTAGGTTGAAATCACCAATTAGTAGTAATTCGTCAAGAGGTTCTATCTTACCATGGATAAAATTAGCTGTTAAAATGAGTAGGTCATAAATATTCTGACCTTTGTCGTCGACGATATTTATAGAGTCTGGAGGAATATAGCAACAAAGTATGTATAAGTCATATTTTAAAAGAGACACCTTAAGAACTATAAGTTCAATGTCGAGAGCGTTGGAGAAACTGGGGAGCTCAACTTGGCTGCAATTTAAGTGGTTTATACAGGCGAGGAGTACGCCACCGCCACGAGCTTCAGAATCAGTATACCGATCTCTTCTAAAAATTTGATAAGAATTGTCAAAGATTTCAGCATCGCGAAAACCATGATGCAGCCAAGTTTCAGTGAAAGCAACTAAATTAAAACAATTTGCAACAGAGGATTTAAAGTTTTCTGCAGTTTTGTCCGAATCCCCCTTACGTTTTGATAATAAAGGGAGAGCGACTTGAGTTTTTTGAGATATCGCTACTTATTTTAGCTGTACTTCTATTTTGGTGCCAGAAGGTACGAACAATTTAGTAAAAGCGCCAGAGGGCCAAAATGTGGGATCCAATAACTTATCCTGCTCATCCGCGGATACATTTAGAACAAAAGATGCAACAGGTTTAGAGGATTTACTTATCTTTCGACAAGAAATACCATCTGTTGCAATATTCTTGGACTTCAAATACTTCAATATGTCGTCGCACATTGTTTCTGGAGAGAAACGGGTGACAAAAACACTCGAAGGTTTAGGTACCGTTCTCAAAGAGGCAGAGATTGGAATCATCAAAATTAGATCTTGTTTTTATTTCTGACAATAACTCTAAATATAAATCTAAAACAGTGTTTTTCAAATCAATAACTTCATATTCTGTTAAATTTGAACTATTTAGAAATAGTTTAACACCTGCATAAATATCTTTAGTACCAAGGCAGTTAATGATTTTTGTCATAAATAATAATATGATTGGGATTAATACAATATTTTAAATATTCTGAACTCAAAAAAATAATAGCAATATTTTGAAATAAACAGTTCATAATTGAGTAAATATAAGGCAAACGGAGCTTTTTTTTACTTAAACTGTGTGTTTAAAATACTTAGACTCAAGAGAATTTGTTATATTTTAATAACTTAAGAGCACCCCATTGTTCCAGTATGCGATTTACTACACTTTCTAATGAAAGCCAACGTGTTTCAAATAAACCCAGAATTTTAAGAGATTTCAAGTCTACGTATTTCTGAAATTCTTTCAATACGCAACTCTTTGGGCTATGGGCGAAAAAATTGAAAGTATTTCTGCATAGCCTTTCCGTCGTAACTGGTAGTCGTTTAGTAGCATATACTGCGCACAAGTGTAATGAGTAGCATACATATTTCATATATAAAAGATGCCGGTGTGACGTTTTTATTTTCGCTCGTAAACCGTTAAGCTCCCCAGCCGTTACACTTGCGCTATATGTAGCGAGACCTATCAAGTTTGTCATTTGAATTTGAAGTTTTTCGAAGAATTGAAAAATGTCTTCTGCATTAGTTTTCTATAAATGCAACAAGCTTAATTACTTTTTCTTAATTTTTCGCATATTCGTTTTTGACCACTCACCATCGCCGAGAAATTTAGTTATCTGCGTAGCCTTAGTTCTACCACATTTAACTGCTTTGGCTATAACAGAGTATGAGCAACATTCGCAAAGGAGAGCGCGCAGTGAATCCATTAGTGAAAATGATAAATGGCGTATTAAACAAAACATGACAAGGGTATATTTGGTCCTTTTTACGTCTTCCCGGAAAGTTTTGCGTTTTAATTTAAAAATGAGGTAATATGTGTTTGTTTCCTTTCCGTATCATAATTCCTGGAATCAGTTGGTTTTTCCTTTTGTCTTCTTAAATGAGTTGCATTATTTTGTAACATTTTCCCACAAGCTTTGCAAAAATTCTTCGTTCCCGTTACTCGAGCCACGGAAATACCTCAACTCATTCTGATCTGAACTTTTTTCAGTTGGTTTCGGTTCCATCTCCACTAAAATTTAAATTGAAAATTGTTTTCCTATTTCTAATGATAATAACGTAATAAAAATACCTATCAAAAGCAGAGCTTTCTTATAGCAAAGTTCTATTTTTCTCTTCTCGCTTTCGTTTGGGACAGGAGCTATTATTCGTAACATTCTGGTTTATCCCCGTGCGAATGACAAATATTTATATGGAAACTTATTATTTAAAGAAATCTTTCTTAACATTACGAACAATTTGCAAATACCTCTTTTTTGCGTAAGGTAAATTGCACGAACGAGCGTCTAGCAAAAATGTTACATTGTCGTGACAGTTAGATTCTTAATTAAAGAAAATTAGTCTTGGCGAATAACGAATAAAATTATAAGATAAAATATTCTTCTTCTTTAATTTACCTACAGGCACTGAGAAAAGTTTTTGGATGGAGTGTAATGGTCAGTTGAAACTTTTACGTTTGTTATATGTTTAATCTACATTGCTGTGAAAGAAGATTCTGGGCGGATTTTGTGGAAAATGTACCATTTTTTATTAAATTATACCTTTGTACCAAAAGTGAAGAAAGTAATAAATATGTACCATTTTTGGTACAATTGTACCAAAGTGGCAAATACTTTAATGTGTGCTATTGTCGGCCTCCAATAACCCGGGGGTTACACGAGATAGTACAGCTTGCAACGTGATTTTAAATTTGTCAGCAGAAAGTAGTTCGCTTGATGTCTTGTCAACTTGCATGAGTACAGAATTTTACCTTGGATGGCCATAAGGCAAGTGGAGGAAGAGAATTAGTAACTTTCCCACTCGTTTGTGAAAAAGTGAAGTGGGGAAATAAAAATAAAATAGATCTCCAGATTTAAGGATATCGAAGGAAGTAGTGATATCGAGGAAAAGCGTGATAAAGAACCAAAAGAAACTTTTGTCTTGTGGCATAAATGCTGGACCTGTAGAGTTGGGCGCGTGGGGACGCCATCTCTAAAGACGCCATCTTTATTAATTTTAAGCTTTCAAGCTTGTATCGTACGCGCATACACTATAAGTAATACAGATATCACAGAAAATGGAGGAAAATACTCCAGGTGGTAAATAGGATGTAATTTCCAATCTGGAAGCGGCCAAAATACTAATAAATTTCGGGTGTCCCAACTCTTCAGGGCACCCTACATATATTAAGAAGCTGATCAGGGAAAGTCCCTTGACAAACAATGAAGGCAATCCCAAAAGGGATATTGCAGTTAACTCTGGCGCTACAACCTACTCTGAGTACGCCATTAGCCAAGCCATCAGCAACAACACAGCAGCAATATTAGCAAGATTAACCAAATTCCGTACTCCAGTACCATGACCACGGTCACGTACGCCACATCTACAATATCATGCTACGTCTCAAGCTATACGGCATCCGGGGCTCGCTCTGGAGCCGCCGCAATTACCCCCCAGCCAACAGCTACTACAGTGGCTGGGGGGATATACATAAGTTAAGTACAAAAATTAAATCTAAAAAGACAAATATTTCTGCTTTATCCTATAGGACAGGTAATCGGAAAATAAAAAACGGTAATAAGAAGAAATTGGGCAAACAATCAGGAAATACTGACGCAGCTATATTCGGAAATGTATGGACCACCTCGTTAGCATCAAAAGAATCACTAAACATGGATTCTGTCGGTCCTGAAACACAAACTATGAAATCTATTACACCAGCAAGTTCTCCTACTATTAACATGGACATCTTAGAGACAGAGTGGACAACTCCTCGTCACAAATCGACCTCTAAGAGGCATTTGGATAATCCCGGAAACGACAACGAGGGACTGGTTAAAAAAAAATCAAACAGACAGGTACCACTCATTGTAGTAATAAAGAACTTGATAAATTCAAAGATAAAAATAAGCCTGTAGATTCACAAGCACGTTGCCAATTACTATTAGACTCAAACGCGGCAAATATAGAAATAGTTAGTGATGTTGATCCCAAAATTCAGTATCAAGACAGCAATAGTAGTTTAACAATGATTAATTTGCATAAGCCTGGGGGAACGGTGACAGTTCTTGCGAGGGCAGGGACTTACACAATAATAATACAAACAACACGCTTGATTTACAATTAGACTTAAACTCAGTATTGGATAACGAATTAGAAAATAGTAATATCGAGCCGAAATCTAACCAAACGGCAAATATAGAAATAGTTAGTGATGTTGATCCCAAAATTCAGTTTCAAGACAGCAATAGTAGTTTAACAATGATTAATTTGCATAAGCCTGGGGGGAACGGTGACAGTTCTTGCGAGGGCAGGGACTTACACAATAATAATACAAACAACACGCTTGATTTACAATTAGACTTAAACTCAGTATTGGATAACGAATTAGAAAATAGTAATATCGAGCCGAAATCTAACCAAACGCAGGACAGTAGTAGTAGACATATAAAGAAGAGCCCTGGCGGGCCTAAGGTGAGCGATGTCGGCAGTGATGGCTGTAGGCCTCAAAGTAATAAGAATACAAACAGTACTCAAAAAATTAAATTCCTACCTCCAATCATCACTTATGGTTGTGGTCTGAAACAAATAAGAGAAATCTTAAATTCGGTAGAAGTGTCACACAAAGTAAAAGAACTTGCTGAAACTAAAATCAGTATATATGTGCATGACCGAGAACCTAGAGAAGCTCTCACGGAATTATTAACTAGATTCGATATAGAGTACTATACGCACACTCCCAGGGAAGAACGCCCAATAACCCTAGTGGTCAAAGGTATCCATCGCTCCTATAGCGACGAGGACCTTCTGACCGAACTTCAATACATCTTCCCTAACATAGAGTTCCTACGAACTAAACGAATGGCTACGGCCAAGTCAATCCAGGAAAGCGGAATATTAGCTAACCTATTAGTATATATTGCCCCCGGACAGGACATTTCTTTACTCATAAAAACAAAAATAATACTAGGATAAATGGTCAACTGGGAAAAGCCCAAGATAAATGGTCCGATCCAATGCAAAAACTTCCAACTACCTGGCCACGTTGCCAAAATGTGCGGCCGCAAATATAAATGCGTCAAATGTACGGGACAACATGAGCCGGGTCAATGTCCGGTGGTTATAAGAGTCGACAAGCCCACGTGTTCCAATTGCGGGCAAGAGGGTCATCCTGCCAATTACAAAGGCTGTGTTTTTTTACAAAAAAATGCTTGAGAGAAAGATAGGAAAAAATTCACCAGAAAAAAAAACGCCTCTAGGCAAGAGAAGGAATATATTTAAAAAAAAATTCAGGAAACCTTTGTGAAGAAGGGCACCTCATTCGCTTCCCTATTTAAAAACGACATTGATTTTCCCCGCCTCCCGGAGAAAAATCAGTCGTCTGGAAATAGAAACAGGCTCCGTCCCGCAAGCACCTCACAACAATGCGTCACAGTGTGACAACTGCGAACATTTGAAAAGTCGAAACAGAATTAGTGATATTTCTCACTCACCTCCAGTTAATAATGTAAACTATACTACTTACACCACACCTGGACGGAATAACAATAATCCCACTAATAACACAAATCCAATGGGATTGCTCAATGACTTATCAATGGATTTCTTCGGAGTGACTGTGGGAACACTATACAAAGAAGTCCACAACTTCGTTTCCAGTATCAAAAATTTGCCAAGAGAGCAACAAATTGCTGCCTTTCTTGAATTCATGATACACTTATCCAGAAATGGAGAGAGAAATTAAATGCAATGGCCGTAGAGCGGAGATGAATGATAAGTTGATTTCACAGGGAATCGACATAGCATTTATTACTGAAACAAAGCTAAAGTTCAAACATCAAGTGTGTTTCTCCAAATATAATTTCATAAGATCCAATGCCAAGCAGGGCACTGGCATAATAGTCAGAAAAAATTCAGGGTGAAAAGGCTCTCAACCAGTTTGGCAATGGCGTCTTGCTTCGCGACCATGGAACTTAAGAATAATAATGATAATAGTACACAAAATATTCTCTTAGGTAGTCTATAGTGTCAAATTACAAAAACAAAATGAATCAAAATTTAAAAATTATTTTTATTAACGGTTTACTTTATGCTAAAATAAAATAGCGTGGCATATGGTGCTGCCTATACTTCACTGGTCGCCTGAAAGAGAAAGAAAAGTATCTGTGAGTACAACGACTCAGTGAGGATCCTAACTACCGAGGTTACGTTCACATTCACACATAATTCTCATAACCGGACGAACACGGACTAAAATATGATTGGGGTTCAGACTCTCGCCAATCTCTCCAGGCTTTGCTTGGAGATCCGCAATTTATTGGTGGACTTACCAACCGCTGCCAATTGCTGTGGTTTGGGTCGGACGAACACTGACCCCAGCTATTTCCCCACTTAATCATACATACATCACACTGTAACAACACATAATTCTACTATAACTACATATATATTCTATTAATTCTACGAGCTACATCCCACCTTTTAAAATATCTGGATATGGAGCGAATAAATAAAATTCACACTATTAATTAATTGCCCGCGCACTACTCAATAATTTCCGCCTGACACTGAACTGAACACTGAGATCAAGAATTGATTCTTACACAAGGGATACAGAATATTGCTTCGTGCCTTAGGCAGCATATCCTGCTTCTCTGTCGCCAGTTTTATGATAGGGTAATTAAGCCGTTTCACGAAAAACGTCTGACTTAAGGGTTTTTCTCTAATGTACCGCTCGGTTGCCAATTGCTTAATTACCCCCAGATGTTACTTTTACTATATACGAAAGTGTACCTTACCTTTTCCTCTATCAGCTCGGCTATCCTGACAGAGCGGACGTCCCCCTTCGCTAATTACTCCAGTTCCTCATGCTGGTCATCATCTGTGTCTGATCTTCCTCCTGGTGGGATCCATGATTTTAGATGTTCGGAGGATTCCACATTTTCGAATGGCGCTCGACCGCTGCGTCTCGAACCTTGCATCTCCTTCCCTACGTATCGGTCATGAGGTAACTTCTTCTTTACCGCGAATGGGCCTCTATATTTAGGCAAGAGTTTCCTGCTTTGCCCTTCATTATAATTTTTCCTCTGGATTAAAACCAAATCGCCTACACTATACTCCTTAGCTGGCAATCTCCTCTTGTCAAACCGTTCCTTTTGCCTCTTTTGACTTTCCATGATTCGTTCGTGGGCCTGTTGTTTTTTCGCTTTAATATCTGGTCTCTCGGCTGCTTCCACACTTATTTCGCTTGTCAAATGCGCATCGGCTGGGACCCTTGGCTTGTAGCCAAATAATAATTCACTAGGTGTTTCCTTCGTAATGCTATGTATCGAATTGTTAACGGCGAACTGAATTTTCTTCAACTGTTTGTCCCATTTGGTATCCTCTTCAGCCATGGTGGCAAGCGACGATAATATTGCGGAGTTAAAGCGCTCCACCTGCCCATTTGCTCGGGGAGTGGATACGGCATTCTGAACACGAATTATTCCCTTCTGTCTGCAGTAGTCTCTAAAAGCCTTCGATGTATAACAGGTCCCTTTATCGCTTATGACTCTCCGTGGTATCCCAAACTGATCGATAATTTGATCCATAAAACGCAATACAGGGAGTGTTTTCGTGTCTTTTACTGCTTGTATCATAGTGTATTTCGTAAATGCATCTACGCACACTGTAAGGAATTTCTTTCCACTTGTGCTTTTTACGAACGGTCCAAGATGATCCATGTGGATCGTATCGAATGGAATTGCGATCTTTTCGATTGAATTAAGAAATCCGTGTTGTTTTCCTGCAGGCTGTTTGTGATAAAGACATCTGATACAACTTTTGATATATCGCTGGACGTAATTACGCATGTTAGGGAACCAATAATTCTCACAAAGTTTTCTTAGGGTTTTTTCCAGAGCGAAATGTCCAAATTCGTCATGAGATGATCTCACAATCTCACTTCTCATTCCTTTTGGAACTAACCATTTGAGTCCATTACTAGTGATTCGATAAACTCGTCCATCCTCTAATTTATAGTTCTTATATATATCCTTTTCATAATTTGTTGTTGGTTTCTTCTTCAAAATCTCATTTATAAGTTTTATTTTCTCATCACTCAGTTGGCCTGCTAAAACCCAATCAGCTACTTCGATGCGTAAGACTTCCTTTCCTTTATGGAGTGGTTCATTGGTGACAACATTTCTACTGAGCGCATCTATGTGAGCCATTTTTGTTCCGGGCCGATGCTCAATATTGAAAGTAAACTCCTGCAGAGTTAGCCACCATCTGGCAATACGGGGTATCATGTCCCTTTTCTTAGCTGCTGCTTTAATGGCGCTGCAATCCGTGACCACTTTGAATGATATATCCAATAGATACACCCTGAACTTTTTTAAGGTCTCCACTACGGCAAGAGTTTCTAACTCATAGGAGTGGTAGGCTTGTTCAGCGGGTGTGGTTTGCCGGCTATAATATGCCACGACACATTGCTTATTAGAAGCATTGCTTTCTAGAAGCATTCCAGCTAGGCCCATTTTGCTGGCATCAGTATGTACTTCGGTTTCCGCGTGTTGATCATAAATTGCCAATATGGGTCGTTCTACTAAACGTTTTTTTAGTTTTTGAAACGACTCTTCTTCCTGGTCTGACCACGACCATTTTTGATCCTTTTTTAAGAGATTAGTTAGTGGTCGAGTTACTTCCGCGTACTCTTTGATGAATTGCCTGAAGAATCCCGTGCGACCTAAAAATTGCCTAATTTGGTGAACACTTTTTGGTATTGGAAAATTCTCTATGCATTTCGTTTTTTCTGTTCCTGGTTTTATCCCATCCCGATTTATTTCGAAGCCCAGATACGTTATAGTGGTTTCAAAAAAATTGCATTTTCCTGGGTTTAGCGTCAGTTGGTTTTGGGAGAATATTTCTAGTACTTTTTCTAATCGGTTCAACCCTTGATCAAAATTTATGGAGGGGATTAAGATATCATCCAAGTATACTATGGCCTCTGTTCCTCTTAGTGGTCCAAGAATTTTATTCATCATTCTCTGGAATACGCTAGGTGCTGCTGAAATCCCAAAAGGCAACCGATTAAACTCGAACTGTCCATCTGGCGTAATGAAAGATGTTTTAAATCTTGATTTTTCTTCCACTGGTATTTGGTAGTAACCAGACGTCATATCTAGGGTTGTGAAGTAATGGTACCCCTGTAATTGATCTAATTGGTCATCGATTCTGGGCAATGGAAATTTATCCTGTTTTATTTTTTTCGTTTAGTCTCCTGTAGTCGATGCATAGCCTCTGATCTCCATTGTTCTTTCTTACTAGTAAAACCGGCGCGGCGTAGGGGGAAAAGGATTCCCGTACAATATTGCATTTCAATAATTCGTCCACTATTTCTTTTACTTTGTTTCTACTTATTGGGTTCATTCGGTATGGTCTGTAAGTTACAGGTTTGTCATCTAGCAAGTCTATTTTTAATTCTGCAGCTGCGGTACAACCTAACTTTTCCAAGGAAGAAGCAAAACAGTTGTTATATTTCACAAAAAGCGCCTGTAGCCTCTCTTTTTCATTAGTATTTAAAGTTTTACCAATTTTAAAATTCTCCCGTAAATCATCATTACTTTCATCACGACGGAAAAGCATTTCATTTGTCTCTGGGAAACACCTTTCTCCTCGCGCAAAAATGTTTTACTATTCACGAAAATCTCCTTATTCGTTGGATTTATAATTGGTATTACACATTCTTTATTCTTTTCTATACTGACAATACATCGCAGAACACAATATTCATTATTTTCTTTCATCCTTGTACTCGAGTTAAAATAAAAGTCACCAGCGAAGTTACTTATGCATGTTATGTAACCCACATGCTTTGGTGGTAGAACTGTGTTGACTTTAGCCCAAAACGGAATTTTTCGTGGGGGTAAATCTACTACTGTCGGCAAATGCTTTAGACTATTATCATAAATTCTCAACTGATTTGAATCCTTGAATATTATTACATTGTCCATTTCTGTAAATGGTTGACCAATAACCGCAGGAACTGACTGTGCTTCGTTTGGTACAACGAGGAAATCTGTATAGCCCTCTACTTGGTCTATTTTAATTTTCACATTCCTAACCGTGCCTAGCGTATTCAGGGAGCCTCCACCGAACCCTCTTATTTTAACAATATCTGTAGTGTACTCTAGGTTTAAATGTGTTAGCATGCAGTGTTTTAAAGTATTACATTCTGCCCCCAAATCTACAAATACTTCTACTTCGATATTGTTAATAATAGCATAAAAGAAAAATTTCTCACGTTTATTCTCCTTATCCTCTAAGATCATTAGTTCCTTCGTATTGGGTCTGTTCCTGTATATGGGCTGCTCACACTTTCCTTCATGAGGCCGTTTACATTTTTCACACTGTTTCTTTCCTGGGCAATTTGGCAGAATGTGCTCTCTGCTACCGCAACCATAACACTTTCGTCGATTATTGTCTTCTATGTTCCGAGTTCCGCTGAGCCTGTATCTTTTCTCTCTTTCGACATCACCATCTTTGATGTAATATTCGTTTGGTCGTTTATACGCTGGTGGGACCCATTTTGCGGCTACACTTCTGTTATCGATATCGTCGATAGTTTTTAAATATTTCAGTAATTCTTCAGGCTTCTGATATTTCCCAACTTTTGCAGCTATTTGCACATTCCTGTCTGGTATTCCGGCAATGATGCAGGTCACAGCTTTCCGGTCATATAACTCGCACATATTCAAAAGCGCCAACTTGTCGTAGTAATAAGAAGTCATTGTCTCGTTGTTCCTTTTGGTTCTCTTCATCATAGTTTCTAGTATTGTATAGAAATCAATTTCTTCCGGAAAAGATGTTCTTAGCTTGTCTTTCCACTCGTCCCAAGTGAAGTTGATGCTGACCAAACTTTTAAGCCAAGTTTCTGCGTGCCCGCATAATTTGCTGGTGGCATAGTTGCTTGTAGTGACGTCATCCCAACCATGAATTTGCTTCAATTCGCTCACTTTAGCTAACCACATATTGATGTCCTGTACTTTGTCACCAGGGTAAAATGATGGTATCACTTCACTACCAACATTCGAGTTTTTCCTTTGAGTCAATGTATTAACATTATGCGTCAATGTACACATTAAATTTGTTAATTTATCAAGGGTGTCATTTTTTTCCGCCTGATTTTGGGGGTGATGCCCCCTTCACTGCTTTCTTCACTGCTAGTTCCCACAGCGTCGTTTCTCATAATTTGTAAACTTTGCACACTCCACTCCGGTACAACTCCTTTCCGTTCGCGTTTTGCCCGTAACATTTTTTTCCTTAATTTGTTCATCGAATTTACACTTTATTTACTATATTATTTATACACTATACTAGAAGATTAAATACACAAATTCACTGCAGTTAGGATTCACTTAAGCAAACACTAAAAAAAAACACCTTTCCTTCTCTTCGCACGCGAGTATCTTTATCCCACTTCTGATGTTGTCAAATTACAAAAACAAAATGAATCAAAATTTAAAAATTATTTTTATTAACGGTTTACTTTATGCTAAAATAAAATAGCGTGGCATATGGTGCTGCCTATACTTCACTGGTCGCCTGAAAGAGAAAGAAAAGTATCTGTGAGTACAACGACTCAATGAGGATCCTAACTACCGAGGTTACGTTCACATTCACACATAATTCTCATAACCGGACGAACACGGACTAAAATATGATTGGGGTTCAGACTCTCGCCAATCTCTCCAGGCTTTGCTTGGAGATCCGCAATTTATTGGTGGACTTACCAACCGCTGCCAATTGCTGTGGTTTGGGTCGGACGAACATTGACCCCAGCTATTTCCCCACTTAATCATACATACATCACACTGTAAGAACACATAATTCTACTATAACTACATATATATTCTATTAATTCTACGAGCTACATCCCACCTTTTAAAATATCTGGATATGGAGCGAATAAATAAAATTCACACTATTAATTAATTGCTCGCGCACTACTCAATAATTTCCGCCTGACACTGAACTGAACACTGAGATCAAGAATTGATTCTTACACAAGGGATACAGAATATTGCTTCGTGCCTTAGGCAGCATATCCTGCTTCTCTGTCGCCAGTTTTATGATAGGGTAATTAAGCCGTTTCACGAAAAACGTCTGGCTTAAGGGTTTTTCTTTAATGTACCGCTCGGTTGCCAATTGCTTAATTACCCCCAGATGTTACTTTTACTATATACGAAAGTGTACCTTACCTTTTCCTCTATCAATAGGTCCCTAGTAACTATGCTACAGATTCGTATATTGAAGACCTCAATAAGATTTCACAACTATATAGTGTTTTTGATGGCGTGATACTGGCAGGGGACTTTGTTACGTGCCCAAAATCTATATTACGCAACAATAGGTGCAGCCGGCTCAGGGCGATGGGGTAGGTTCTCAATAAAATATTCAGACTTGATCTAAACCAAGTAGGACAAATCGAAAATAGGGCGCCACGTGATTTTTGTTCCTTTTTTTTTTCCTTGGTTAAATCACGAAACCAAAACTTCCAGTCAAGCTAGGTACGTATGCGTGCGATCCCGTTCCGAACTGATTGGGATTACCCCAACAGGGGATATCTTAGCATCCAGGATATGGGACTAGCTAATTATTAAATTATTAGTGAAAATTATTAAGATCATTAGAGTAAAGACAAGGGGAACCATGTACCACAACTCGGCACTCGATGAAAAATATGATAATATCCAAGGTTATCCAACGCAGCACCAATCAATAGACAGCCGGTGACGTAACACAAAGAAAGGAAATCTGTGTATCTTAAATTATAATCCAATGTGGTATAATATGAGTTCTAAAATAATTCACCCCAATGGGTGCGTAAATCGATTGTAATTCAGTTTAACGTACTATAATGTTCGATGTAATGTGATGAAAGTTATTGTATTAAGTAACCTAAATTGTAATTCTAAACATATTTATATAAATAAAATAATTCACTCCAATGGGTGTGTAAATCGATTGTAATTCAGTTTAATATACTATAAGGTTCGATGTAATCTGATTAAAGTTATGATATTAGGTAACCTAAATTGTAATCCTAAACATATTTATATATAATATGATATTCAATGTAATCCGATATAATTTGTAAATAAGTAAACAGGCACTTAGCGTAAAGAAGGTAATATATGTGTCATAACTAATGGTCCAACGTAATATAATACAAGATCTAAAGTAACTCATATTAATATGTACGCAAGTAAACGATCACTTCACGCAAGGAAGGGAAGCTATGTAACACCTCTGGTAAGTCCGAAAAGAAAATCGTTCAAGACTCAATCTAATTCACTATCACCTATATGCGGGTAGACGATCACTTAACGCAAGAAAGGAAAACTGGGTAATCCAAACTTTCCTGGGTAAAGTACACAATAGTTCAATACAATATAATCTAATTTTCGCTAAATTACCACATTTAATCCTGCTAAGGTTCCACGGCCGGCAACAACACCTATATGCTTCTCCCTATTAGCATCTAGTTCTAGTTGAAGTAAATGCTTATGGGTGTACTAATGCTTTCCAATTACCTTACTTGGTTTATCGTCGGAGGAATTATGTACTGAGTTTTAAGCTACCACTTTTAATATTAATTGTAAGAACGACTATCCACTGTGTGACAATGTATCATATTTCTTTTTTTTTTATACCAGATCCACTACGCACTGTATGACAGTTCACCATATTTAATCATAATACCAGGCCTTGGATGACAGGAGGAAAGCAGCGAGGCGACCGAAGCCGATACTACAAGCTGCGCTTTCTTTTACAAAATCTTACTTCAATGTGGCGAAAGAAATACACTAATTTACACGAGGAAAGCGGCGAGGCGACCGAAGCCGTCGCTGCAAGTTATACAAAATTTTAAGCGCAGTAGACCGGATAAGTGAGATGTCCCCACTGTTCTTAGGTTGGAGCTGCACTTTTCGTTCGCGCAAGTGTTTGCCAGTGCCACCTAGTAATTCTCGTCTACTCTACTCTCATTCAACTACCCGTGCTGACCGACGAGCCTGCACTATCGGTGAACACACTACAAGAAACGACTAATCTCGCAACACAGGGCTACTAGCAACCACCGGTAAACAAGTATATCCATCTAATATAGCAAGGTATTTACATACATGTGTCAAATATAATCAATATCAAAATATCCACTTAGCTTTTCTTTTCCTTATAGGAGTAGGCGATCAACTTTTCACACAGGAATGATTTGACAGCTACTTCATTCCCTTGATTGCAAGAACCTCGGCGGAGCTCAGGTAATCCTTCTTCGTATTTCCTCCTAATTTTTTTTTTTTTTTTTTTTTTTAAACTTGGATCCGTAAAGTGACGTAACGGCTTTCGCATATTACAACAAACCGCCAGCTGTGTAGTTGACCAAGCGTACTATAAGCGAAGCACTAACAAATCCCCGTAGGGTTAGTCAACAGTTGTCACTTAGATCAGCAGAATAAATTAATTTGCGAGCGGTGTGTAATACGGTGCTCTATTGTATCACGACAAGCTATACGGAACTCGTTGTTGTGTTCTCACTTTTCTTTAGTGTGACGTCAGAGAAAGAAAAAAAATTCTTATAGAGCTCCGCGGACCTTGAATTCTAACACCAAAGTGACCACCTTCTATAGGAGTGGCCACTTATTTATAGAATTTTTTTCCCGCGAAGTGGTGCCAATATGGTGGTTGAAAAGTGGACATTTCGATAGATTTTGCGGCCCAGAAAGACTGGTGGCCCCCGGATTTAATTTGTCGACGTAATGTGCGAAAAGCGCGGTTTTTGCGGTATATTGCTTATATATGAGAATTTATTAATTAAAATTTGAAGTTTTAATGCCGGATGGAAGTAGTTTCGCGGTGATCGAGTAACTACTAGCTCGTTTCTGATTGGCTGAATTCCCGAGGAAATTGGAAAATATTAATACTTGTTTTTTCCTGTTTTGGAGTGTCGAAATTCGTAGATTTCGACCTTGAGAACTCAAAATTAATTTCAAGAATATTGTGGAAATGTTGGTCTCCAAGCTATTGTTGGTCAAAGTTTACATTTGACAAGTGAGGTTATTTGGATATTTTTCCAATTTCCTCACTGGGTTCGCGGCGTGATAATTTTAAACCAGCTCCTAAATAAAATATGAAAGGTTTCAAATCGTCGCGTATCTCTAATCCGGAATAATTCATGAATTTTTTTTTGAAAACTTGTCACCTCGTTGCTTTTCCCCTTTTCGGGGCCTTGTGTAGTGCTTTGGGGTGCTTCCCTGTTTGAATATATTGTTTTGGTCGTGCTTCATGTTAGTGCATAGGCGAATCAGTGCCAATTATAAAATACCGCGAGAAATCATTACATTTGTGCTCATAACCTCCCTTTTACCTAGCGCGCGATTCTTCCAAATTCTTATCTTAAATAATCTAATTAGTGTCTTAACTTTTACTTATTTATAGTCTGGCTGAGAATATCTGACTAGTTAAAGGTGTTTCGTGATCTCTGGTGTCTTCTTTTGTTTCCTTTACTGCGAAAGTTGAACTCTGGTGTCTGCCGACATACATGTTCCATGTTTTCTGTCTTCTCTTTTGTAGCCTTGGCTTCCCCTTTAGTCATTCTTCTATTAATCCACGCCCTGTCATTTTAGGTGTTCAAAGGAAACCCTGGAGTGGGGCAGCTTTCCGCCAAGGACTTGCCTAAAAATAGAAGGAAATACGAAAGCAGTAAAAAAAATTCAATTGGATTCTTTGTACGGACATCACAGAACATATACGCTATCAGATAAGTTTTTCTAAATTTTCTTTCATGCAGAACTTGATTCTTTGTTAGTCAATGTATTAATACTTTCAGGTATATTCGTGAAGGGTATCCTCAATTCCAAGGCCCAAGAGATGGACGATTTCATTGATGGTGTTTAGAGGATACTGAGATGACGGATCGGCTCATCGCCTGTGACAGATGGAAGATGAGGAAGTTCAAGAATAAGTCGAGTAAGAATTGTTTTTATTTTGTTTTTTCCTTAAAATAAGATTGGAACAGAAAATTTACAGAACGTATAATTTTATAACAAGGTTCGTTGAATGCATTATGTAGTTGTAGAAGTAGTAGATGCTCACCTAAGTTGATACGATATAAAGACATATTCGTAAATAAGCTAGCCATAACAACTTCAACTCGAGACACCCGCGCTTTGGGGACTCCGTCAGGAACAATGGTGGCCGTGTATTGGTCAATTGGCTGGAGAACGGCGCAAAAGATATCGAACTCACACCGATATCACCTAATACCCCCACATTCCCTGGTTGTGGATCAGTCTTTGACTTGTATATCATATCTAGCCATCTGCTGAATAATTCCAATGACAACTTTAACTGTATTAATTGTTCGTCTTTTCTGATCACTACGGAGTCACAATGAACATCAGGCTCCCCAACCACGCTATCCTGTTATCACTACCACCAACTATGTATGCTTATAAGGACCGTGAGTGGGACTTGATAAAGGCGGACATTGATGGCTTAATAAACGGCATGGATATCCCAATGAATATAAACCTGAGTAACTCAGAAATAGACACCATAATAGGGAAAATGGATACTACAAGATCATCGATGGTAGGATCCAGGTATTAAAGAAACTACTGATCGACAGAATGAGAATTCACTTCAACGAAAAATTCAGTCAACAACTGTTAAAGATCAAACCGGGCCCGGATGCCTTCAAGCAAATAAATACCCTGTCGGGAAGAAAGAGATCGGATAGGGACTTTAAACTCACTAGTCAGGATATAGAAATTACGAATGTTGAAGACAAACTAAGGTTATTCATAGAATTTTACAGTAAATTGTACGGAAAAGACCCGACTATAGTCCCAAGTTAAGGGAAGATGTCGAGGCTAGTGTTGATCGCTTCATCGGTTTATATTGTAGTAATAACCCGGCGGTGGTGAACAGGGGCAGGATCGATGAATATAACCTCATTGATCCCATAGTAACATTTACAAACAACAACGTATCTATCGAACCTTCCATAGAAATAGAAGAATTTATTACTGTTAATGAACTCAGATCAATAGTTAGCCGTATGAGTGGTAAACGCTCCACAGGACCGGACGGTCTCCCAAACATTTTCCTGAGGGAAATGCCGAATGTGTGATAGAGCTTTTGACGATCATAGCCAATAACTGCATCAATAATTGCTAGTTCCCGGCGTCCTACAAGACTGCGAAATTAATCCCGATCCTTAAGAACAACAAATCCTTTGAAGTCAAAAACTATCGACCAATCTCTCTCCTTTCAAACATAGGGAAGATCATTGGGCATGTCATGGCAGACAAAATATATGACTTCCACCTAATGGAGGGTGTAATATCGGACTACCAGTTTGGATTTAGACAAGGGCACTCAACACTCGATACTCTTATCCACTCAGATCCACTCAGATGTTGTCAAGGATCTGAGGGAGTCCAGGTCCACCGTGGCCGCTCTCCTAGACGTGGAAAAGGCCTTTGATGCGGTTTGGCACGATAGCTTCATTTTTAAATTAATAACGTATGGCTTTCCCCCGAGACTAACTCTCTGGATACTAAGCTTTCTATCAAATAGAACACTGAAGGTGGACCGGAATGGCAGCTCCTCAGGTCCAATTCCAGTTAATTCAGGAGTTCCTTAGGGATCGCTGACCAGCCCAAAATTGTACAATACCTTCTTACTGGATTTCCCTCACATTTCACATGACGTGCTGGGCAACTTTATGGCCCGAGCAATATTATACGCAGATGACACAATTGTCTATGCAGCACATAAAAACCCGAAAATGGCGGCCAAGCAGGTAGAAACACATCGTGCCGCAATAAATAAATATTATAAATCGTGGGGAATTAAAATCAACCCTGATAAGTCAGAAGCAATATGCTTTCGCAACGCCTTCTCTAGGGCCCCACCTGGTACAATAAAGCGTAGCAGGGAAATAGAAATCAAACTAGATAGGAATACAATACCCCTGAAGGAAAAAATCAAATACCGACATAAATGTAATTTTCACGCGAGAGAAGCTATTAAAAAGGCCAAGAAAGCCTTCTTCTCCGTTAGCTCCCTGTTTTATAACAAGAACCTGTCACTAAAAACAAAAAGATTAATGTACTGCCGGCTTATAAGACCCATCTTAGTATATGCCTCTCCAATATGGTTTACAATATCTCCCATGGTAGCCACGGTTCGCTTACTGACATTCGGCTGTGGATACCGCTCAACTCGTCAGTTACCTTAGGCTTAGGATTTTTACAATTTAGTTTTAGGGTGTCCTTAAGACAAAGATATTGAGACTGAAGATGCCGGATGCAAGCATCTAAATTTATAATCTGAAACTTACTTGTCTAATGTAGAGAATAACAAACACATGCGAGTGGTACCTGAAATACAGGAATTAAGAAAAAAATGAACTCTAAAGTAGTCTGTAAGAGTAGCTCTAACTCTACAATTATATACTTTATAGATAGAGAAATTACATAGTGAAGTGTCAAGATACATGTAATCGCTTAGACATAATAAAGTTTACTTACTACTTACTTACTTGTCAACTTGCATGCAAGCTCCTTTAAAAAAATGGTGTTGGAACGTAAACATAAGTGTATTTCGACAATAATAGTATTAATCAAACTGGAATAAATGGACAAACAGGAGAAAAAAAAAGGAAGAGGAAGGTACGGGTAAATGACTTTCTGGAAAAACGCGTAGATTTTGATATTGAAGAGAATTTGCTGAAAGATCTTCTTTGAGAACCCGATGGCAGGCATTTTTAAAATATTTGAAGGCTTTGTCATGAATAGTTTCAGGTGGTGTTATAGATGGTAAGAGTCGTTTCTGTCAAGGATGTTGGATTAAATTCAAGTAAAGATTAAAGTGTCACACATCAAGGGATACTAACTAGAGGAATTCACAGAAGTCGGCTATCTTCCGTTTTATTGTAGATAGCCGCCATAAATCCTTGTTTTCAAACTACAATTTCCCTGAATACTTATTAATATTGTTTTCTGAATTTTATATAAAACTGTTTATAGAAAAACAAGACACCATTATCCGTACTGCAGTAAAACTCTCCGTGATACTGCAGTACTTAGCTTTTGGAGATTCCTATAGATCCTTGGAGATTTTGACCCGCATATCCCGGGTACAATATCGGAATGTAATATGGGAAGTTGTGAAAAAATGAATTGTTAATATTTTTGTAAATTCATTCCACTGGATCCATTTAGAATATTTAAATAAGTGCAATTGCAATTTCTTAATAACACGAGAAGTTGAATCAGTTCGGATTAAAACAAGGTGCCACGAAAGTTTAATCGTTAAAAAATGGGTAATAAGACTAAAATACTAATATGATTTGCAGTCTGAATTGATTATTTGAGATCCTTTTATTATTTCTATAGTGAAATTACTTAGCGGCAATGCTAACTTTCCCAATAAAACATTTTTGTATTGTATTATATTGTAAATAGAAGGAAAATTTTCAATGCAATCATATCGAAGTGTAAAATTTGAAATTAAAGTAAATTAAAGTATGGGCTACAATTCTAATAATCTTCCTCCAATTTATATTTCATATGGGTATGGAATAATAAAAAACAATCAAATCAAATATCACTAGGAGGCCGACAACGATTGCTTGGGCCACTAACAATTTTTATGGGAATCGACTCGTAGATGAGCAAGTAGCACTCATTTCTTATTTTCAGATGCAATCGTAAAATGAGTGCTGTTGTCGGTCTCCATTCCATAACAATTCTAAGGAAAACATTTGCAGTAAATTTCAAAGAAAGAATTGCGGCTTTCCCTACATCAGGTCCAGACATCGCTTACCCTTTGTTTACGTCTGGTCTGCATTAGTAGCGCCTCTACAACACAACAAGGTACTAAGTCAAATTGCATGCCGCAATCACTGTATAGTTCTATACACAAGGGAATTATACATGATACTATGTAGGTATCAAGAAATAAGCAAATTACAATAAGAGTACCCTTGTACCTACTTTCTAAAATTACATATGTAACCTAATTATCGATAATTATTGACCATTGTATGGATACCCACGTAATATTACTGCATTTCAATACAGAAAGCTTTCTTCCTAAAAAAAAAAAAAACTTTACTTTCCCCAAGAGAGAGGGTTGTTGTGACTCAGGTGCCCGAATCACAACCATAAAATAAGTACTTACATCTGTATATTATCCTATGCAACTATATCGATGTACCTATGAACATCAAAACGAAAATTATTTTAATTTAATTCTGGGAGTTATAGGCTTAAACGAAGGAACGCACATATTTATATAAAAAGGACTACTATTGACATTGAACAGGCGTACTGTGCTGTACGAATGCTTCATCGTACTAGGCTGTATGTATGTATATAGAGATATTTTTTAGATATTTGATTTCGACCTCAAAATTATTACCGTTAATGCCAAATATTATGGATCTGCTCACTATTCGTATGTATGGAATAATTCAATTGTGAAAATGAAATTTCTACGCGAATACTCATCTAGAAATCGAGGATATTGGCTATTAGGTTGGCATCTTCCTAATTAAACAGAATACAAATTATTACAACAAAAATATACATTTTACAGGTGACAGTGGCTATGGTTTGTAGCGTTTCCTAATGACTTCAATAGCGGATCCAAGTAACTACATGGAAAAAATGTAAAAAGGCTCCGGAGTTGTATAGAAAGAGGCATTGGTGTCTTAAAAAGAAGATTTAGAAGCATTTGTTGTCATCGGATATTAATGTATTCTCCAGAAAAAGCTGGCTCTATCATTAATGCTTGTGCGTTCTTGCAATATAATGGTACTTCTGAAGAAGATATAGAAGACCGACTTGCCAGAAAATTCAATCGAGGATGGAAATGCCATTTCAACAGATTCAGCAGAACTCTTTCATGAGGGAAAAGGGTAAGAAATGATTTTATAAGTAATTTTTCCATCTATCCTCAGTAAAAATAAGTATGGAAATTAAAAAATGATATTTACGAAATAAGAAGATTGTAGAAAGAAATCTGCTTAGCTCACTGAAATTAAAAATATTCATAAAAAACTTAATAATGTCACAACATATTTAAAAATTTTTCATTATTTAAATAAAAATGGGATATGCATTCTTTGCAGATATCAGATTTTCATGCTGATTCCTCAATTTGATATGCCGACCCATTTATGTCGTTTTCGTTTGAACATCAGTTTCGCTCTGGGAGCAACCTAAGTGCTGTCAAAGCATCCGTTTGAAGCAAAAATGACGTCATGGGTTGTCCCCGGAGGCAACTAAAAAAAAAAACAGTTTCGATCTGATAATTTTCACGGGTTCACTGTGAGTTCACTTACACAAACAAAATATAGTTGTCATTTGGTATTAATTGACATTTTAACATTTAATGTGATTTTAAAAGTTTTAAAAGTAACGATTATTAAAAATGGCACAAATTATTCGTGCGCTTATGGACCCATTATCTTCAAGCAGTTTCGGTGATTCTGAAGTGGAAGACTTTTTATTATTTTCTGATTTAGGATCAATAGCTACAAAAAAAAAAGGGCGTGCTTTTGATTTTATTACAGATGTTGTTGATTAATACTCACACAAAAAGGTATGATAAATGTATCTTTTCTTATTAAAAATTATTGATATGTGCATCGGTTTCCCAAGCAAAATTCATGATGCAAGGGTATTCTCGCTTTCACCAATCAGGACAATGTGCAAAATAATTGTGATGGCAAATACCATTTGTTAGGAGATGCAGCTTATCCCCTTAGGGAATATTTATTAACTCCATACAAAGATTATGGTAACTTAAATGATAACCAAAGAAAATGTAAATTAATTCACTCCCAAACGCGAGTTAAAATTGAAAATGCTTTCAGTTTACTGAAGAAACGATTTCGTCAACTGATTAGATTAGATTTTTTTACTGTTGAAAGAATGTTTAAATTCGTGATGGCATGTTGTGTACTTCATAATATTTGAATAGATCAAAATGATACCTTGAGTGCTGGTGAGCAAATTTCAGAAGAAAGCACAGCCAGCATTTTACAAGATGCACCCATAGTCAATTCACGTGAGACTCAAACAAATATGGTACTACGCAGACTGGGTGAGATCAAGCGTGACGAAATAATTGTGTTTAAATCTATTTTTATTACTTTAAATATACATATACTTGCAATTTGTTGAAGTGAGGTACTTATCTCCCTCATTATCTCTATTTTCTCAACATACCGCTTTTACCTCTGCACTTCTTGTTCATGCCGCTGACGCGCCTTTTCTGCGCAGGAATTTCTACATAATTCCAACAATTATTTGGAAGGAGTTAGTGGTAGGTTGACGTCTTTTTGCAAGAATTGGCGATTCCCCTTCTTGCTCCATTTCCTTCGCGGAAGAAGATGGACTGCTGGATACGATCTCAAGAGAACTTCGGGGTAACAAATTAAATGGTGTTGATGGTACATCGGAGAAATTCTCAGAACTTTCGGTGTGGGTCCTTTTCCTAGATAAGCCATGCGTCATCATAATAACTTCTAGCTATTGCACATCAAGTTTTACCTTGATCAACTGAGACTTTTGCCAAACCAAAATGAGCAATGAGCAACGCTAACTTCATATTACACTTTTTCTATATGTCCATCTGCAAAACACAAAACATTGTTAACAAAAATTTTAAGCCATTATACACTAACAATAGTTGTATAAGAATGTCATCCCTAAAGTAATTTACTGGATTATGTAAACTTTAATATTAAAGAATTGTTTTAGGGATACAGATCGTACTTTAATGTTGAAATATAAAGTTTGCATTTACTTACTTCTAATATGTCGCAAAACCACAAAATCCAAATACTGGATTACTCCGTCATTTTCGTCCTGCAGAAAGATATATTCATCGAAATTAATTGGGTCCATTTTTAAGAAATCTCTACTAATTATTGTGCAAAAATAATTTGTAAATCACTTCACTTTCCGCTGACTTTGACGTTTGTGTACACGCAAACTCTTTTCAGAGGCACTCTGAATCCTCCAGAGCGAACCACTGCTCTCAACTCATTCTTTAACTTTATATCTTCTTCAAGTAGCTCCAGTTTTTTTTTGTTCCAATCCCAACCTGTGACGCTTTATTTTTAAGCACTCCATGTATGTGTTTTCGTCCTTTGATGATAGCGCTTCCCTCGAAGCAAGTCTTCCCATTTTTTCTCATTTTTATTTACTCTGGCTGGAGTGCTGCACTTTGGGGATGGTGATAAAGTGATGAACGGTGCAATTACATCGGTAAGATCTACGGTCTGTAATTGTAGGATTAGGTAAAGTTTTCATTTCATAAAAAAATATTTTCTTTATCTCATCATTTCACATGCTTCTTCACCATATCCAATTTCTTTTGTTTGTGTATCTCCGTTGATAGCATCCGTCGACATCACCTTTCATAATCTGTAAATTCTGGAAGTGGCGTTTTACCGTTAATTCCACTTTGATTTTTTTTTATACTTGTTGATTTCTGTTTCACTATATTATTTCACACACTTTCAAGCATTAATTAATAATTTTTGTTACTTACTTTATATCGTCCCAGCACTTTCGCCATTGTTCGCCAGTTTTTTTGGCCCCACCTAACGCATTCAGGTGTTGGACTGAATATTCCCAGCCCTCTTCCAACCTGATTTTTCAATGAACTGATGAAAATCTGATTGAAACATGCACATTAGTTATTTGTTAGGTAATAACAAAAAAGCTTACTGATTCCTCGCTAGTGCTAAATTGCTCTCCAGCAACGAAAGTAACGTGTCCTTTTGCGTTAAGGTTAGCTACTTTCCATAAATGCGGTTTGCTGCTAAAATTGTGTGTGTGTGTTTTTTTAATATTAATATACAATAATATTGTTACAATTTTTACCTTCCGTTGAGCTGCCCGAGCGAGTTCCAGTCACCATGAATGAACGGAAGGAAAAATATCGTATGAATGGAACGAAGCAGGCTATACGCCAACAACTAGATTTGTGTTGACCTCTTTGCATGAGGCCTTGGAGTAAGAAGAAGACGTTTATATTTGCTTTGAAATTTCTACATAGACAATCGGCATGAAAGTACACTAGCTGACACTAGCACGCAGTAGTAATAGGAGAAAAGAAAAGAAAAGAAAATATTTCAATTTGTGTTATCTGGATGTCAGGTGCTCTTGCTACCTGGAGTGTTAGTTTGTGTTGTGCTGGACTGATTATGATGTTGCCTGTTTAATGCAGCAGGCTGTGTTATGTTGTATCAACTGTGTTCCAGGCTCTTTATGTTTTGTGGTTATGTGTGGACTGTAGCTGCCGATTTAGTTGTACAGCCTTCCTTACTTTGAGCGTCCTTAGGGCTTTCACTAATTTGAAGAGAAGGTTCCTCAGGTAGGGGCTTCTGTGGGGGCTGGTGTAAATTACGTACTTGCCAACTCCACGAAATCTCCTCTTGCGAGGACTGTGAATTTCTGCAACTTTAAAGATGTGATAGAAGCAGGTTCGCAAGGAATCTTACATTGAAAGGATACTTAGCTTTTTTTTTATTCTTCTGGATCAATGAAGCGGTTACTCTAGGGGGACTTTGCGGCTGCCAGTCAAGAGTTCTCGGGCTTTGAGAACAAAATCACAGAGTACGGATTTGAAAAGTAAGGTCAATTAACAACAATTGAGTTTTTTAATTAATTAACTTTAATTTGATGTATTTTTTGTTCTTCTACATTACAATCTTTCTGTTGCTTCTTCCAAGTCACAAGATAGTGAGAGCTGACTTTTTTTGACAGACCTTTTTCTTGTCCAATCCAAAAAAAAGTGTCTCGAAAATTCCTTTCCCAATTTTATGGCTTTTTCCCTACTCCTACTAAGTGACATCTAGAGTAAAAATTCTGTTTAATTAACTTAAATTTTAATTTTACTTAATATTCGAAATTCGTTTAAATTCTAATAAATTAGTGTACAAAATGCTACTTAAAATTCTGCTGACATAGGCTGAATAGTTCTAAATGGGTGAAAAATCGTATTCCAAACTTGAGGTTATGTTTTTTTGTTTTCTATGTGTTTAATCACTTTTTCCTTATCATTGCAGGGTCCCCGGTAGTGGCAAAGGTGGTGTCAGTTTCCACAAGCCATGAAATTGAGGAAGATCTTCGGAAGATTGGGATGCCCCGTCTTGATAGCTGTTCACAGATCGGTACGCTGATTTCCACGTTAATAACTTCCTCAATTATTTGCAGGTATCTGGTGGCTGTGGGAACTTGCAATGGCGATTCCCTTATTCCAATGTGGTACTGTGAATAGGGGAGGTTCTGGACAGGAGGACGACAGCATGGGAGGATAACGTGGTGGATATTGGGATATTTAGGTGAGTTGGGCATTGGTGGTGGATTTTTGTTTCTGGTTTGTGTTGTTTTTGCATGCTGGTGGCTGGGTAACTTTTCCATATTCGGTGTGCTCCTTTCCGATTTTAGCGGAAGTCAAGGGAAATGCCTCCCCATGTTGAGTATCTGGCTAACTCCGGATGATCGAGCCGGCACCATGGGATTGTCGAAGCTCTCCAGCGAGCTATGCATGTATCAGGTATGAAGTCTTGTTACAATATATAATAATATAATAAATGTAATTTTTCATTATTTTTGTACTTACTTGTGACAAAATTAACAGCGGCAAATGACTACGGTTGCAAAATTGTCAAGAAAAAAAGAGATTTGTCACGTCACCCAGTTTTTTAGGAATCGGCCTTACGAAAGTCACATTTTAACGCTAAATGTCACTTTTTATGGATAAAGTCATGGAGTAGGAATCGCAATTTTTGAGAAAAGTTACGATGTCTTTGTCATTTGTAATTTTTTTTTTTTTTTCTGATTAGATTCCAGCTTCTGCGCTCAATGATCTCTCTGGGAGTTTTTTGGAACCGCCAAGCCGAGAGTTGCCGTGGCTCATTTCCTCTCGCCTAAAGGTGTAAAATCTAATTATACTTATAATTTTATCAATACTGATTTCGATATGCTAGGGTTTAAGAGCTTTTTGCTAAGTATCAACGTAAGTGACTGCCCCAGAAAGAATTTTTCCATTTGTTGGTGACTAAAGGTGATGGGTTGTTTTATAAGGGATATATAATGGTTACCCGATTATATAAGAATTTGAGTGGTTATATAAGACTTTTGTAGTATTACCAAATGGTGACGTATTTATATTAGAGTTTTTTAAGGTTACTAATGGTTATCGTGGAAGTAAGGTCCTGAAAGTTTTATAAGTAGGTGATTTAAACGTTGCAATCACCGGTCGATATAACTAAAAGTAATCAATAATAGAAGGAATATAAGGAAGTTCTATAATTGTTTTCATCACCACGTTATATAACTAATTGGTAATAAGTGTTTATTGCGGTATTCGTAGTCACCCTTACATACCACAACTACATTCAATAATGTAGGTAACTTTAATAAAAGTTGGAAACTTTCGGAAATACATTTACCAACTATAAAAAATCGTAAAATTTTTTGTGGCCCTGTAGTAGCTGTGGTAACCGTTATTAAGTTCATACAAAGTAAAATTGTGCACTTGCAATTTTTGTTTATAATATACCTTAGATGCAAGTAATCTATGATATAGCTAGACATATTGTCAGTCCATAGTAAGAACAAGATGTTCATCATTTGCAGAATTTTTAGCTACTTGTTTGACTATCCTTGCATCGTCTTTCTTCACAATGTATGCCTTATATAAGTCATCAACTATTGTGCCAATTTTGTAGCTGTAACACAAATCACAATTACCTCTTCTAGGAATATGCGTGGCTATATTTTCTTCTTTGAGAACTTCAATGAACAAATTTCTTCCTGCATGAGTGAGATTATTTTCTTCGCACCATTCTTTATAAACGCTGAACATGTTAAGCTCTGACCGAAATAATGTTCCTATATAAATTTTATTTGATGATACCTGACAATAATGGATAGGGACTTTAGGCAGTAAGCTATATTATATATATATATAAAGGGTTTTCCAATAAGAGCTGTTATTTTGATATTCAAAGAAAAATGCCATTTTCTGAGATAAATGATCGGATCTTTATTTCATTATAAAGAGGAAGGTATGCCGTTAATAATGGAAAATGACCACCACGACCATGCATACAGGACCATATCCTTTTCATGAAATTTTCCATAACCAAATCGCAAAGTGGCTGCCCTATGTCCTCGATAGCCTCACGAATTCCATCTTTGTGGTCTTGAATCGACGCTGGGCTGTTGGCGTAGACCTTCTCTTTCACGTGGCCCCAAAGGAAGAAGTCGCAAGGTGTTAAGTCACAAGATCTCGGTGGCCAATTGTGATCACCTCTTCGAGAGATAGCACGGTCCGGAAACTTTTCCCGTAAAAGATCAATGGTTTCGATGCTTGTATGGCACGTAGCGCCGTCTTGTTGCAAGTAAACGTTGTCCAGATCAATACCATCCAATTCCGGCCATAAAAAATCATTAATCATCTGTCGATAGCGCAATCCATTCACCGAACTGTTGCTCCAGCCTCATCTTCGAAAAAGTAAGGTTCAATGACCCCGCGGGACCATAAACCGCACCAAACAGTCACACGTTGAGGATAGAGAGGCTTTTCAACAATAACTCTTGGGTTTTCCGAGCCCCAGATGCGACAATTTTGCTTGTTGACGAAGCCATCAAGGTGGAAATGGGCCTCATCACTCAGGATGAGTTTTCGATGGAATTCCGGATCATTTTCATGCATTTCAAGGACAAAATCAGCAAAGACTCGTCGTTGTTGATGATCAGCCGGCTTGATTTCTTGTATTAACTGAACTTTATAAGCCTTAAGACCCAAATCTTTATGCAAAATACTGTGTAATGACGTTTGTGGAATGCCTAATTCCAAAGAACGGCGAGGAATGGACAAACCTGGGTTTTCTTCAACACTTTCGGCTACAGCAGCAATATTCTCGGCTGTTCTTGAGCGACGTGCACGGTTTTTATTCTTCACATCACTAACTTGTCACGACAGCTCGAATTTTTCTACCAATTTCTGTATTGCGGTCCGACAATGTGCTTCACGACGACCCAAAAATGTGCGAGTTTTACGAACCGTCTCTGCCACATTTTCACCATTTTTATAGTGAATTTTAATAATTTCAATGCGTTGTTGAATCGTGTATCGTTCCATTTTTATTAATGGCGTAGTTTCTGCTTGTCAAATGTCAAAAAATGACAGCTCCAAAAGTGACATCTACCGAAATAGCGGGCTAATTAAAATAACACCTCTTATTGGAAAACCCTGTATATATATATATATATTTTATTTTGTCCACTACGTCAAGTTTCTTCCTCGGTCTAATATGATACGTTAGCCCTATTTATTCCAGTATCTTCTGAATGTATGATGCCAGATACTTGAAGATTATCTTCCTCAACAAACCCCACTTCTTCTCTTTTAACCCATCGCTTGTATATGTCCTCACCAACATCTAAAGTACAGAGGAAAAAATTTCTACAAACCTTTTTTTTTTCTCCTGTTTTCTGCAAAAATATGTCATGCTCTTCATTCTTCTTTTTAATTTCACCGATATCTTTTTTCTCTTTCGTATTGCCCTACTGTTTACAAGCCCTTTAATAAACATTTTTTTCTCTTCCATGTTGGTATTTTCCCAAATGTTCTGAAGGCTTCTTCTCTGTCTGCCTCAGTAAACAGTGGAGAAAGAAATGTTTGTTTACTTTTGTTCCTAAGAGCCGTATGTGTACAACTCTTTCCTATTTTTCTGCCTTCTTTTGGTACGTTCCGAATTTCTCTCCTAGCAGTTCATTTGTAGCCAATGAAGGGCAAGCCTAAAACGCGATTCGAGCATGCTACCAATTTCAATTTCTTGTTTAGATCCCAAAGCTGAATGTACTCCATCGTACAACTCATCTCCAAGTTTCAAAATCAGCTCATTGCTCTCCCATTCATTATGTACATTAACTCTCGTACAAGTATTTCCAATATTTTGCAGAACAAGCGCAACCATTTTTTTCTACGGGTTTCTATAATTTTTGCCTAAAAATAATTGAGTAAGTATACATTACATTATTATTTTTTTATTATATAAAACGAATGATATTGACATTTTATAAGACTTACCTAAGAATTAGAAATGTTATCCACTCAAAATTTATGCACAATAGGAATAAACTCTTCAAGACTTGATAGACCAAGCATACAAAATATAATAAAATAACTATAAACCGAAAAGCTCCAGAGTTTTAAAAACCTCTTATGTACTGTTCTGAAAAGAGAATGCATTTCGTCCCAATGTCGAAAATAGCTCCTATGTGGTAATGAAGCACATAGGAGAATTTCAGCAACAACTTAACTGCTCTCACACATATTTCGTTTTCTGCTTTATAAATACAAAAAAAAAATATTTTTCACAAAATAGTCTTTTTCCATTGGTAGAGACGGCGGTTAAGTTGGTACCAAAACCTCAAAATCGCTTAGTGTGACACATAGGTGGTTTCGTAACAACAACGACTATATATAACATTAGCAAAGGTAACACAATATAACCAAAGAGCATATAAGAACAATAACGCCTGTTTTGCGTTACTATAAGAGGTATAAGGTATTAAAGACACATTTTCGAGGTATGGTAGAATTCCTTTAGTTTATATAACATTTCTAGAAGTTTTATAAAGCTCATTCAGTTTATATAATAGAGCCAGAGTTAATATAAAAGTACTTCAATTTTAGTAAGGGTAAGAGTAAGGGTAAATACAAGCAGCCATTTATTCATCTCTGAATTGCAGATAAAAAATAAAATGTCGGTTAATCCAATCTTTTTAAATTGAAGATATATGGCTTCCGTTTTTATTTTTATGAAGAAAATAGATCATTTTAGCTATTTAACATTTCTGAATTATATCGTGTTACTTTTATGAATTGATATTACGTAAATGAAAATTGAAAATTTGTTCATATTTAATTTAAACTTTTATATATTGCTTATTTTTGTAGAGGTCTGTATTTTTTAGAAGTGTCTACGATGACATTCACAGTAAGATTTTAATGGCAGCTAAATTTCAGCACGTATAGGCCGAAAAATTGTAATTGTTAAGATTTAAAAATATTAGGAACATTATACAAATGCAATACAAAAAAAAAGTATCGAAATTCTACGTCAAATAGGTTTCGTGAATGTTTGCCTTGTATTTTCTTATAAAGGTAACGAAAATTAATTTCTCTAACAATTCAATCACTAAAAGAAATCAATTTGAGAAAATTCCAAGTGTTGCGGAAAAGTTATCATCACCACTATAAAATAAGTTTATAAAGGTAATCGAAACATTATCGTAACCACTGCTATGACCAAAGTAATTTAATCGACAATACCCTGGGTTATATGAAAAGTTATAATAAGGTAACCAGAATATTTTTCTTACTCATTTCATAAAACTTTTATTTATATAACGTTACCTAAATCTAGTCATGATGACCTTTATATAATCGTCCATGTAAGCTCTATAAGGGTTTTATAGTCGTTACAAAGAAGTTTCGAGTACTAGTCCAAATAACGGTTAAATAATTTGGTAATGGGAGCCTTACGGTTACTACTTTAAAAAAAAAATTGTTTCTTGGGTGGATGGTAATTACTTTAAATTCAACTCCCAACAAGTAGATGCGAAGCCTTGTTAACGCATAGATAATAGCATATGTCTCTAGCTTGTAGCCATGGTACCGAGACTCTGCAGCATATGTTCCTTTAGAAAAATAAAGCACTAGATGAAACTTCTCGTCTGTCAGCTTCTACACAAGGATGGCGAAACTACTAATATCGCAGTGGGCCTGAGTTTCATTATGGGGACTAAATATCAATAAAAGAGGTGATTCTATCAACTTAGCTTTTAGTTGTTTGAATATCTCCAGCTCTCTGGGACCATACTGAAAAACAGCGCCTCTCTTTAATAAGTCGTATAAGCTTTTGGTTAGTTATCACTTCAAAATTCTTGGCAAATTTTCTGAGATCGGAACACAACCGTACAAAACTGTGAACATCCTTGACGTTTCTTGGCAATGAGAAGTCTACAACTGATCTAATATTTTCACTATTAGGTTGAATGCCCTTCTTATTTATTAAATATCCTAAATAATTTATTTCCTATACTTAAATCGACTCTTGTCATAACGGAACTCCAAACCGTTTACTTTTGCTATATGCATGACTTCACGCAACGTTTTTAAATGCTCATCGACAGTATCCTTGGCTAGCAATATATCGTCCATGTATATGCTTGCATTAATGACCTAAAGATTGCGTCAATAAATATT
This sequence comes from Dioctria rufipes, assembly GCA_963924295.1. Classification (NCBI taxonomy): domain Eukaryota; kingdom Metazoa; phylum Arthropoda; class Insecta; order Diptera; family Asilidae; genus Dioctria; species Dioctria rufipes. The sequence goes on along the minus strand of OZ002740.1, from coordinate 67,145,510 downwards.
TGGAATATTTGCGGTGCTGTCTTCAGTCCGAAGGCCTTTCGAAGGAATCCACATTGCCCAATGATGTAACGAAAGACGTATATTTTGTACTATCTTCCACCATTCTTACGTGGTAGCAATCATTTTTTAAATATAGCATGGTGTAACATCCTTTTTCACGGAGCTTGTCTATAATATCCTCAATAAGTGGGAATGGATAACCGTTACTGTTAAGTCCCAATGTGGGCTTAATCATAAAAAGGGCCAGGTGCCGGTTTAAAAAATGACAAGATAGGTTAGCCTTTTCAAAATAACAGAATTCACTATTTATTCAATAATATATCTTACAGATTATAAATTCAGGTACAGAAACAATCCAATTTTACTCTAATTTATAAATAATTCAAATTCATCAATTCAACTTCACTAATTCTACTAAATTCTATGATTACCTCTAATATACCTATTTCAAATTATTTTTAATTCTTGACCTCCATTGGTGATATTTATTCATTAATCTGTGGATCAGAAGAAAGAAAAAATAATTATTAATTACAGTAAAAAAGTGAGGTTGGGGTGACAGAATGAGCGTCACAGATCTGCTCAGACTAATTGCAGCTGGGTTCAAAGACTCCCAGAAGCCGGTGCTGAAATATTATTAATTTTGTAAAAAATGTTAGCACAAATGGGAGTCAGAAATACTTCCCTTGGTTTTTGTTAATCAAGACTTAATATGGTTTCAGAGCTACCGATCTGTCTTGTGGCTTGGTCAAATCGCAAGTGATTTGTTACTTCAAATAGCTCGCTATTTATAGGCAGAAAAACAATAGGCATTGTGTCTGCCGGTGGCGTTGCCATGACGCCCGCGTCGATTGTGAGGTTTCAAAAATGAGAATAGTTTTTCTCTGTACTATGAGCTGGCATTTTGATTATGTCAAATTTATGGTGGCAGCTGATGGTGACCGGTAAGTTTTTGTTAATGATTTGTTTTTTCTTTTATTTTAGGCGTTGGCGAAATGACTGAATGGATTCGGATTTGTTTAATGTGTGAGTATTGTCCTTTGGTAAAGTCTCAGATTATTTAAAATTTTAAATGATCTGAGATTTTACCATTTGTTGATTTTTTTATAAATGTCAGTATTTGTTTTTCTTTTTAGATTCTGCTGGTCACTTCGTGGGATATGTTTGTACATCGCGGGAATTATTGTGAGTATTAGTTTTTAAGGTTTAAGTATATAAGTTTATTTTTAGTTTTTAAAGATTGTTCCGAGACGGAACAGTTACTAATTTCTAACATGTTCAACTCCCGAAAATCGACACAACTGCAATTTTTTTCACTAAAACTATTGGCGAAAGATAAGGCAAAATACTTTTTCGAATTACTCATCATATTGTTACGAGTGTGGCTTTAGTTCGTTATTTAAAATGGAATATTTTAGATGTAATTCAAAAGTTCTTTCTTTATTTAACTATACTGTTTACTCTCACAATTACCTAATCAACTCTGTAGTTATAGCTAGCACTGCACTTCTAATTATCACAATCCAAATAGTTTACTTCATTCACTTCACTATCTGAAATAAGACTCGCCTCCTGGATGTGAGAAGCACCGTATATATACTCTACAAATTATACTAGAACCTTCCTGGATTCCGTTCTCTGAACCCAAGTTTACTAAGACGTCACTAACCTACCGTTCTTTCCATTTACAACAGATGTCGCTTGTGTCACTTTGTTGCACGTAACAGTATTAACAAATCATCAATCATATTTTGAGCGTATGATAATCGACGTAGCGTGCACCTAAATGGGTATTCTTTAGTAAAATATATATGACTAATACACCAATATATCTGTCATATAAAAAAAAAACCATTAAGTTTTACAATATTTGGCTGGATTCACAACTGACGTATTAATCATCTTTCAATCTCAGAACGCCGCTCAAATTTCTATGCAAAATGATATAATCATTTTCGCGCTTTTTTGCAATTTTAAAACAAAAATAATTCACATTTATACGGCAGTGTACGTATATTATATGTATATACCTTTATTTACAGTTTTTTCCTCCGGGATTTTAATCATCCTTCAATCCAATTCCGCATAAATTTAATAAGTTCTATCCATATCGCTCTTTGCATTCGCACACATCGTAGCAAAAGGATTCATAATCAACAGCTCTGATGATGGCTAAAAGGAAAAAAAAAAAAACAAAAAAAAACAGATTTGACTATACATTGCAAATACTTATCTAAAAGGCATTAAGAAATTTGTATCGTTTCACACACTACTGTAAACACTTCATGAAGAAACTGTTTTGTGTTTTTGTTTTATTTTTTGCTCATCAACCTGAAAACTGAGGGGATTATATCTGAAATGATGATATTTTCCTCATTTTGGGTTTTAAGAAATATTTCCTTGTCGAAACACTTCAGTTTTTCGAAAATATTTATATCGTATAAAGTTTCCGAATCTTTGAAATACTTTACAAGACTTATGTTTCAGTTTTGAGTTTCCTTTGAAGGTAAGTAAACGCTCTTTTGACCAGGTTTCAAGTCCGCTGACAAGTTTTCTAATTATACGGAACTTTCTTTGACGAATTAGTTACGTGTAGAAACATCTTTTATACATGTTAACAGGTCGTGTCGTAAGTTTATCCAATAGGCTGTTTTGTGAGTTTACATTGGGTATTTACTAGAATAAATGTCGCATTATTTTTCATTAGGCATTGTGCTTTCGTAATTGGAAGCTGAAGTAATAAACATTAATAATAAGTTTGTAAATACCTTTGTAGTTTTTAACAAGAGAGACTGAGCTAATATTATATTCTAAATTTTATTCGTTATATTTCAGACTGTCCACACTCGTTCACGAATAACGAATACTGCGAAATGATTGTGGTTGCCTGTTAGTTAGTTAGTTAGATATTCACTTAGAAATTTTGGAGACAGCCTATTGTAGATATAAGTTCATAATGAGATATTCAGGTAACTCCTTCCTAACACTGCCTGAGAGCACGTTGAAATAGAGACTTGAAATTTGGTCCATGACGTTCTTATATAAATAGTCAGTAATCAGTGGCAGTTCGTGGGATTCAGAAGAAGGGAAGCAATATATTTTGTGTAAATTATAGCTCCGCTTTCAGACTATTTCATTGCTTTTATAAGTCATTATATAAGTATCAAAGTCAATGATACCAATAATACTCAATATGAATATTCATATTAATTCTTGCTCTTGAATGAGAAGGAAGCCATAATCATCACATCTTTCATTTAATCCATTCACAGAAAATACTGTCTGCCACAAAAATTAAGCAAATACAAAAATTTCACTTAATATCCCTTTTCACAACGTAAAAAACGTACACAAAAAATTTAATCATCTAATTCATTCTTTTCAAATCAATTACAATTATTATTGTTATACCCTAGATGAAATCATAGGGGTATACTAAGCTTGTCATTCCGTTTGTAACACCTCGAAATAATGATGGTAGAGCAAAATGGATTGGACACCCATTCATAATATTAAAAGTTATTTCGATTTTTGCATGTCCGTCCGTCCGTCCGTCTGTCCGTATACTTAAAGAGCTGAAATTTTGTACACGGACTTTAAAAAAAAAAAGTAAAATTAAGTTCGAAAATGAGACAAATCGGGCAACTCCTTCGTGGGGTTGCCATATAAAAATTTCGTTTTCCGCTATATATTTGGACACTGCCTGAGCATCGACGTAGAGAGCTGAAATTTCGTACATGATGTTTCTACTACATTAGCAAATAAAATGTCAAAAATGGACTAAATCGGGTGTTGCCATATAAAAATTTCGGTTTTTTACGTATACTTTGAAAACGATCAGTCCAAGACATTTTTTTTGGACTAAGAACTTCTGCAGAATACGAAATCCTATAAAATTGGTTATTACCATTTTTTCTGTGCGACAAACTGTTCTAGAAATATATGCGAAAAACAACTTCAAAATCAATACTTGAATAGATCGGTGACCATACGAAATTTAATACGGGCATTCATCAAGGGTATCATAAGAATTGGTCTTAGACCAATTCTAGCTTTTTTACTTGTTGTACATAGGTATACTCGTCCGCCGGAGTCCTCAAATAAAAGCAAGATTTCAACATTCTCTTGCAATTAAACAGAAACGTAAGTACATAATATTATATCTATAATATCTTATTTTTGCACAATATGAATAAAATATGTTAAAAAAAAACTTTTAAATTAATAAATATTCAAACATTTAAAGTCAAACGAGATGATACAATTTTAAAATATTGTTATTGGGTAGATTCAGTTTTGCAATGAAACTTTTCTTGGGTGAAAGAAAAAATTATTTTTTACTTAGTACCTATAGTTCATTTATGAAAGTTATTTATTTTAAATATTTTTTTAATATATTTTATTTTCAGCTTTTTAGTCATTACATTTTCGCTAAAAACTCATATAACAATACATAATCTATCTAATAAATGCGTTTTAACTCGCATCTACGTTTTCTTGCGAATGTCGTGACGTAAGTTTTTCCTCTACGGTAAGTACAGTTTAGAAGATTATCGCACTTGAATGTACGCACTTCCATGTAAAACGTTTTACACGAAAAACCTGGAAAATTTATTTCACATCAAAACAAAACGGTTAAATATATAAAATTTAAATGTTTACATGCAATATGTAAATCATTATGGTGAAGCGTTTAAAAGAAATGTCAGTACCCCGCAATGAAAAGTTATTTTGAATGTAGAATCCTATTTATTTATTATTTTTTTATTAATTATTAATAACGGGGAGATATAGACAGGACTCCCGCCTCTCATCTACTCACTGCGACCTATAAGCTCTTTTGTGACATTACCCCTAAATGAACTAGGGCGCCCATTCGACGTCTTTAATGGGAATGCCTTTCCTAGATGTCTTAGAGTTATGTGGCACAGAGCTTCACAGTCACACAGGACATGTTCAGCGGTTTCATCGTTTCCATACAGAAGCGACAGGTCTCATCATCGACCTTACCCATCTTTTTAAGATGGTATCTAAGTGGGCAATGCCCAGTAAGTAGGCGCGTTATGAGCCTTTCTGCTGAGTATGAGGAATGTTCTTATCCTCTGTTGCAAATACTTTATAAACGTCTTCGCTTGTCTCAGCCCTGGGGTGATTTGCCAGTGTTTCTTTATAGTTCTGTCCTCCCAAAGCCTGCTCTGAACTAAAAGGTGTTTTTTTGCGTGTCCAAAGACAGGCTCAGGGGCAATAAATAGATATTTGGTTCCTTTATTTGCAAGGTGATCCGCAATCTTATTGCCCTTATTGCGTTCATGTTCTGGTACCCAGATCAATGTCACCCTATTTGTTTCGGTCAGTTGTTTCAAGATAGTAAGGCAGTCGCAAACCATTTTAGACTCACAGGTAAATGAGTTTAACGCTTTAAGTGCTGCTTAGCTGTCTGATATTATGCATATTTTTGCTCCACCACTGACATATATACTATGGACTGCTCGTTTTGCTGTCTCAAATGGTACCATTTTTTAAAGTACCACACAAATCAATACGAATTTTTTTATTTTTTATTTAGGTGAAGTATTCTAAATGTGGATATTAAAAATTATATGAATAATAAAGGAAATTTATGTTCTTAAGAAGAGTATTTTTATTTGAAATGCAAATATTTTAATGCTAAGTATTAATTATTAACACTTCAATATGACCCAACCATTGGCTGAAGAAGTAAAGGGAAAAAAATACCTCCCGGAAGCATAGTCGTTTCTTTCTTATAAACGTGATTTTAATTATATTCAGCATCGATTATATCAATGACAGATATGGTAACGGAGTTGCGAATATAAAATTTTATTAACGGTAATTGGCGCGCTCTTTAAAGTTATTGAGATTGTCAAATTTCAATAAGACGAATTTTGGGAAGAGATAAAAACAGTAATTTTAATTACTATCAAGAGTTTTAAAGTGTACACATATAAAACAGTAATTTTAATTACTGCTGTGCTTTGAAGTGTACATAAAACAGTAATTTTAATTACTATTCGGTATTAAAGCTTTTAATTTGTGCAAAAAATATTGTTTGCGCCTACCTAAAAAAATAGTGAAAACGATGAGTTCTAGTGGATTTTTCTGTTTTGTGAATAACTGCCTGGGAAAAAAAGGAAATATGGTGGAGGGTAGACCCATCGTTATGTTTCGGTAATTCTAATTAAATATGTTCTTAATAATGGGGTAATAGTTTTATTTTGTATACAAACTTTCCTTCCGGGGAAACTGAATTAGCAACGTAGTGTGATTCCGTTGGTATTTCACTTGATGAAGTACTACGAGCAACTTATCCCTGTGCTTGCAGCCTACACTTCGATGAACGGGATATCAACCGAACCATGTTTGCAACGCGGATAAGACGAGGAGATATTCCTATGGCTGTAGAATTCTGCGACTATTCTACTGATGTAAGTTTGTATCATAATAAGTAAATATTGTATTTAAACGTAGCCCCCGGAATATAATACAAGCCATGAAGTCGCTGTAGGCACCGACACATTAAAAGGCCTGAACGTGCCGGGCACAGCAAACAGTAGTAGCTCACTCTCATTGCTTTTTGTATACTTGTCATGGAGGAAAAACTAAAATTTCATTTTAAACAGGTCCTAAAGTCCAAAACTGTCGCTGCCACAGCAAAATGAAGTTAAAACAAATTCCAGCCAAATATGTTTTCTTTCTAATAGTTAAAAAAAAAAACAGCATGTAGAACAAATTTATGGAAATTATACCGTTTGAACAAAATACTAACTACTTTTATATTAAAAACTCCTGCAGTAAAACAAGGCAAGAAAACTACGGATGTCGCGTGCTGACCGGTCCGCTGCTCTCTTTTTTCGACTTTGTTCATGGCTTGGATATTCCGGGAGTTACGATTTAAATCTTAAATCACATTTTATGTAGGGATGTTGTCAACGAAATTGTTGTTGGAATTTTTCGTTTAGAATCCCCGAATACATCCAAGGGCCTGTTTACCGGAGGAGCTCTGAAACTGAAATCTATTTTTAAGCCACGGTATACAGAATACTAGGTATGTTACACAGTTTCGCGACGTTATTTGTACCCGCATATGGATTGCAACAACAACATTACACATACAATAACACATATTGAGCCCAAATGCCGCCACAAACAACAACAACACTACACTTTTGCACTATGCATACTTTATTTTCTGTACACCCCGTAGGTAATCCGAACTCTTAAATAGGACTTTTTGTATTTAAAAAATGTTTCTTCTTAAGAAATTTGCACCATATTGGAGTTGCAGGGCCCCTCATTCACGAACTATTAACTTCCCCTGAAAATTTTTATAAAAAATAAATGCTTATGCTGTATTATGTGTTATATCAAAAACGTCGACAATACTTCACAAGCCATGAAGAAGACTCCCGCACTACCACAGGAAAGCCCCAACTGAGTCCTAACATTCTAAAATATTTGCAGTATTCTTATGGAAAACTGACAAAAATTTGATTTCAATAGGTCCTCCGCCCTTTACTACTATTCATACAGAAAAATGGTGTTCTGATAATCTTAAGCTTGCTTTCTTATCTTAAGAACCGAAATAAAATTTTTATACCTTTCCTAACAAAATTATTTAAAACAATTTATCTTAACCAAATAACTACGATTCCTCAAACAAAAACTCTCAGCTGAGTAATAATTGTGCATAACGTTGTGCCGTGGCATGCCGTGGTCTGATGAAATCGAATCTGCCTACCTACAGATTCGGATTCCGGCTGCACATACGCACATGCAATTACTACTCAGCTAAGCGCAAAATGCGAAGGTTACGTTTTAATCAAAATTATTAAATTATTTTGTAATGTAAGGTATGTAGTAAGTGTAGCTTTTGGGAAGGTAAGAAACCAAGTTTTAAATTACAAGAAGACTATTTTCCTGTATGGATAGTAGTCTAGGCTCTATACCTTATATAAAATCAATGTTGTCATTTTTCCATAAGTATCAATATAGAACATTTTAAAGAACGTGCTCACACGCACATATAGATTTCTTTTCATGGCTTGGGAAGTATTCTCGAGGGTTTTGGTTATAGTATGCTTTTTGTGCTGTTATTATTTGCAACGTGTTTATGTCTTTGGATTTAAATGTATAGGAAAGTGTATATACCGTTAACATCCATTTTCCCCTTTAAGGATATACAAGAGTCCGATCCTGAAATATGGCAAGAAAGAATACTTCCACAGAAAAGAAGTATTTTAAATAATAATGAAGGTGTTAGCAATGAGCAACAAGTAGGCTCGCATAAGGAAAATTATATTGCTAATAAGCCCCTGTTAAGCAATTTGAAAAAAAAGGGGCTACAAAACAAATAATTAATTTAAAAAGGGCTCGTAAGATCCGCAACTTACGAAGGAAATTGGCTAGAAAACAAAATGAAGTAAAATGCCAAAAAGATATGCTCACGGAATTAAGGAAGAAAAACATTATAGACGAAAAAGTGGCAAATTGTTTGGAAAAAGCCGAAATGAAAATACCAAAAGCTCTTTTCAGAAGATTGTCGGCTGAACAAAATGGAATTTGTTATCCAGAGGAAATCAAAATATTTGCATCAACCCTTCATTTCTATTCCCCAAAAGCCTATGAGTACGTTAGGGAAACATTTAATAAATCGTTACCACATCCGTCAACGATAAGAAGGTGGTATTCCAGTGTTAATTGTGAACCTGGATTTTTAGAGGAAGCTTTCAACACTCTTAAAGCTAAGGTGTCCGTGATTAAAAATGTAAACCAAGAATGCGTATGCTCGTTCGTGATTGATGAAATGAACATTATGAAAAAAATAGAAATTTTTGCAGGGAGGGTAAGGGGCTTTGTGGACTTTGGGATGCAACACAAAGAATATAACGAGGATGAAGCTACAGAAGCTTATGTCTTCATGGTAGTTTCTATGAATAGCAACTGGAAACTACCAATAGCCTATTTCCTAATACATAGTTTAGATGCTAATGAACGGGCCAATTTAGTATTAGAAGCTGTATCACGTTTACAGGAAATAGGAGTAGAACTAGTTTGTCTAACTTGTGACGGTCTAAGCTACAACAAGAGAATGCTAAAAATTCTTGGAAGTAGTCTTGACTTTCCGAACGCTATACCATTTTTCACAACATCTGCATTACCGGAAAAGAGAATATATACTATGCTGTACCCCTGCTATTATTTGAAACTAATAAGAAATCAATTTGCCAAATATAAAATTGTATCAAAAGATGGAATTATTGACTGGTCCTATATTCAAATACTATATAATTGCCAAGAGAGAGAAGATATAAAGCTAGGAAATAAACTCTCAAAACTTCATATGGAATGGGAAAAAAATAAAATGAAAGTGAGATTCGCTGCTCAAACACTAAGCGCAAGTGTCGCCGATGCGATTGAATTTTGCAGAGTTGATTTTAAAATGCAGCAATTTGAGAACAGCCAAGCAACAGTTCAATTTATAAAAATGATCGATGCTGCATTTGATTTATTAAATTCAAGGAACCCTTATGCGAAGGGATCAAAGGCGCCCCTCAAAGAAACAAATTTTGTAGAACGAGAACAAGAAATGATTAAAATACAAAATTATATATTAGATCTCAACACAGAAGATGGCCAACCTATTCGTAATTCAAGAATAGGTACAGGATTTCAAGGCATATTGACTGGGTTTGAAATATTGAGGTAGATGTATAATGATTTGTGTATTAAAACAGCCACTTTGAAGTATATTTTGGCATACAAAATGAGTCAGGATCATCTTGAACTGTTCTTTTGCGCAATCAGAAGTAAGTCCGATTGAAATAATAATCCAACGGCAAGGCAGTTAATTGCGTCTCTTAAATCACTACTGACACACGCTCAAATCAAAAGTTCCGCTGGCAATTCAATTGAGCTAGATGCGTGTACTCTTCTAGAAGTATCTTCAAGTACTGTGGCAGTAAGCAAAAATGGTTTAAGTATGATTTTGGACAGTACTGATCACCTAAATCCAGTAGCAGAAGAAACGGAAGAAGAAACTGAAACTGACTATTTAATGGAGATAATTTCAAGTCGATTATCCAAATTTCAGAAAAACGCTGTAGGTTATATAAGTGGTTATGTAGTTAAAATGGTAAATAGAGTAATAAAATGCAGTGAGTGCAAATTTGTTCTGTTAGCTGAAAATACTGGCGCAGCACCCTCATGCAATAGCCTTATATTAAAAAAAACGAGAGGTGGACTAATTGTAGCATCAGCAGATGTTACCAGTATATGCATACAAACAGAAAAAGTATTACAAGTTTTTTTGAAATCTGAACATTTTAAATTGAATACGCAGAATTTATTTGAAAAAACCACTATGGATGTAATGAAAACACTGATATTAAATAATTTGTTTACAGTATTAAACGAGCACATAAAAGACCTCGAAATCGATAATAACCATATATACATATTAACAAAGAGCATTATTTATGCTTATTTAAAAATAAAACTTTCTTATATTGCTAGGCAAAAGAATTTAAAAAATAATTATTTGATTAGATCCAAGTTATCACGGTATATAATCTTCCAGCATAATTAATAGAAGATTTTGCGATAAAATGTGCAAGTGGACTTCCAACATAGTTGAGACACGTCTACTGAATGGATTTAGGTGGACTCCCAACATAGTTGGGAGAATTCCACCAAAGTCGTTGGTAGATATATTGTATAAATCAAAATACATTCACTCAACGCAATAAGAAAGTAAAGAGAAAAAGTAAGCAATAAAAGTATTACTATCAACGTCCATGGAAAAAAATTTACATACGACATGCTACTGGATTAGGTCACTATAATATAGTATCACCATAATGACGTGTTATATTCATCTTTACGGAATCATAGCCACCTTGATTACATGCACGCGAATTAACAATATTGTATATCCAACCAAATATGCAATTTGTTTGGATGGCCAGTCCTCCTCAACTCAGCGAAGTAGATGATCCGAAGAGGAAGAGCAGGTATTTGCAGGGCCAGTCCCATTAGCCTCAACAACAGAGGAAACAGGGTTGCAATTGTCATTAACTCGTTGCTGGTACCATATTTTTAAAAAGACCTATTATCACCAGATGAGGAAACATCCTGGAAGTTTCCGATGAGTAGGCATTAACTACCAGAATGACAGTATGACATCGTTACTTCAACCATGTTTAAATTGGAAGATTTTCGGGACAGTAGAACTATTTATGGAACTTTGGCAATAACAGTAAGTAGTTTACTGTTCCAGAAAACACATGAACGCATGAAAAAAGATAAGAAGCAGAAGAGCACTTAGGATATGTTCAAAGTCCCAGACAACCTTGAGTGTCAAGTGCCTAAAATCGAATACTAAATAATAAAAATTAAAGCGCAGATTGCTGCAACTTTATGAGAAAATTCACACACCACCACAATTAAATGTTCTGAATTGTGCAGATAATAACTGTTATCTTGATCTAAAATTTAGAAGTCTTTTATAACAGTTATATAGAACTAAAGGAACAATAAGTTAAATTTCAACTATTATTTCAAGATTTTTTTTTAAAAGTATCATAATATATATATATATATCAAATGCTTCAATATCTTTCAATGGAGAACAATTCATCGAAGAACTAACTAAATGCGCACGAACATCTTTACCTTGCATTTACAATGAGTTTGAGCATGTAACATTATCGAATAAGTTTATGACAGTTGCGAGAATGGACTGCCGTTTACGTTATACACATCATCAAAAAGTTCTTGTCTATTTGTTATATGTAACGAGAACTATTATTTATAATCGTGCAACCTACGGTATTTATAGTACCTAGAAGTATACAATGTGAGCAATATATAAGGTAACTGCACCCTTTCCACTCTTAAAATAAATACTTCGGTAAAGAATCCAATGTCGTAAATGAACAACGATTGTCGAATCCTTAAAAGAATGGTGCTGGAAATTTTAATATTCTAACAGTAACGTCGCGGATCTTTACTAACTAGTGTATGTTGACAAATTGTTGAAATATAAGCTTACATCTGTACACAATGTAACAGATCGGAATATATTTATTAGAATGTTTTTATTGATGTTACAAAAATACCGATAAATCATTGTTTTTGGTACACATTGGACTCTATACCAACTTCTCTAATTGTATAGAATCATAAATATATTATTCTAACATAAAATCCCTTCATTAGAATAATAGAGAGGATGGAACCACGGCTTGGTTTATGAGAATGGCCTAGGAACGGATTCGGTAGGACCAGAAAATATGAGGAGAGAGCAGAGTTCAGTAGGACGACTTAACTAAAGCAGAACACCTGGAAATATAAGGTGGTAAATATAATTAATTGTATGTTTATTTTCAGATCCTTCCAATGAGTGAGACCTTGTCGTGGTTGGAAGGCTTACGCGCAATTCTTAATATTTAGCAAGAATTTCAAAAAGTTTGTGACATTTCTCTTTATTATTATATATTCAATTTGAGTAAATTTTACTAAATCTTAAGAAGCCAGACTAACATCACTCATCATGAAAAATATTATAAGACAGCCCTAATTAAATATTGCTTGTTTGCTTATTTAGAAAGCTTTGAGGTGATTTAGGAAGGAAACATCGATCCGATGAACTTTTACACAAAAAAACAGCATGCAACTGCTCTGCTCTGAAGTTTTTCAGCCATTTGGTTACCTTTCTTTGCTTATTATTTCAATACAAAAGCCCCGAAACAGAAAAAAAATTCTCGGGGTCTTCTTTTAATGATGGTATATTATAAAAAAATAAACTTGAATAAATTTGTCTTTTGTTTTTTACTTTTATTTCCAAAAGAGTCAATTTCATAAAAATGTTACAAAGGCTTACAATTGCTGTTCGATACTTCATTTCTTCTAATAATTTTTGTGTTGATACTGGATCAGATTCGTTAATTCGTTTCAGACGTTCGGCTCGTGAAATTGGGGATTTGTTTAATGTGCAATGGTAGGACCAAATATAAATTCATTCATCCCATTTTGAAGTAAGAATAATTTTTCCCGTCCTCGACAGCTAGATGGCTGTTAACATATCCATAAGTTATCCACAGAAGATTCACCTTTCCTCTTATCTTCACGCAAAGTACGTGTTTTTCTAAACTATTTATTAGCAAGGTGTAACATGTAAGGAAACACTTTATAAATGCCTGGACGCATACTATTTGTGTCTTAATACAGACCAAATACAGATAAACAGCAGCTCATAAGCTACTACATCACAACACATAAAAAAAAAAATTTTGATAGGAGTAACTGTTCCTACCCAGTCGTTGCTTAATTTTAATTCAATTCATTAAAAACAAGAGAAAAAGTTATAATTGGTCTGAGACCAACAATATTATACCCTAGATGAAAATAAAAGTAAAATAAACATAAACTAGAAGAGCACATAGCAGAGGGACTTCCTCGAAACAGCACGGAAAAATCTTCGGCTGGCCGAGATCGCTTATGACCAGCTAGGTAAAAACATAGTAGCAAAACGCCTAGCTGCCTGAGGAATTGATGCAAAGTTCAACAGACTCACTCAAAACATCACAACCAACAGAAAGATACTGATCAAGATCAATGGTTTCCTATCCCCAATCATCCCTCTCGATAACCGAGTTCCACAAGGCTAACCCTTCTCAACCAGTATCTTTAAAGACTACATAGGTACTCTATACTCAAATTTCGAAACCATAACTAATTTTAAAAGCCACATTTACGCAGACAATCTTCTAATTGCAGGTCACAGCCCATTTAAAAAGACTGCCCTCTGAAGTGTTGGAATTTTATGTGGTCCATCATACTAATCCGTTGATGCAACCTTCGAAATCGTTTAACATTATTTAAGAAAACAAAAAATTAAATTTACTAAGTAAAATACCTATGTGGAACCATCTGTATCTTTTTCAAAACCAACAATATATCCTGGTTCATGTGCTGAATAATAAGCAATCAAGTTCTCTTTTGAGTGTCGTATGGACTCTCCAAAGTTAAGTATTTTCAAATTAAAGTTTTACTGAAATTTACGAGACCATAATTAGGAATATTATATCCAGCCTAAGAATTATGATATTTATAAAAATTTAGTGTGAAAATTTAATCAGATCAAACCTACCTGACAATAAGTTAAATTTGTGCAATAAGGTCTAAGAGCAATGAGATTTGCCAAGATACTCATTACTAATACACTTTTGAAAAAGCATTAAATTTGGCAAACTATATGTTACAAACTTTTTCGAAGAAAATTGACCAACGCAAATCACTTGAAATTTATCATAATTTACTTAATATAATGCATTACATGGCAGACTTATGTGTAGTGTTCCATCTACAATCACAGTTATGTTTAAAACTTTGACTGAGGATCAATATCAAAACACAGACGCATCCATTTTTTTCTGGCAAGCCGGAAATAGCTTAAGTCAACTGAAGACTTTTCAAATGAGTCGCCTGAGTTGCGAGTCGACGACGAAAATAGTTGAAATTGCCTTATACTAACTATTGAGGATTATTTTTATCCTTTTCAGGAAATTCAAGTGGCTTATTGATTTATTTTAGCACTTTTTTTCTTCGTCTCAACATACACAAAGATTGCTGAATTGAGCAACTTACTTTTTATGCATTTTTATTTCTTTGCTGTGATCAATTTCTTCACTGCGGGTCTAGTCGTTTCAATTCTTCATTTATATAAATACTTCATAAAATGTTATTAGATCCCACCGATATTAAGTGAAACTGAAAAAAATATCAATTTGTGACAAATAATTTAATTGTGGTTGAGTATCGCTGAAAGTCTGTATATATAAATGTTTAAACTAATTGCATTTGTGCCTTATTATTAAAGTTATCCTCATTTAAGTTTGTATTATTATTATCGCATGCTGTAAAAACATTAAAAGATTTTATATTAATCCACAAAAAATCAAAATAATGTTAATCTCACAAGTACATGTGATGAAAGAATAGTAAAAATGATTGGAGACTATTTAATTAATTTTAACAATTGTTCAATTAAAATAGGAAAGCAAATCTTAAGTAACAATCAAAAGAAATTTAAACAAAGTTTTACCATTCCAAATTACCTCGAAAATATTAAAGACCTAAATAAAAAATTGATTTTTGATGACATTGTTTTAGAGCAAATAGAAGATATTAATAAAATCAAAGCAATCAAATACGAAAGGAAAACTCATTATATTTACGGAAGTTTCTTTACTATTACCACTTTTATAATAGTTATACTTTTTACGTGCTTTTGCTGTAAACACAGAAAGTTTTATATAAAAATATGACTCAGGAGAGTCGACGACTTAAGGAGGGAGGAGTTACGTCTGTAACACTAACCGAGAGGTTACCCGAGTCAAATTCCTCCTCACATGAACAACAACGTGAAGGAGAATTTCACAAATATAAAGTTTAAATTCATGAGAATACTTTTTGCTGATTCTATGGGAACTCATAAATAAATTCCTTTCCCGTAGAATCGCCGTTCTGTATAAAATGTCCACTAAGCATTCTTATTTGATATCTTATTTAATTTTTCTGTGTTTATGGAAAAATATTTCTTTTAAGTTGGAGTAAGTAAGTTAAGTCTTACAACTCGGCTCGGTCGGACGTTTTGTAATTTGGTTCTTAAGAATAAATCTTATTAATTATCAGGTTGTGGTTGTCTTTCAAAAGATTCCCTTCCTGTGATTTTTTATTATTATTATTATTATTTGTCGCAGTGACCGGACGTGTCAACTTTAGCTCCTTAAAATCCAAGCGAAAACGGCATAGTAAAGAGTGGAAAAGTGATATTCGTATTATTAGCGGTGACATACAGCAACGAGAACAATTTGTAGTGATTTATTTACAAAATAAAACCCCAAAAAATTGTGAAAAAAGTGTGCAAAATAAAATTTCAGTGACATTTGAGGAAAATATTTAATTTAATTTTTTCGTTGTCATGGCAACAAAAAATTTTTTAATGTAATTTCTATATATTTGGAACAAACAGTTAATAAAATTAAAAAAAATATTGAATTTAAAAAAAAAAAATAAGCAGAAAAAAACAAAAAGAAATATAAATCAATACTGCCGTGTTCTAAATGAATGCGAGCAGTAGTGACACTGGGGGGACAGATGATTCCCTCAAATTAAATGCAAGGAGGAAGAAACGAAATAAGGCTTCTTCGTCCTCCGGAAAACCTACACTAGGGCCCAATGAAAAGGCCATTAAGGGCCCAATTGGAGAGGTCAAGGCAATTGCCAAGAAAACTCTAGGACAGAATCCTACCCTGAAGGAAGTTGTCGAAAAGGCTTCGTCGTCAGCGCCAAAACCTAGCGACTTGGTAATGAGGCCACCGCTTTCTTCAAGCGTCTCCAAGAAGCAGCCAATAGTAACAGCAGGAACAACAGCAGCACCACGATCCCCGGCGTTAGTTGCAGGGGTATCTTATGCCCAACAGGTAAGTGGCAGTTCCGATAAGGCTTCCACAATTGAAATTGTAGGTAAGGGCATCACTCCTCGTCCAGCCCCACTGGACGCAGGTAAGCCTCGGCCTAAGACCGGTGCGGGTCTTCAGGCTTTTTTCGACGGGAGGTGGCAGGATGAGAGCTACGGTATGCAGCTCGAGCACATCAATAGATGTCCTCAGAGCGCATACCTGAAAGCGATCTTTCAGGTCATCTCTCGTGAGGAGCTATTCTCCATGGGAGTAATAGCTGGGGGAATGGTCGAGGTGTATACCACGACCCTCGGTAGCGATCTTCCAGGTCATCTCTCGTGAGGAGCTATTCTCCATGGGAGTAATAGCTGGGGGAATGGTCGAGGTGTATACCACGACCCTCGGTAGCGCTACCAAGCTCATGCTTGCGGGCATCGATGTGGATGGTAGACACCTTGTGCCATTCCCACTCAGGGAAAAGCCCACGAAGGTTGTCTTTTCACGGGTCCCAATGCGAGCCAGTCATGAAGACCTCCTGAATTTCCTAGGGAGATTTGGGAAGGTTCATGGCAACGTTCGTGCTATTCCCATTAAAATTGGGGACGAGGGTCTTGGGCGGGGTATTTTCGGTACCAGCCGGGAAGCGTCCATCACTCTAAACAAGGGGTGCACGCTTCCAAGAGGCTTCTACTTGAGCATATCCGGCTCAAGGCACTGGATAGATGTGACTACCGAAGCGAAATGCCATGCTTGCCATTTAGTAGGCCATTTTATTACTGACTGCCCCAAGAGAAGCGGGAAGAAGGCTGATCAGAAGGCTCCCTCGAAGGAAACCACTGCTATGGTAGTGGCTCCGGAAAAGGAACTTTCTGCCAGTACTCAACCTGCTATCTTGGAGCAGCCAGTGGCTAAAGTGCCTGAAGTTGTCCCTGAGGCAAAAAACATTAAGGCTATAAACGGCGCCACGTCGGCACGTGAAAGCATGGCTACCTCAGACGAGGAGTCGATTGGCCATCTAGTAAAAAAAAAAAGAGGACGAGGAGGAAGAAGGTCGACCGGGTGATGCTGCCTCCTCCAGAGCCAGCAAAGCCAGTCGCACCCAAGCGGCCCCACTCGGAGGAGGACGATAGTGGTGCCCGCGGTTCGAAGGTTGTTGTGAGAGAGGCGGAAGCATCTCTCGAACAGCTTTCGGACTGCGAAATGACCGGTAGCACCATGTCGATTGGTAGCCAATTTGAAGTCTCGGAGGGTATGGAAACCCTTCCTAGGGAGAAGATCTCCAAGATTCTTGCCCGGCTCCTGTACAAGAAGAATTCAGATAAAATCTGGAGTATTCTTGTGGAGGAGCTGGGGAGGCCAGAGCTGCTAATTCCTCAACTTCTACTCCTACAAGAGGAGTGCAAGAAGAAGAGGAATTACAGCGGTGTATCTCGGCTAGATCGACTCCATAGGAAGGTGGAGGAGCTGATTCAGGAGCATTGCTTGGCCGATTCTCCTCGTCAGTAGATGTCGCACATTCATCGTTTGAGCTTTTCATCTCTTTGAATGTGTAAGATAGGCTCTCTTAACACCGGGGGTTTAAGTGCTCATAGAAGACTACACAGTACTATCGAACATGTCAAAATGTTCGATATAGACATCGCGCTTCTACAGGAGACGAATTTTACACAAGACACATATACACAACTTGAGCGTTTTGCTTATTTACACACTGGCTATGCAATGTTTGCCACACCTGCGCCTCGTCGAGGCTCAGGGGTGGCAATCATTGTATCCAACAAATTCACACTATCGTCTCCTGTCTATACAGATATCTTCCCAGGCTTCGCTTCTTCCTTGGACTTTGTCGTTCAAGACAAACATATCAAGGTAGTAAACGTGTACCTTCCTCATGACCAGGACATTACAAGACAAGTTCTTGATAGTGTTCAATCCTGTCTGGTGAATTTTAGTGGCGAAACTATCCTCGGAGGTGATTTCAACTGCACGCTAAATCCCTCAATGGATCGGCATTCCGGAGTTGAGTTCAACTCTGTCAATGCTACTCGGTTGAGGAATTTTGTCCGTGTTTTCAGACTCGTGGATATCTATCGTTGGATGCATCCTATGACTAGATCATACACGAGGGTCTCGCGAAATATCCATGGAAGTCTCGCAGGCTCCAGAATCGATAGACTTTACGTCTCACCTGGAATACTAGAACATTTCGTTGGTGTCACTCATGAAGTGTGTTCCGTTAGCGATCACCTTCTTGTAGTGGCAACCAGCACTCTAGTTGAAAGAAGAACTGCATACTGGATATTCAACAACTATTTGTTGAATTCCGAGCAGTTCATCAATGAATTCACTGAATTCTGGCACGATTGGCAAGAGAGGAAAGGTGACTTTCCTCTTCTTAGTCAATGGTGGGATGTTGGAAAGCTCCAAATTCGATCTTTTATCGAAGCGAATTTCAATCGAAGTGGGTATCAAGCTTCTAGCTTGTCGGCCGAAGTATCTCGGGTGGCAGCTCTTCTCCCAACTCAGCCGGAGTTGATTCTTTATTTTAACAGAATAAAGGAACGCTTGGCAACACAAACTTACAAGCACAGCTTGGAGTTTGTGCTGCGCAGCCAATCACGCTGGCTGAGGGAAGGCGATTCTCCAACCGAGTACTTCTTTCAGGCAACTAGACGACGTACTGCTTCTTGTGAAGTCGAATCGATAGTTGATGAATCTGGACAAGTCCTCAACGGACAACAGCTATCAGAATTTATTCGAGACTATTACAGTAGTCTCTACTCTGAATCGACGTCGACAACATCCTCGACCACTCATGAATTTCTTGAGAATATTCCCATTTTCTCCGAAGACAGCAAGGAGATCCTGGATACAGTAATCTCATTGGAGGATATGATCGCTGCGACAAAGGATCTAAGGCGACACACTTCACCTGGTTATGACGGCTTGACTCCAGAATTCTTCATACGTTTCAGGGATTTATTAATTCCTGACCTTTTGGAAGTCTTCAATTCGGCGGTTGAGACACATTCAGACTTTCCTTCTAGTTGGAGGAGGTCTGTTATGCGATTGATTCCAAAGAAAGGAGATTTGCAGAGGATGGGGAACTGGAGGCCAGTAACCCTATGCAATGTTGACTACAAAATCGTCTGCAAAGCATTAGGGGCGATACTCCGCTCAGTGATTGCTTCGGTTATACACCCGGAACAGTCCTATTGTGTTCCTGGTCGTAGTATCTACGACAACATCGCGGTAGCCAAACATTTGTTTGCCTACCATGAACAGACAGGTACACAAATGGCCATGATTTCTCTTGACCAGCAAAAGGCTTTTGATAGCGTCTCGCACGAGTATCTCCTGACTGCTCTCGAGGCATTTGGGTTCCCGCCCAGGTGGCTCGATATCATCGGGAAACTGTATAGAGATTCAGCGATTTTGATTAAGCATCAAGGACAGGTTCTGGCTCCTATCTCGTTTCATCGAGGTATCAGACAGGGCTGTCCATTGTCAGGTATGCTTTATGATCTTTCGTTGGAGCCGCTACTGGTGAATCTTCGTCGAATGCTCGGACAATATTCAGTGCATCTACCATATACCAATGTGAGGCCTCTTATGTGGGCATATGCGGATGACCTTTCTATTTTCGTGACAAGAGATGAAGCTTTTCCGGTCGCTCGTGCTGTTTTCGAACAGTACGAACGTATAGCGGGCGCTAAAATCAACCTTAGCAAGAGTCAAGGCTTGTGGTGTGGAAGGTGGAGAGATCGTACAGATACTCCACTGAACATCCAATGGACTAATACTTGCCTGAAGTATTTAGGTGTGTATATCGGACGCCAGAGTAAATCAAATAATAGCCGCATCGCTCTTGAGAAACTCTCTAGAGCTGTTAACTCATGGCGTAGTCGACTGTTTCCACTATCCCTAATGGGAAGGTCAGTCGTGATAAACTATTTGATTACCTCGTCCATCGTTCATCTGCTAAAGTCTGAGACGTTTGATGAAGGCTTCGTAGGTCTTCTTCAAGCAAAAGCGATAGACGCCTTTTGGTGCGGAAGACGATGGGTTGCTGAAAGCACGCTCTGTCTGCCAGTCAAGATAGGTGGATTAGGTCTCACTAACTTGGTTGTGAAATCAAGGTGTCTCCAAGTGCGTGCATTCCAACGAGTGTTTTGCCAGAGAGACACCTTAATCTCTCAACTGTGGGTGAATGTACTGGGAGGGATCGGCATAGGGGAGTATTACTACCTGCTCTCTGTTCGACCACCCTATCCTCGTGACTGGCCACAGGATCTAATCTCAACGATTCAGACCTGGGGCAGAATCAGGCCAGCATTTCACCTTAAGTGGAATGCTCTGCGGTACACGCAATTCGCGTCGATTCCAATCAGGTTTAATCCTGAATTAATAGATTCAGTGTTCAGTAATGCTCGAGGTTTTGAAGCTGACACGCATACACTGACAGTTCTCGGAGATATTATTGATATCTCTGGAAACTGTCGAATAAACACGAACACTCCACAACTACACGACCTGGCGGCTTCAGCGCGGGAGAGATTTCGCCAACTTGGGATCAGTGACCCTGGCACTAAGTTGGAAGATGCTTTCGTTCTGGACAGACCGCCTCACACACCTTTCAGCACACTTACAACACGTGTGCTCCGTGACGTGCTTATGTCAATAAGACCTCCGGAGTACACAGGATACAACAGATGGCGAACACACCTCGGGGTGAATATGGGCGTGATGGGAGGGATAACTTGCAGAGTGGTCTACAGTTATCCTTCTAGTTACAAAGATGCTGATGTAGCATTCAAATTGCTGCATCACAGTCTTATGCATCCTAATCAGTTGTCACATATCGACCGGCGGGTTCAGAGGATCTGCACAGTTTGTTCTGGTGAAGGCACCTTGTTTCACAGGTTCTTCACTTGTCCAGCTTTGCAGAGTCTAATGGAACTGGTGCGCGATATGTGTCAGTTGATCCACCCGAATTTCAGCATTACTAGGACATCGTTTCTATGGGGACCAAAGGTTTGTAGTCGGGTGAATTGTTTGATTAGCTTTGTGTTGACACTGGCCAAATCTACAATTCACTTGTACTACATGAGAGCCGGAGATGGGAATCAGAACACTGACCCACAACACCACGCACAAGCACTTAAGCGCCACTTCGTTGACAGATTGAAGAGACGTTTACGTCTCGAATATCTGGCAACGAACGCAGACATATTCAACTGCACATGGCAGCCACTATCGTCAGTGCAGGACGGCGCTCTTGTCTTTCGCTGGTGATATCAGGCCACAGCATTTGCAACTCTAGTCCACGGGGCTTCTCCTCGCTTTGGAACCGTTGCAAGTGCTGTGGGAAGGATAAGCGCTCCGTTAGAGATGCTCAGCTGGAGGGATGATGAGGGCAGTTTGTAGAGGTCTATGATACTACAGGCTGCCCTCGCGGGACTCTATAACGGTATCGCGTAAATTTTTCGTTCGTTCGGCTATTAAGTTTTTAATTCGGTTTCGGTCTCGGTGCTAAATTGCAAAATTTTTTGTTTAAATTCGCTCGTTTAGGAACATTTTTATTAGTTTATCTTGGAAATTGGGAACTCATTGGAACTTCCACTTACCTAATTGTCAAAATTGGGACTGGTTCAAAATTTTTTGGTTAAACTTTAAATCTTTTTCAAAATTCTTGTGACCGTTTTTAGACTCTTTTGAGCATTTTGTCTTGTTTGTTTTCCTTTTTGTGTGTCATTCTTATTGTATTACTTGTTTTAATTGTCCATTTTGACTGTTTGTAAGTTAGTTTAGCTAGTGTCTTTTTTACAATTTTGTGCCTTTTGCCAATTAGTTTTAAGGAATTTTTAAAAGAGCCAGAGAGCCAAAAATTAAAGAGACTTATTTACATAAAAAAAAATTATTATTTTTTTTCGTTGGAAAAGAATTACGTTCGTAATTTGGGTGTCCAATTCATTTTGCTCTACCATCATTATTTCGAGGTGTTACAAACGGAATGAGAAACTTAGTATACCCTATAGATTTCATCTAGGGTATAAAAAGGCACAATCACGTTTACTTAAAATATTACAAAAAATATTGACACCAGCATTCCAAAGAACTCTAAAGTTGCTCACCTACCTATCCTGAGGCAGTCTTAAAGTATTTTTAATCTAATCATAAATTGCTTCAGTGGCAATAGGTATAGTGTTAGATTTATCACACTTATCGTCTTAATTATGTACAGGGACGTTAAAGGACAGTTTACAAAGTTTCCGGAGCACAACACTTCAAATTGATTTGAACCCAGAAGCTTCTGATTGATATACTTAATGGCTAACCACCGACTAATCGGACCCCTGAAATTTAGAACAAATATCAATTAATTAGCTTATAACTCCGCAAATTTATGTTTTGTAATAAAAAAACTATTAATTTTATTTAGTCGATTATCGTTTATTTTGTGAGTTTTTAACGAAAATTTGTTTGAAGTCATTTTATCCAACGAAAAGTTAGAGCACTAAATAGGAGAGGATATATAGGAGATATGTATAGTCAGGTCAGAAGAATATCGTAGATTATGAAATCGTTAAAATTTTATACATACACGAAAATATAATGCATTCGACAGTAGGATTTGCCATGCTAATTTCCATTTGATTACCTATGAGTCATCTAACTGATGCCGCAAATCTGCATGAAATATTTATAAAATAACAAGTAAAAAAGCTAGAATTGGTCTAAAACCAATTCTTATGATACCCTAGATGAATGCCCGTATGAAATTTCGTATTGTCACCCTTCTGTGCAAGTTTGATTTTTGAAGTGGTTTTTCGCATATATTTCTAGAACGGTTTGTCGCACAAAAAAAATGATTATAACCAATTTTATAGGATTTCGTATTCTGCAGAAGTTGTTATTACAATAGAAATGTCTTGGACTAAATTTTTATATGGCAACACCAAGAAGGAGTTGCCCGATTTAGTCCATTTTTTAAACTTTATTTGCTAGTATAATGAAAACACCATGTACCAAATTTCAGCTCTCTATATTGATGTGTTCTCAGGCAGTGTCCAAATATATAGTGGAAAACGAAAGTTCTGTATGGCAACCCTACGAAGGAGTTGCTCGATTTGTCTCATTTTCGAACTTAATTTTACTTTTTGTTTTAAAGTCCGTGTACAAAATTTCAGCTCTCTAAGTATACGCGTTCTCGAGTTATCGTGCACACAGACGGACGGACGGACATGCAAAAATTAAAATAACTTTTAATTTTATACATGGGTGTCCAATTCATTTTGCTCTACCATCATTATTTCGAGGTGTTACAAACGGAATGACAAACTTAGTATACCCTATAGATTTCATCTAGGGTATAAAAAGGCAACAAACTATTGTACAAATATTCCTTGTGTTTGTTCAATACATCTTTGGATATCATCTAGAATATCTTTAAATGGAGCTCCATTTCCCTCTAAAGCTTGATTTCATTACCAATTTTTTAATTCCTTGTCGATAAAGCAACTTTGTAGGCCATCGTACTCTGTTATAGTCTTTTTTAAACGTTAACAAGCGATATTCTGCTTGTATATATTTGTCTGTAGCCCTCTTCAACTTAAATTTTTATTGCGTTTATTTGAGGAGCATGCAGAGTACTTATTAAATTTTATCGACGATTATAATCGTTGTTTTGAATTTGGAACTGCTCGCAGTCCATTTTGAATTTTATGCACCTCTTTTGTACAAAAATTTACTGTAACATACAATTCGTGAATGCGAGCAATGGTTTTAAAGAGATCATCACACTGATCCATATCTGTTGACATGGCATTTATATTATATCTTTCAACAAGTTGTAATTATTGAAGCATTTCAACAAATTTGCATTGCTTCACCTTATTATCAATAATAAATTGCCTACCTAGCATTGTGCAACAAACCAAGCGTCTGCAGCACTGACATATATACAATGGACTGCTGACGCTACAAAATTGCTTACATTATTTGACATTATTATGGGATCACTTTTCTATGATTGTCTCTTTTTGGTTTATCGACTGGATTCCACTGAACTTGAAATAATAAGTTCTATACGAAATCCACCCATAGTACAGTTTCAGTTCAGTGGTTTTCCAAATGAATATATAGAGTAGAAATAGATGGCAATACAGAATTTGTAATGCTTTCTCTGTCCCCCATACCTACTTTTAGGGACAGGTAGACAAAAGTTACGTAAATTTATGTCTTTAAAACTTAAGTTTAAAAAATATTTGGTGTTGTAGAAGATAAGCTTCCAAGAATAGAAATAATTTCGAATACATCTGTAATTTGCTGAACTTTTAGTATGAATATTAAAACGAAAATAAAACTTGAAATTAAGATAATTGTCACACCCTGCCAAAAAAAGTTGACCCATATGAAATAGAAAATCAGGCAGTCCATGTTATATATGTAGGTTTTGAATGGATTGTTATTATTAATGTTAATTCAAATGCTTTATTAGCCAGTTAAAACTAAAGTTCTATCAAATTATAAGCCACATATAGGAATTTTAAAATGACAATTATGCAGGAAAATTTAGTTTTCATGTGCACTTCATTAGTGTAGTGCATTGCAAAAATGCAAGAATTCTCGTCATCATGTCGGCAGATGGAAACTATTTGGTGAGGCCACTTTATAAGATCCCAGCGCCAATTAGGCAACAATCATAGCATGTTTTCCAAATTTAGGATCCAACTTTTAAAAATAACTGGGTAAACTCAGCCTTCAGCCTTGATTTTTGCAAAAGATATTCAAATACGAATGCAGTAAATTTTATCAAAGCAACATCAATGAACGTTGGATATTTTTAATTAATGGAATATGCGCTCAACCGAGCTTCATTTAGAGTGACAGAGCTAGAAAGTTCATAGGCTGAGTGTTGTTATGAATTTGCCCAACGAATGCAGTATAAAAATCGAAGTCAAAATAAATTAAATTAATTTTATTTAAACATTTTGTTGGAAAATCTTTTCTAAAAAAAAAAGAATCACTAAATGATTACAATTATAGCAATTTATAAACCAATACTTATCTTGAAGCAACATAGCCGCCAGGTCGAGACGAATTTCATTATTGTCGCTCGGGGCGACAGTCCCGTCACAATGTTTATGACATGGATGAAGAAAAGCACCTGAGCATGGCATAAGCAAAAATTCTTGTTATGGAACACCTATCGTTGGTCATAAATAAAAAGACTACAAACAAGAAATGAGAGATTGAAATATGCTGTAATCGTTAGTGAACCGAAATGCCACAAGACTTATTAGAGTTGGTACAACGTTTTATTTGACAAGATCTCTAGGTCGTCATATATTGACGCCAAAGTATCTCTGATAAATGCCTTTCTATGTATTGCATCTTGAACAAAACTACCGGAAGAAAAATGGATAAACAAATAATACTAGCACAACACTTTCCAGATATGTGACTCAAACTGAACACAAATTAAAAAAAAAACGCCTTCTCATAATTTGCAGTAATTACTTTTTACAGTACTTAGCTATTTCACTTAATATTCTTACGGACAAGCACAATTGTTTGCAGCCATATTTGAGAAAAATATCGCCACAGTAAATCAGCAAATAAAGTTCAATTTACACGGCAAAAATAGCCCAAAACTACAGACTGCTTCCTTAACCCCAGGAAATGTCAACTACCAATGACATTTCAGAACTATCACTGTTGTAAGCATATATCTGGTAATATCGCAAAACGAAGGGGGAAAGAGACAGAAATAAGAAATGGTACCATTTTTCCCCTTAAGAAATGGATACGGCCGAGCAGTCCATAGTATATATTTCAGTATGCTCCACATATATTCCTGTGAATTATTTCGCGAGCGCAGAGTTCTATGGCGTGTATTTCTGCCTGAAATATGGTTGGTGAGGCCTCCAGTACCTTTGCGAGATAGCACCTTGGCCCATATATGCCCACGCCTGTTTTACCTTCCTTCCTGGATCCATCCGTCTACCATTTAAGAGATCATTTTTCAAAGGGTAGGTTCCCAGTGTGCCACTGTTGACGATCCCCCAAGATCGCCTTAAATGGTGATTCAAAATTATGGCGTTTCAGTATGACGTCTGAAATTGAGTTGGCTATCGGGTCCTCCATGAAGTCCCGAAGAACTTTCAGGTGGCCAACCAAATTGTTTGTGCTCACGAGGTTTGCTGTTTACAGCCAAGTTGCACTAAGTATGGCTTCCTTCCCTAATATACAAATGTAAAGGCAGTAGGTCCGACATGGCCTCTAAGGCACAGTTGGGCGGTACGAATGGCAACAGTTACTCCTAGACATGCAAGAAGTTGTAGTTTTTGCAAACTAGCTTGAGCCGTCTTTTGTTTTGTTTTTGGCCATGAAACGAGTGGGGCGTATGTGACCATGGGACTTGATAACGTAAAATCCGCTTTAAAAATAGATTTTTTCATATTCTATTTCTTTACAATCAAAATTGGACATACGAAATTACATACAGGCCTTAGAACAACTCTAGTTTTTCTTTGTATAGTTTTAAAATTAATTGCCATTTATGCCAATGTGCAGCTGGTGTGCATTGCAAGGATTAGATAAAGATTATGAGCTGTACAGAGGAGCTTTCAAGACTGTGCCTTGGAGATTTTATGCTTTGGGGATTTTATGCCTTGGGTTGTTAGTCTTGAGGATTTTTTGCCTAGGGAGTTTTGTGGCTTGGGGCTTCCGTGTCTTGGGATTTTCTACCTTTCCGATTTTATGTCTTAGAGTTTTCCGCCTTGGCGACTTCCTTTGCTTCGGTACAAAATTCTTAAATCAAAATACCAAAAAGTGTAGATTTCTGCATTTTCCAAGAAAAACTCTTAGAAATTTCAGTTTTACATTGATACAATGCAAAATTGTCCTAAATTTGTATGATATATTTTTTTGCTTTGAAATTTTTATTTCTTTTGTAATTTTCTTACATTGTTTTTTTATTCTTTGTCTTCTCTTTAAATGTAAGCTCAATTTTACTTTCCATATATTTCACTCCAATTTAAATTAAAAAAAATACACCTCTATTAAAAAAGTTTAATTTAATAATAAGTGAAACTTTAACAACATTGATAGAAGTTTTTTAATATTTGTTGTGTCACAGACTTGTCTTATGCCCAACACATATCAGAAATTTCAAATTTTCAAGATACATACATATATACCTACCTTTCATAATCCTGTAATATTAAGAACTTATTTTATTCGAGGGAGGTTTTTGAAACTAGCATTTTTATCTTAATTAGTCCAATACAGATTTATCTCACTAGCTTTTAACAGTCGATAAAGCATAGCATTTGGTCGGTTTTGATTTTGTGGGAAATTCTCCTTTATAGGAACTTTCATGCCTTAAAAATCATCTGAAACGTATCTGGGTGTCGGCCCATTTTTTTATTAATATAGACTTAATTACACAAAAAACGAAGGTTTTTAAATTGATCATCATCAGAGCGGTCGAATAAATAATTTTGATATTCTAAAACTTTAGTTGATGGAACCGAAACTACTGGTTCGATCATTCTAATTTACAACTGGCACGAACCGTCTGATTTCGTTTTGTACTATACCAATTTCTCAGTTGTTATATTTGAGTGAAATGCAATGCTTACACGAATATAGAAGTTTATATAGGTGGTATATATGTAGTTTTAGGCAGAGTACAGTTCTGTAAAAAAGACAATTTTTTGACTTTAGGTATTTCGAGCGTGGGGACAATGTAACTTGAGGATTTTGTAACTTTGGGAATCTTATGCGAGGGGATTTTTACAGAATTCTTCATCAAAAATAATCGAAATTTTATCTGCTAGGGATTGGTAGTCATCGTATCTACAATGCAACTTTTTCCTATTAAGCTTGTCTCGTTGTATCAGCCAGAGCGTTTCTACTCCGATTTTGTTATTAAAACTTAGCAAAAGTTGTTTTTCAGCAGAAAATTATTGCGTACCATTTTATGTAATCACTTTGATTATTATTATATGTAGGTGTTGAGGAGATGGTCGGATAACCGACCTATATGTACTGCTGCATAAAAATCTGTATGTCCCTACTGTTTAAATTCAGTACACGTTCACCCTTTCCAGGATGGTTATTATCTTATTAGTGACAGTCAGGACTTCTGATGGGGTTATGCTTATGAATCACTGCACTGAAACCACTGCATAGACAGTGTTACTCAATCTAATTATCAAATACTAAACCTACCATGACGGGTCAAATGACCCATTTTAAACTTTTTGTCAGAATTTCTTGGAAATAACATTGTCACATCGCCATTTTCCTTTACGACTTTTATTAAGAAATACGTCAAATGTATTTTTCAAGAATTACTCCTCAATTGTTAATTTTTTTACCGAGAATTATATGTACTCTGCCCTAACTACCGCAAGGGGTCATTTTACCCGTGCAAAGATTCTGTATCTTTATTCGTATTTCTTGTGATAAAAACCGCTAGATTGGACATTTTTGTTACTGTGTGATATATTTTGCTGCATTGTGTTATATAAGTTGTTGGCTGACGGATGAATAGCCAATTTCACTCTACTTCAAGAGAGTATTACAGTAAAATTTCAAGTTATAGTTCTATTTTGCGAATCAAGAATTCTTATTTCATCATTTTACTAATAATTCGTATCCCAAAAATGTCCAAACATTCAAGAAATTTGAAATCATTGGAAATTATAAATTATATAGATGAAGAGTGTTCGGAATTTAGAGGAGGAACTATCTGAAAGTGAAGTGAATAACATAGAACAATATATCATTTGACACTACGGACGAATCTGGGTCCTCATGTCAAGAAAGTGAAGACGAGAATGTTTTGAATGTACGAAGAGGACAAAAGAGAAACAGACCGTTATCGAGTTCAGAAAGTGAAAGTGATGTGGAAGACCGATGTACTGAAATTGCGGCTGATGGTACAATTTGGCAAGAAATTGTACAAGGCTCAACACCTGGACGAGCTCCAATTTATAATATTTTTAGGGTGGTTGTAGGCCCGACAGCATATGCCAAACGAAATATTATGAAGGGTAAAGTAAGAACTGCATTTTCTTTAATTATTGACAATCGTGCAATGGAGCACATAAGAAAATGCACAGAAGAAGAAGCCTCTCGAGTATTGGGAGCTCAATGGAATCTCACTCCTGCAAAAATAAATGCTTTTATTGCTCTTCTATATGCAGGTGGCGCATGAGCAGGTGTGATTTTGTGAAATTATGCGGTTTATCAGGTTTGATAAAAAAAAGCCAACGTAGCCAGCGTTTACAAAGAGATAAATTTGCTCTAATGTCTGAAGTATGGTACAAATACAACGAGAACAGCCAAAATTGTTACAAGCCTGGGGAATATGTAACTATCGATGAACAGCTTTTCCCAACAACAGCGAGGTGTAAGTTTACACAATATATGCCGAACAAAACGGATAAGTTTGGTATCATATTCTGGATAGCATCTGATGTCAGCACCAAATACATCATAAATTGATTTCCATATTTGAAAAGTGAAGAAAACAGAGGAGCTTCTAGTCCTCTTGCGGAATTCGTTGTTCTCAAACTAATGGAACCGTTCACAGGATGCGGAAGAAGCATCACTACAGACAATTTCTTTACGAGCGCATCACTAGCTGTAAAACTACTAGAAAAAAGAACTACTATTCTTGGAACTATCCGCACAAATAGAAGAGAATTACCAAAATTCGCCAAGCAGGCGAAAGATGGTATTCCACGCTTCTCCACAAAACTATGTAAATCGAGTCATTGTTCACTTACCATTTATAAAAGTAAGCCAAACAAAAAGTGCTTCTACTAAGCTGAAAGCATAAATCTATAAGAATTGAAACACATGGCAAGCGTATACCTGAAATGATTAGATTTTACAACAGTACTGAATACGGTGTAGACATTACGGATCAAATGGCCAGAAAATACTCCGTGAAATCGAAATCGCAAAGATGGTCTGTGCAGATTTTCTTCAATATACTTGACCTGGCTGGAATCAACTCATTAATTTTATACAGGAAACAATCGGCGAAAAAATCTCTAGACAACAATTTTTATTCCAATTAGCTGAAGAACTTGTCGAAGATTTTCAACATAAGCAACAGGAAGAAAAAGAAAATATACAGAAAACGTCAAAATTCACGTTCGGATTCTAATGTGCAAAAGCGAAAAAGGTGCTAAATAGGTTTATGCAAAGAAAACAAAACTACGAAAATCTGTTTGAAATGCAACAAATATGTGTGTGAAAAATGTACCTTCGAGAACCCAATAATTTGCAGAATATGCGGTGAACATGAATAAACCTAACCATATTATTTATTTGTTTTCTAAATGTGAGATTCAACTGAAGCATATTTCACTTTTTTCTTGTATTATTTTTATGTTTTTTAAATTAAAAATAAAATATATTTTGAATCGTTATTTTAAAAAAATTGTTTTATCCATGTACCAAATTGGCCTAATTGATATATTGAACGATTCGGACCAAAACTTGTCAATATGTCGGGATAATTGATGTTTTCCGAAAAAGTACCTTGATACAAGTAATTAAAGTAATTAAAAATATTCCCCTTACTCCTGTACTATTTTGAGAATTGGTACCTTTCTTTTATTTGCCACATTTCCCGAGAAAAATCAACTGAATTCTATCAATTAATCACTCTGTAGATAACGGTTTTCTTCTTTGACAGTATATATATTTCCTTCTCTCATTGGTCTATGAATTGTACTTAATGATAGATTTAATAGAAATTACAACGAAGATATGCTAAGAGATTTCCGTACAATGGGCAGAAGAAAATTTTATAAGTTCATTGCTAGATAGAGCATCAATATAATTCAGCTAACTACAATAGCTTAGTCCTAACAAAAACGATGTTCTACATATAGTATAGTTAGATATGCTAGGGCAAGGTCGCCCAACTATTTTTCAACGTGGGCCATTTTTTCAATTCATTACCGATTGACGGGCCAAAAACAAAAAACTACCAATCAAGCTCACGACTGTAACTCTAAGCATTGTAGGTAAGTGGTAGGTGGGTCCATCATATCTTGGCAATCAAGATATTTTAAAGATGTATAGGAACAGTCAGAGCCACGTTGAAACTACGGAACTATCCTAACCTAATTTTATTAACATGTGCAAGGCTGAGTGTGTGAATAAATAAAAAATCACGCTGTTAAGTACATATATACATAGGTATTTATTTCAAATAAAAAAATTAATGGGATTTCTGAACAGGTTTCTGAGCTAATAATTTTTCAATATTTGGTTTCAAATCGGAGGTCGATAACAGCATCAAATCAGAAATATGTTTCGCTGACAGTGACTTGCGGCATTTATTTTTCAGATATGTAAGCGTTGAAAAAGCTTTTTCAAATACGTATGTTGAGCTAAACCTGCATATAATTTGCAAATCTTGTCGCGCATCTCTGGGTAGCTATCTTTTGGTACTAATTTCCAAAATTGTTCATAGTCGTTTGACGACGGTTGAGGTTGTGAAGTCACCGATTCCAAAAACCGGTTAGGTTAGATCGTAGATCCTAGTTACAACACGGATATGAAATTTCGAAACTGTAAATTCGTCTGAAGGTACTTACCTAGTTGCTTTTTGTTTTTACTAAAACACCAATTTCAGTATTAGGTCCTTCAAAAGATAACTGCTAATGTGCCAGCCAACCACTCCAATTGATAGGTAACTGAATTCAAATAAAGGTAAAAAACTTACACGAAACGAACCAAAAATGACTTTCAATTTTTGAATCTGTTTGTCAACGCAAAAGTTCACTCACTCACATTATTGACATGTTAGCGAAGTGACTTTGTATATGTTTCATTCCATCATTTTTGTTCTTCCCTTTCAAATTCATAGTGTTGAAGGTTTTGGTTTGTTTTGGACTTGACGCATTGGAGCAGGAAAAACCTTGAAATAACCGAAGCTAAACAAATTTTACTAACAAACTTTGTACCACTGAAATTTATTCCTAATTATAAATTTTTTTACAAATTACAAGTTTTACAGCGCTTATGTACAAACAATACCAGCGTCAATGTGTTAGAAATAGCTACATGATATTTGCTCATTTTTATCTTCTTTAGTTATTACCTCGTTAAGGCGAAGAGTTAGAAAGTAATTACGTATAACTCTGTCTCATTCTTTCATTGTTTGTTTAGGTTTAAATTTCAAAGTGGCGATTGGCGGGCAAATTCAAATGCGTTAGCGGGTCACTCTGTGGCCTGCGGGCCTGGGGTTGGGCAGCCTTGTGCTAGGGTATATCACGAGTGAGCTCTAGTAGATGTTGCAAAGCCGGGCAATCAAAAATTCTATAAAACAGGGTGATTTTTCACAACTACAAACTTTGTATATCCTCTGGACAAATAGATCTACCCCTGAAGCAGAAATGTGTTATAAAGTCTTTTCCACTGTGGTGCTGTGACGCCATGGTAGCTTATAGATTTTGCAACAATTTATGGTTCATTAAGCGTATATACATATAAGTACCTACATACAAATTTCAAACAAAAGTTTGCAACTACATTTTTAAGAAGAAATTACTGTGCGCTTTTGTCTACGTTCATAACTTAACAGCACATGCAATCCAGCTCGCTTGGATCGTAGTGGGCTACAAATTCGTATTAGCTCACATTGTGATTACTTCTGTTTAGTTGTCATGTGACGGTAAAATTTCCAATTATATCGTAAGGGTAGAAGTGTTGAATGTATAATGTATAAACTAATGCAGTAACGGCGGAATAAACAAAAAATCCTAAAAAAGCACAAGCAGTCTTAAACTTTTAGACCTTTCCATTAATTTTCAAATAAAATGATTATAATGAATATTGTCCACAAAGAAGAGAAGTTCATCCGAATATTTACCTACTTAGTACTTCCTTGGCAGGGAGGACCCATATAATTTCCTATCAAATCGTGGAGAAATAACATCATATTTAAAGTATTCAGATAAAATAAATTCATCCGAAATCATTTCCTGCGTAAATCCATATCCATTCTTATAAATGCTCCTTGGATGATGACTTCGGGTATCACTTTTATAAATTTCCATTAGTGAGGGCTACATTAGAATGACAAAAAAAAGAAAGAAAAAAAAACAATGAAAGAAGAAAAAGGAATTTTATCTTTATTTTTATAAATCAGTTTGCCATAAAAGGTCCCTATAATTTATACGATTTCAAATCTTATTCTCGAATTCGTAAAATGGAAAATCCTTCTACGAACCGCATACTAAAATTATACTTTAAACAGTTTTTTATTTTATTTTTTCTTTAAGTAGTAGCGACAATCGAGTCTTAATTATAAAATTCAATTATTATTCAGCCTGTCGCAAGTTTTAATTATTATCCTATCGCTGCAATGGTTACCTTGGAGGCAGTATAGTGAAACTTTTTAATGAAATATTCTCATCTATATGTATATAACTTTGAAGGATTACCACAACTGTATAGATGCATACATACAAAAATATTTTAAAATAGAGGAAACCAATCTAAGAAGTGAAATTTTCTCTTCTGTTCTACACAATAATGTACACTTCTGCATTAAGTTTTTTAATTAAAATAAAAAGAAAAAGAAAATCGATATAACTTGCAAAAGAATGAATCTAGTTCACCTTTAGGTTGCCCTATAATAATTTAACTGTAAATATGTATGGTGTTACGACTCATCTGCCCAATGATCCTAATCACAACCATAAGGATTACATCAATATATTGCACTGTACAATATGTTGCTGCATCATAATTTCACCATGAAAACATAAATTTGATTCATTTTAACTTTAATTTCAATTAAATCTCACTCTTACATATTATAATAAAATAGAATTATGCATAAATTTCAATTTATTATCAAACCACACATTCCACTCTTACGGTATGCGTACTAAGCTACATACCGTGTCTTTTTCTTTCTCGTATGTCCACAGCCTTAATTCCTCTAGTCGAATTGCATGTATATGCATACAATTATTCTGGCCACCTTAAAATTAGTATTTTAAGATAACAATAAGAGACTGTCTTCAGACTGATATACACTCAGTGTTGCCACGCATATAATTTATATATGGTAGCAATTAATGACGTTAGAGTGTTTTCTAGTAAAGCTAAGAGAGTTTTTGGTCGTAGCTATTGCATATAGCAATATGCTACATGTAAAATGCTGATGCATGTACGCTGGCCTTAAAATAAACCGCATACAGAGCGCACCCGACCGAGAGTAATGCTTCCTCGAGCTCAGAGTTGTACGCGGAGGTGATGGAGAAGAAGAAGAAAAGGTGATTTTTTCGAAAAAGGGGTGGAAAAAGTTTTGGTTGTAATTACAGACGAAAAGTTTTAGAAAAGAAAAAGACAAAAAAGAGCGTGAAAATAGAAGGTCTGGACGAACATATCCAACCCGTGAAAGGCTTATCGCTGATGTTCGTTAGATGGTAGGGGAATAAAAATCAGCATCATCTGGAACTGTAGAAGCTGGGAAGCTGCTCCCCAGATTGTCAAAAATAAGCAGCCAACGAATTTGGAAATTGATTAGATAAACGAAATCCGATAACTTCAAGAAGCAGTCCGTCAATCGGCTGAAATTCCTGTGGCAGAGCCTTGTAGCTGAAATCAAGGAAGGGCATCGCGCAATGGATCAAGGTGAAACAGTAAATTAATTACGGATATAAACCTACATACCCATATGCGGAATTGATCTTGATGGAAAAATTTATTAAGTAAGCCTTAAAAATTATCGAAAATTTAGAGGTTAGTGGTCAGGCATAACGTACTAAAATGAACAGATCATTATGAATATCTATGGCAATAGAGTAAGTTCTTGAAAATATCTCAACAGTTGAGATTGTGACTCCAATACATTACCTCCATGCAAGGATATGAGACAAAGTCAAAATAATTACAAGACATTTTTTTTATTATTTTAAATTAAATAATCAGATCATATTTACCTATATTTTAAATGCAATAATAAGATAATAATTTCCTATATTTTGAATGAGATAGTTAGATAACCTTTTTATTACATCTCAAATAAGATAAGTACATAACTTTTTCCTAGATTCTAATTGAGATATGTAGATGATATTATTCTTACACCTCAAAAGAGAGATCGCGGCTATTCAATGACCTATTTCTCGGATTCAGGATTATTTGCTAAAAATTTAGGTCAACATTGAAATATTAAATGTGAAATTTACGTTATTCAGATCAATTTTAAATCTTTATTTGTATATTATAGTCTAAACTATTATTCATGTTTCATAAGAATTGTTCTCAAAACTTAACCCCAGGGAACCACAGTACAACTTTTGCTTTCTTTGCTATTCTTGCCATTTCAGTAATACCTTTAGGATGAGACTCCAGAAGGCCTTCTAGAGAATAAAACATCATCAGGTGACATGTAAGTACCCACATAAAAGTTTCGTAAGCATGTGGTTATTCCTTCTGGTTTCCTTCGAGATCGTTCATTCAAGTTGAAGTTTTTTTTCACGCAGTAAGCGTAAATATGGGCTAGTTATTCAGCAGTGATTTAATTGATAGCATAAAGGTAGGCTTAGAGCAACACTTTTACTTTAGTTTTGTATGTTATAGAGACATCTATTTTGAGATGTTCAAAGATTTCTTACGAATTTTCTCAAATAACCCTAATCCTATATAGGCTGAAAATTCCGCACATACTGATATTGTTGTATACTTAGCATAATAGCGTATTTGAAATGATTGGACTTGTAATATTGATTAATTACACGAGACATTTATAACGCAATGATCCGTTGAACGTTTTCTTTCTTCCCTCCTCTTCCTGAAGCCCTCTGCATGAAGGTCATCTAGGTCCGCCTAGTCTGCTCTGGTCTCTCTTTACAGGTCAACAAAGGGACTTTGGAAAACAATGCCACCCAAAGTCAATGGGAGGATGGGGCTTGGCAAGGAAGGGATGCCATCTGCGCCTTCAGTGGAACGTAGGTAAGTGACGTAAAGGCCCCTTCAGGACTGAGTGAGTGCCCTTTTTTTTTTGTATGCAGGCATGATACTTTTTTTTTTGATCATGGTTGGTGACAGCGGCAGGTTTCTTTTGGGAACCCCCCCCCCCCCACTCTCCGCCACATAGCCTAGGTGCTAGCATTCCGCCCTGTGTTATCGCTGTCATCGAGTGATCTGTCAGCTCATGCTGGCAGTTTCGACTTCACGTCCTAACCAATCACTCAACATACAACCATAACAAGACCATGAACATAACAACTGACTTTCCATTTCCAAGAAATGCCTCCAGTATTAATTCATTTAATTCAATTATTATTATTAATTATTTGCCGACTCTATAACTTTTTAACTCCCGATTTTCGTTCAAAAATGCAATTTACACTTAAATGCATTTTGTTATAGCATTGAAATGCTTTTTAAATGCAAATTGTAAAATTAATTATATTTTAAATTGAAATGATTTTTCGTTTTCAGGGTCAAATTAATGGCACATCAATTTATCAGGGTTCCTGAGTCACAGCTGGGAGCACTTTCCATAATCTCACAGCTTGGGCTAGAAATTGATTGAGATTGTAGATTGTTATTTAAAACACAGTTAATATAAACATTTCAGCTGGACTGGGTCCTCGAACTGGTCTGGGTAAATGAGCCCAAACCAACCCCTTTGGGTCTCCAGAAATTATTTTTTTCTAAGGATTAGAGAAAAATGGAAGAATAGGGATGAAGATGAAGATTTCTTAAGAATTCGTATAATTTTTGCTAATTTCCATCTTTGGGAAAGTACGAGGAGGTTATAACAGCGTTAGAGTTTTATGTAAGATACGGTAGTAAAATAATTAAAATAATAAAGCAGAAATGTATGCGGTCAAGATCCATTACGTTCGATCTTTCACCAACAACTGCCGTCTGTACCTTCCTTCAAAACGAAAGTAAGTCAAGTGACGCTAAGTATTTTTGAATAACAAAAAATATGTGCCACAATATACAATTAAGCGTATTATTGTGAAAGGTCATTTGATAAGTATTAAAGCAGTGAAATTACTAATTTAACAATTCACTTTTGAAATTACCTTTTCTTGCTTATGGAATGACTTTACATATGAAGACGAATAGTAGGAAAATAAATTCAGATTTGATTCACACGTCTACCGTAGTTTTCACTGCTCATTAATTCGGCTCTTTAGCCTACACTGATCATAAAGCGGCATTTCAGCAAAATCAATAAAGCGCCACATAGCCTTGCCTTGCTACATTTTACAGAGAGCTCTCGGACAATAAAGCGGCAAATTAAGCCTAACACCAATCATTACATTTTATAAAATAAACTATGATTTTTACTTTGGGTTTTACAGATGGGAGCTCATTTCTGGGTGCCGTTTTTACATCGATAGACGAAAACGCTGAACCGAAAAACTAATTTTGCTACATTGCAACACCGAATATTTCCAACTAAACTTATATTGAAATATCGAAAATATAAAATAATAAGAAAAGAAAAAGGTTAATGGGAAATATTCGTTGTTGCAGTTGCAGGGTTTAGTTTTCGTCTATCGATGTGATAAAGGCACACAGAAATGAGCTCCGACCACGCCACTGGTTATATAAGCTTTTGAAAGGGAAAGAAGCTTTTCGAAATTATTCAGACCTTTCTTATCGAAGTCGTAACCATGGTACAAGGAATATAAGGTATGCTGGTATCTGAACGTGTTTTCGCCATCTTGATAGCTTTATGCTTTCTATGACCTCAAAAAAGAGCCACTTTCCTTGTCGATGGCATTAGGTTAAAATATGCACAATGAATGCATCACTGACATATAATAAGAATGGACTGAGCCATCCTATTTAATTCCTATAGTCAAAAATGGCACAAATTTTTAATAAAATCTGTTTGTCTCTTTCAAGCTCAAAATGTACACTGAACTGTAACCAATTTTGGGAACAGTACGGCTGTATTAATTGGAATACACGGGAATTGACATCAAAATGTAGACAAATATATTATTTATATACGTCTATCTCTTACAAGCTCAAGCATATTTGACATCAAATCTGCAGAGGAACACATTTTTCAGTAATATTGAAAATTTATTTTTGTGTTAATTAAAACGAGTTTAACTTCCTAAACAATTTTCATTTAATGCAATACGATTTTACAACACCTTTAGTGTTTCCAATCTACAAATAATAACTAATTATAAATCGGTGTGCATTTGTACGAAATAAAGGGTTTTCACAGTTGTGTTCAAAGTTGTAATTTACTTTTAACATTTTGTTATCGTAAACTATCTATATTTCTCCTACTTTAGTTTCCTATTTTCGTTGAGTTTAAATGTTTTTTTTTTTTTAATTAGACTATACATATTTATTTATTTATAGGATGCAATGAAAAGATTCTATGTTCAGTGGGTATCCTTGAAGAAGTTGATTCTGAAAACCCAACATTAGGTTGGTTTTCACAAAATGAAGATTTTGTTTTAAGAGTAGGTAGTCGTTAAAAGCTGTAGATTAGAACAGAGCAATACTTGCAGGGATCAGATCTTGAATTTGGAGAAATAGATGATTTAAAACATGATAGCGCTCGGAAAAGAAAAATGAAAAAGACTTATCCAAAAGAAGAAATACAGGAGATGCAAAATAAATATCCTTGAAAGAACTTATTTATACCTCTAAAGGTTTTTTGAAGAAAATCATTAAATTAGCAGAACAAATAGAGACTTAAGAAGGAAGGCTAAATTAATCAAATAATAAAAAATAAAATAGTAAAAATAATAATAAAAATAAAATAAAATAATCATTTGAACAGAAAATGGTATTAAGTTCAATTATTCCTATGTTCATTTGAAAAAGTAGCTCGTTATGACGCCATAGAAAGCTTTAAAGAGCTTTCATTTGATACCAGCATACCGTATATTCTTTGTACCATGGTCGTAACTAATTTCCCGTACGAAGTCGTGTCAACCGCTTCATACATTTTTCGAAATGAACTCGGGCCGAAATCGATTCCGAAATCGGAAGATTTTCCGATATTATATTATCACTTCGAAAGGAAATCGAAAAATTTGGTTTGCTGGGACACCATACATTAATATTGCCTTGCAGGTGTAGATTTTTTACCGCTTCCTTATTTCTTGTTTCGTGTTTCTACACAAGCACTAACTATAGATAATAAATACCAAAAAATTAATAATTTCCAGATAACGTACGCGAGTTAACAATATATCACCAGTTGCATTCATTTAGGTGGATAAATTGAATTTGGTTACCACAGAGCTTTCTTTTCATTTTCAATTCTCTGACAGGAATATTTTCGATCTACTCGCCCGCTTTGAATTGTTCTATTCGATATATCTGACTATAACAAATAAAGGACAACGGCGATTGATTATTTGTCTTATTCGTCAATTTTGAAAAACTGCCCGATGCCTAAATTCTTCCGTCTTTATTCCACATGACCTCTATTTCGATTTATTTCTCCAGGACTAATTTACATAAATGAAATCATGGACAAAATTTCTATATTTTTCTCACTAAGGCACAATGTGAATCATATGTGGTACAATTGATCACAACGTAAGACTTGTGAAGATATGGATCACTAAATACTGGTTGCTCGCCCACCGCTGTTGTATATAACGAAATTCGATTGCGCGTTTTGTTATTATCTTCCTTTGAATTCAGTTACACTTTTTATCACATTCGAAATGGAGATTATGATGAATAATATTTCGATTTTTCTCTGACTAATTGCCTTCAATTGAAATTATACAAATCACGTCCTGTGATTGTTAATGTGAAACTTTTGGAAATTAATTCACTGTTATATCTAGATCATTGACAAACAAGAGAAAAAGTTGTAATTTGTCTAAGAACAATAATAATAATAAAAGTTAAATATACTGAATAAACTAAGTTTTGTATGGCAACACTGAAAAGAGGATGTCCCATAAATTCATGATTGAAATTGTATTTACTACTTTTGCCCGCTGTAGTCAATTTTTCAAATTGTATTTACTGTTGCTATGAAAATGCAATGTACAAAGTTTCATTTAGATACGTAAACGCGTAAGTACGGAGTGTCTCAGTAGAAAAGAAATGGTCAAACTACAAAATTAATAGAACAATAGCAACTTGTAATAATCCAATCTTTTTTCTTTATTATAATTTTCTTATATTCAAATATATTGAATGTCTAAACAGTTTCAGTTTTCCAGACTTTCACACCTTTCACCAAAACCTATGTTTCAAATGTTTCCTCTGATTACAAAGTTCTTTGGAAGACATCTCATTGTTCTTGAAATACGTCTTTGAAATACATATTTTCCCATTCCCTAAAATGTTCTGTCTTCAAATCAATTTATCATGCCTAATTTAAGTAACCCCCCGTGGAACATGCTTTCACCCTTGAACTTTGCTCATTAGATAGAAATCTTCCAATTTGTCAATTTTATGCTGATTTTGAATAAACACAGATTGTAAGGACGGATATTGTCTATTAAAGCTTTTTCTCCGTTCAATCTGTCAGAAAAAAAATTTGTTTTTTTAATACAACAAAATAAATCTTCCTAAGCTACCATTGGGACAGAGCCCAGAGACCTTCGACCCAGCTTAATAAAAGTTGAAGTAAAATTATCAATTTTTGTCCTCTAGGCAGCAGGACAATTAAAAAGGTTTCAAAGAAAATCAAATTAAAAAAACAGTCCCTGCGAAAGGTCTATTGTATTTGGCCAATGTCACCGGAAGGTACAAGAATATTATAACTGAGTAAATTTGGAGGGATTTTGTAAACATTTTCCTGAATATAAATGGACAATAATTATTTATGATTTAAGAATTCCTTTTGGGGTGTAATCCTAGTCTTATAAGGAACGGTCGTAAATAGAAATATGAAAATGAAATATTTTATTAAAGGAAGGAAAATTTGGTTTTTAGAAAAGAAAGATTTTAAAAAAGGAAGAAAAAAAGGATACAAGAGAAGTTTTATTTGACATAAGATTCGTTTTCGTCCACATTGAAGATGAAATTCATGATAAACGCAAAAAGGCAAACAGCTCTGAGACCTGAAATTCTCCGCGGGCAGAATGACATGAATTCGAGTGTATCATTTAATTGGATTCAATATTGAAACACTTACTGAAGTATTCATTTTCCATAAAATGCTCTCAGTATGACTTCACTTTATTCAACCTTTACACATTCCCGTCAAGAGCTTCCATCTGTGCACTGAAATATTTCGCAGTATGCATTTGTAGTCCGCGCCCATATTACAAAGATTAATAGGGTACGGCCGAATTATCTGTCAATTGGTTGCTTGTTTCATTTGGTGACAAATGTCACAAATTTCTTTGAATCAATTTCAATCGTTCTTATCAAAGTGAAAAAAAATTTCTATTTGGAAAATCTTTGTTTTCCCACTAGCACATAGTTACTTTTCCTGAATTGATTTAAATGAAGATAGTAATGTTTTGTTAAATATTTTAATATACTCAAAACATCTTTCAGTCAATGAAAATACGAAAAACTTAAAACAAATTCGCTGTAAATGACATTGTCTCCTCATGACGTAGCAACGCAAACAGTTTCTCTCGAAACGGTCATATCTTGTTATCTTTGTATCATGATCTTCCCCACGAATACTGTGCTGTCAAGTTCAAGGAAATTTCAGTTTGAGCTTGCTGCTTTACTAATTTAGCCTGGCCAAAATTTTGTAATTTTTCCATTAAATTAATTTATTTCATTGATTTGCTATACAAGGTCAGATAAATTTCATCCTCGCCAATATGTTTTATCTGGTGTTACTGAAGTTAGACACTTAAATAAATTTGCTTATTCTAATCAGTTGTATGTCAATATTCCTACTGTACGTCTGGAAATACGCTACAAATATTCTTTGGTCTGGTCACAGATAACATACAACTAGATAAGAAAACCCAGGCATAAACCCATATCACTTTTGCAAAATTCTTTAACATTACATGCACAGATATTTCTATTAGAGGGCCATTAGATCATTTTATCGGTTTATTTCTAGGTTTTCATATCTAATTGTATGCTGCCTGCGGTCTGGTCTTACTAAAAGTCCCTCATTAATCTTTATATTCTATCCCAAAACCTCTTGAGATTTTATTGATGAAGCTTATTGAATTTAAACATTTCTTTTTGATACAAAAATTCTGTTTAAGATATTTGTCTAGGTTTCACATTTAGTACTCCACATGTAATGAAAGTGTTTAATAAATGTAAATGTATATGTTACAGTCAAAACACGAAATCCGTCAAAACCCAATTTTACTAGGAAACTCTAGTTCTAACAAAGCGCTCTCGGTAATTCTGGTTTTAACTAATATAACACAGTTAAAACTAGAATTAACGAGAGCGCTTTGTTAGAACTAGTATTAACTAAACAAGATTTAGTTAATTCTGGTTGTGGCTGAATTCTCGCGTAGCTCTTAGTTAAATCTAGAACTGACTGGTTGCTATTAGTAAATTTTCGTTACAATTGAAGTCTCTCGCCATTAAACCTTGATGTTTTTTAAGGATGTGGCTATTTATACATACAGTATGTATACGCAATACGCGGATGTGTGTAT
Organism: Dioctria rufipes; assembly: GCA_963924295.1. NCBI lineage: Eukaryota > Metazoa > Arthropoda > Insecta > Diptera > Asilidae > Dioctria > Dioctria rufipes. The sequence goes on along the minus strand of OZ002740.1, from coordinate 67,102,411 downwards.
GTGTATGCGTGATCGGATGTGTGTGCTGATGTGTGTGTGGGTGTGTGTGTGTGGATACGTGTGCGGGGGGTGGGGGGGGGGGACTTAAGTATATCTCATAGTACTATTATTAAGAGAGATGAATACTACTAGAGCATCTAAACCTTTTACTCTCATATTAATACCATCTTTGTACTCTTACTTTGAGTGACAGAAAACTTTTATTCTTATTGAGTCTTTTTTATGAAATGTTAACTCTCAAAGAGATGTACTCTCATAAAATGTCCTTACCTATGAGTATTAAGGTGTTATTGTACTTACATGAAAGTTATTGAAAGAGTTCAAGTATAAGACAACTCATAAGGATGCTTTTATGAGTGATACAAGATTATAACACTTATAAAGACGCTGTTACCAGTACAAAAAGATAATTATTATCATTAAAACTCATAGACGTCACTTGGTGTTTATTTGTCAAAATGGATTGGAAGAACGTTAAAAGGTCTACTAATCTTCGAAGAAAAATAAGAAAAATGCAATAAATAAAAAAAAAACAATATTTGTGATTTTAAAAGTTATTCCAATCTGCACAGTCTTCGGTAATATTAATACCAAAAGGTAACTTTATTAGCTCTTTCATATGAAGATGTACAGTAAAAATATGTATTAATCCAGAATATAACAGCAGCAATTCTATTCAAAGCATCTACGATGAATGTCAAGATATTGCGATTTCTGTTGACATCATTATAATAGCATCACAAGTAAATTTAATTTAAATTAACACGAAAAGTAATGAAATAATATTCGTATTCGCTTCGATCATTCTACATGAAAGCCCAATGTCAAATATGGTGTTAAATGCTCATAACAAATGCTTCATATTCATTATGAGAGCTATAATCCCATTACAACAGTTAAAATGTCTCATATGCAAACTTTAGTTCTCATAACAAGTATTATGAAGAGTTTAACTTTCATAAAAATAATTGAAACTCCATACGTTCTCATAAATAGAATAACACTATCATATGGCAAAAAACCTTATACAACTCTTGTAACTAAAGCTAAACATTTTATAACAAGAATTTTATTCTCATAAGAAAACTAAGACAAAAGCGACCATATTTTCTTTTAATATGGAGAATTTATAATAAAATAGGTTTCCACAAATGTAGTTAATTCACGCAATTTAGTATTTATAAAATATAAAAAAAAATACGTCCGGAAGAAAATAAGTGCTTTTACATGAATTTGGACTAAATTATGGAGCAAATAGAAGTTTTTAGTTTTTTACGATTCATGCAAAATTTTAGATTTTGATTAATTATGAGGCGCATTGTTATTTTTCGAGGTAAAACTTCTATTATTACCAATAAAATTTCAATCCCCATAAAATCTTAGCTTATATATGCGAAAAAACTAATGTCCATAAATACATATTCCTATTAAATTCTAGTTCACTTTTATCTACATATATCATCGAAAATGTAATATACCGATTTGCATAAATTAACTCTCATGAAGTTTCCTTTACTTGTTGTATACCGCGTGCCGTGCTCGTAATAGAGAGCACACAGTTTTCGTAGTTTTCCTATATGATTCAATGATTTCATAAAATTTAGGCAATCCAAAATTAAAACGCCCAGAACCTTGGTAATTCTTACAATATTTACTCAGGTAGTGGTACTTCACAAAATTTTCGTAATCTTTCAATTATAGCAAGTACACATAGGATTTTATCTATACGCACAATATTTATTTCTATTTGACTCTGCCCGACGGGCTTTAAAAACGAACTCCCCGAGGGTCGGCGATATTGCACCCAGGTACCGATCACAAAACTTCCAAAAGCTTTTCTTATTCTTTTTATTACTTTCCCACGACGTGAAGAATCGTGCGTGGGAAAGAACAAAAGTTTAGACGCAGTGCATATGCATGAAATCTGATATGCACTGTGTCTTGTAAAAATAATATTTTTAAACGACCGACGGGTATAATTGTACGTATGTATAGTACATGCGATTAAGTTTTAGGAATTTAACGGAAAAGCTGTATGTAGGTATGTACATGGTACTGCATGTAGGTAAGTATACATGCCGTGTAAACGGAATGTACGACTGATAACAAAATGCAATTTATGCTAAATTGCATTTTGTTGCAGTACGTAAATGCATTTTTAAATGCAAATGAAATTTAAATTGAATTGAAAATAAAATATTCTTGAATTTTCAGGGTCAAATTGTAGTACGCCAATATATTGCATAGGGCAAGATATTGGCGTATTGGTTTTATTGTTGTGATTCGGGGTATAGGCACCTGGGTCACAACATCCCTCCCCCCTGGGGAAAAGAAAGTTTTATTCGTTTGGGAAGAAAACTTTCTTTCTCTAACAGTAGTAGATTCTTAACCCCATTCTAAACAGTACTTTTATAGGTAACTAGGAATGTATACCTATTTACATGCAAAATTATAATAATTTTATAATAGGTAAAATAAAAAAAAATTATTTTGATGTAATTAGAATTCGATAGGAATATTTTTCGGATTGTCTCATTATACATGTTACATTTATACTTTCAAAAAGTTAAAAGGAAATGAATATTACTAAGTTTATAAATTTACATATGATTCGTAGTAGAGGTATTTACATTTCTTATATTTCTTTATTATTTATATAAATTTTTATTATTCTATTATGCCTCTGTATTTTTATTTTTATTTATTATATAACTAATTGGTAAAAGGATTTGTTTCAATGTTTTTATTTGGTTAAAAGGAAGAATAAAAATTTAAAATTCTAAGTACAAAAAATGCTGGTTATGTATGCAAATGTGCATTTTCATAATTTTTCTAGTCCTTTTATTTATTTAATAATATTAATAATAATTTGTAGTATATTGAGAAAAAAAGCATGTCTCATAGATGTCATTACTATAAATTAGCCACAACATTGGCTTTTTTCTTGTTCTTTTTTTTTATCATATTTTGTCTCTTCTAAATTAGTATAAAAGGAGTATAATGAATTTTAAAATTATATCTACATTTATCATATTTTGATATATATTTAATGATTCATTTCTAGCAAATAACAAATAACATTAATCTTTATTATAACAATTACTTCCACAAAAGAAAATTGTTATGATTTTTCCTTTTAATTTTAGTTATACTTATAAAATTATTTTCTATTATTTATTAGTTTCTGTCAGAAACGAGAAATATATATTTTTATTTCGTATTTTTATAAAAAAAAAATTATCTGGCGTTTTCCTTTTTATTTATATGGTATATACGTATATACATTTTTCTTGTCTTTAGAGTAATTTAAATAACTACTTCAAAAATTCATTTTCTCTTTTCGTATTTAAAATTTTGTTTAGAAGCCTTTTTTTTTTATATTTCATTTTTGGGAGATGTAGGTGTTGAAAATATAGAGGAAAGGTTAATGTGTCAGTTTTCGTTCGTTATCATTTGTACGTATATGTGTGTATCTCGACTGAAAGTATGCGTCCATGAGATATGTGCTAATATATAGTGCATATATTCAGATTATTTTGGGTAAATTCCTGCAGTTCTTTTATTGGGAGCAGGTGTTATTTTGAAGTTAAAGCTTCTTGGTGCCGCCGCAGGCATATCTTCAAGTATATGTTCCGGTTCCAGAGGTGTATTCTTACCTTTGCGGACTTTTGATTTGTATTTCATGTATATGTAGGTGATTAGAATAGCGATAACTAATGCTATTGTTAAATATGATAAAGCATAGTGGTGAATGTGGTGATTGTTTATAGGATTTAGGGAATTTGATTCTTGTTCTTTTTGAAGGTGGATGGATTTTAAAATTTCATCGACGTCCATGTTGTTTGTGATATTTAAAGAATTTGTTCTTCCGTACGTTTCCATAGAGGGAAGCGTCATATTTTCAATTATGTTGGAAATATTTGTTGTTGGGATGAAATGGGAGTTAAATTTTGATATTTTTACGTTATGTCCGTGCAAGATGAATTCTTTGCTGCGGACATAACAACCGGGAGAGATATATATTGTTCCGATATCGTGTAGGATTTGTGATTTAATGGAGTCTTCACAGATAATATCTATATGGAGAGAATCCTTTAGGGAGAAGAGCCAAGCGTTCTGCTGCGATAATTGCGTCCAGTAGTAATTTTGCTCTAGTGTTAGGATTTTACATTTCGATGTAATAGGTTCCTTTTTTATTAAATTGATTTCACATTGATTTACTCTATTGTTTGTGTTTAAGATAGGTGATGAAATTTTGCAATAAAAGTGTGTATGGTCCAACGTTGCGCAATTGTGGATTTCCTGTAGTGTTAATTCTATGTAATGATCACGATTGTAATCAATTAATATATATTCCTTTAATGGTTCAATATATATGAATGAATCGTTTAGGATTGTCGGTAATGGTATTGCTTTGAAAATTTGATAGGATTTTTTAAAAGGAAGTGGGATTCGAAGTTCTATAATTATTTTGTTGTTAAAAATATTTGCAGATATTGTGCTTAATTTGTAGATTTGTGAAAATATACTGTCTCTGGAATTTATGGGAAGCATCATTGAACTCGGGAGCTCTTGCCTAATTTTTGATAAAATTTCTTCAATCTTATTAGGTGATATTAGTGTAGGGTGAAATTTTCCATGTTTGGAATCAATTAAAAGATCTATTAATTCTGACTGTGTATTTTGATATCTAAATGTCATTAATGAAAGAAGTGAGACGAGTGATTCTAATTCAATGGATATTTGATTATCCAGTGTTTTATTTTCCATTAGCGATGTAGATATTTGAATCGAAATTAGTTTTTTATGCATATTCAGGAATTCTTTTTCAATTGCGGCCTTGGTTTTATTAAAAATTTGAGCTGTTGCTTCTATTATTGCAGTTTGGCTTTTCATGAGGGAAAGGAGGGAATTTTGGTTTAAAGTGAGGTTGTGAATTTGTTCATCATATAGCTTGGCATCATCTTCATCTAATGTGCCGAAAAGAGCTTTGGAAATTGATCCTATTACATTTAAAAGTGCTCTTTGTTTTCTGCTTTGAGTTATTAGGAGCATATTTTTATATTCTATATTTGCTATGATAAGGTTTATCTGTAGCAACGTACCGTTACAAATGTGTGCCATTGCTGAATTTCCATCCATTTTCTTGCAGATTGCCTTAATTTGCTCAGCGATGAATTTGATGTTCCTAAATTCTGACTTGAAGTTTTCTAGGTCGTAGTAGGTAACTATCTTCCACTCGTTGGTGTAGAAATTGGCTCTGCCAATTTCTTCGAAGTAAATGCCTGCGCTGGCATTTATTTGCTTTATTTCCATCCCTGAGCCGGAGACGAAGGGGATGCAGATTAAAAGGAATACTATTCGCATCATCGTGAGAACCTGGAATAGGATATTGTTTTAATCATTTGCGTTGATTTTGAAGTAGATGAAGTTTTGTACTAGTCCGAAAAAAGTTTTAAGTCATTATTGTGGACTCTTTTAATTTTATTATTTATTTTCACAGTGGAATTTTCGGGAGAATTGATTTCTGCAATCACATGAGGACCTGTCCACAGTGGTGAGAATTTGTTATCTCTCTGGAGTTTCGATTTCTCTTTGTTGGCCATGGCTATGTCTTTCGCAATTTTATAGCTGTGTTGTAGACGTGCTTTTAACTCGTTTGCATAATTATCGTAATTATAGCAAACGGTCGGAGATGATTTTAGATTGTTTGGGATTTCGGCTGGGAATCCGTAGAGGAGTTCGCGGGGAGTATAATTTGTACTCGAATGAGGTGTGGTATTGTAGACAAACATGGCATATGGAATCCATGTATCCCAGTCTTGAGGATCTTTCGCTACATAAGATCTGAGGTATTCTGCTAAAGTTCTATGACTTCTCTCCAATGCACCATTTGTTTGAGGGTGATATGGAGTAGTTTTGAGCTTTTTGATCTTTAGCAGTTTAGATACCTCGGCGAACATGCCACCTATGAGGTTAGATCCCTGATCTGTTAGGATACTTTCTGGAATGCCATGTCGACAAACTATTGTTGTCGTGAAAGCTTCCGCTAATGTCTTAGATTCAGTGTTGACTATGGGAATAGCCTCGGAGAACTTGGAAAGATCGTCTTGAAATGTAAGGATGTACTTATTTCCAGAATGGGAGAGGTCCTACAACATCTAGGTACACTCTTTCAAAAGGTTTTGAGCTTATGCTTGAGATTTTCATAGGAGTCTTAGGATTTCTGGATACTTTGTTTACTTGACAAAGTTTACATTTCCTTACATATCTTACAACATCGTCTGACATGCCAGGCCAATAGAATTGTTTTTTAATTCTTTTGATTGTACGGGAGACACCTTGATGGCCTCCCGTTGGTAGAGAATGGAAATCTTTCAGAACTTGTTCAATATCACTGTTATTAGATAAATACTTTATGGAATCTTGATGAAGTTTTATATTTACTTTTTGGTTAACGAAGACCTTGGTAAAAATGTTTTTAATAGTTGATAAATTTTGTTTGTCTAACACTGGGAAGGAGATATTTATTTGACTTAACTGATTTGCTTCTGTATATGAGCAGATCTCAGTTAAAATCTTTTCAATGTCTAATCTATCTCTTTGAGATCGGCAAGGTAGATTGACTTTTGAAATGATTACTGTGGAGTCTTTTTTCTTGAAGAAGTTCAGATCGTTTTCTAGTAGAGGAGGTTTGTCTAAAAGTTTTAGTTTAGATTTTAACACTCTTTCAAGTTCTGTATCCTGCATTGGCAAGTTGAAAAATTTGGGATTTGTGTTTTTAGTTAAAAGTAATGGGAAATTGGTCTCAGTTATTATCACTGAGGGACTTTTTACTACTGATAAATCTGGATTTGGAGTAGTAATATTTGGATTTGGTGTATCTAAATTCGCCTGAGCTTTGGCTTGATTCCTGGTTACCACATTTACATGGGTACTAGGTTCCGTTGATTTTACGGAATTTTCTGGGATAGCCCTACTGAGAGCGTCTGCATTTGTGTTGAGCTTTCCAGGTTTATGGACTATTTTATAGTCATATTCCTCAAGACGTATTCTCCATCTCATTAGTCTTGAGGAATGATCCTTTAGATTCATTAGCCATACTAATGGTTTATGGTCAGTTATGATGGTAAACTGTCTACCATAAACGTATGGCCTGAATTGCTCAACTGCGAAAACAATTGCCAAAAGCTCTTTTTCGATTGTTGAGTAACGAGTCTCTGCACCATTGAGAACTCGACTCACATAGGCGATTGGATGATCTCCTTGATCATCTGCTTGGGAAAGAACTGCTCCGATGGCGTAGTCGCTGGCATCGGAGGTGACAAAAAATTCTTTGTCAAAATCCGGATAGGATAGAATTGGTGCTGATATTAATTTTTTTCTTAATTCGCAAAATGCTTCGTCACAAATTGCATCGAACTTGAAAGGTGTGTCCTTTTTCAGAAGGTTAGTAAGGGGTTTCGCGATTTTAGAAAAATTTGGAATAAAGCGGCGATAATAGCCGACGAAACCAAGGAAGGCTTTTATATCCTTTTCCTTCTTGGGTCTAGGATAAGATTGAACTGATTTTTGCCGGGTCTGGCTTGACTCCATTTTCAGTAATGATGTGCCCTAGATACATTATTTCCTTTCTTAGGAAATGGCACTTATCGGTTTGTAATTTTAAATTGAAATCCCGAAGGCGGCTAAATACATTTGCGAGCCTAATATTATGGTCTTTAAGATTGTATCCATGGACTACAATATCGTCCATGTATACGAAACAGTAAATGCTTTGGAGTCCGGAAAGGACGTTATTCATGGCACGTTGGAAGGTTGCGGGTGCACCTTTTAATCCAAATGGCATACGGTTAAACTCGTAATGACCATAAGGAGTGCTAAACGCAGTTTTTGCTCTATCCTTCCCGTCCATGCGAATTTGGTGGAATCCGCTGGCGAGGTCTAGCGTCGTGAAATATTTGGACTTACCCAATTGATCTAATATGTCTGTGATATTAGGTAATGGGCAAGCGTCGGCAATAGTTATGTCATTTACTCGGCGGAAATCTACAACGACTCGCCATTTTTTGTTCCCATGCTCATCCGGCTTTTTGGGAACGAGAAGTAGGGGAGAATTCCACGGACTATTTGAAGGGCTTATTATCTCCGAATCCAACATTTCATTTATTTGCCGAGTTATTTCTTTCCGGCTTGTTTCTGGAAGTCTGTACGGTTTAGTATATATGTGAGGTTTATTTGGGACTGTTTCGATTTTGTGCTCGGTTGCATTTGTAAACGTTAGGAAATCCCCTTCTAAGTAGAAGAGATCGTTGAAATCCTTACAAATTTTCCGAATACTCTCGGCTTCTTCCAAGTTACAGTGATCCAATTTAATCAGGGTGTGCAGTTTTTTTTATTCTGCCCCTAATTGGATCTCTGTTGGAATCTGTAGGGATGCAATCGAAGTAATTAAGGTCATGGCATTCTGGATTCATGTCATGAATTGCCAGTTCGTCGTCCTGCTCATTCGTGTTGAGAACTAGGACTTTTGCCATTCCTTTTGATGGGTTGGCTATGGTATTACCTATGAACAACCCTGGCTTTACCTCTTTTTTAAAATATACCGATTCCGTAGTTGACGAAGTTGGAATTTGAATTATGGATTCAGATCGAGCGGGAATTGTAATAATATTATTATTTAGTTCGTCCGATTCATTTCGGTTCTCATTGGATTGGAAAATATGTTCCGTTTTTTGTAGAATATTTGTTTTGGGGTACTTTTCACTTTTGGTATTTAATTCTCGTGAAGTACTGAGTAACTTGCTTTTATTAGCACTTACATTGTTTGTTTCAGACTTCTTGTCATGGTTATGATATCTAAGATATGTATTTGGGTAATCTGAGCGATATTGCTCTATGGGATAGGATGAATGACATTGCTTCACCTCTAAGGAAATGTAATTATTTTTATAGTTGATACAAGCGTTGTATCTAGACAAGAAGTCGTGACCAATTAGGCCGTCATATGCCAAGGTTGAGTTTTCTCCTACTATTTGGAAGGGATGTTCTATTATACATTCTTCGTTTGATGTATTTGACATTTTTGCCAATATTAATCCTTCTGTAGTTTTGGATTCCGTAAATAAAGTATTTATCTTGCAGATTGCATCTTTATAGTAAGTGCTGCCTGCTTTCATTGTATTGAACTTTAATAGACTGATTTCTGCTCCTGTGTCTACGAGGAGTTTTGTTTCTTTATTCTGGCATACATTAGTAGATATGGAAATAGTAATGGAATTAGGACTGATAGTAATTGGAATTTTCAGCGTTATTTGATCTTTTAATAAATGTGTATTATCTAATTTGGGTTGGTGTGTATGTCGGCTTTTGTTTGAATATGCGAGGGGCTGCCGACTAATTCCTCTCGCCTTAATTTGTTTTCCGAGTGTGTTAAAAATATTCTCGGATTTTGTACGTGATCTTTGTTTGATCTTGGTTCGTTTTGGGTTGTATTGTCGAGGAATGGGAATTTTTTCTAAAATTAGGATTTGGAACCTGGTTGAAGCTGACCTCATTTTGGGGAATTGTAGTTCTATTGGGACTTTCCGTTCGCTTTCTGAAGTTTTGATCAACGGGATTTATATTTCCTCTGTAGAAATTCCCGTGGTTTGCTATTCTCGCCCTGCATACTTCTAGGGTATGTCCTAATTTATGACAATACCTGCATGTAGGGATGGAGCTGTTTAAGGTGATAGCCAGCTTAGGACGATTGCTTTTGTTTAGGGCATTAGAAAAACTGTTATTTGGAATTGGTTTTATGCGACTGTTTTGTGGACAATTTGGAGCTAAATGTCCCTGTGTCCTGCATTTATAGCAAAAGGGGTTCTGCCCTTGTGTTGAATGAGCAGTGCGAGAAGAGTTCGCTGCTACTTTTGTTGCCTTTGATTCTAGGCGTAATGCTTGCTCACCAATATATGACGTTATGGGCTTTAATGCTCTATTTCCATGGAGCTTGGCTAATGTTTGGAGTTGTTCGCTAATTAGTCCATCTTCTATTGCTCTAATAGCATGTTTTTCGTTGGCTTTTACGAGAGAATTCAACAGTAGTTTATCTGTTGTATATGAATGCGTGGCTTCGTTCAATTGAGCATGTGTAATATTAATTCGTTGCAGGAATTCTTTGACAGGCTCTCCTGCTCTTTGTATTGTGTTTTGTAGTTTTGATTGGAGTACTGACCTTTCTAATTTTACTTCGAATGTTTCGAGTAATGTTTTCTTCAAATCTGACCACCTGCTTGTATCATTGTACTTAAGTACATTGTAGGCGTCTCCAAATAGCTTACTTTTGATTATTGAAAACAGGGTTGTTGGGTCGGTATTGGGATAAAGCCGTTCTATGTCATCGCAACATGACACGAATTTATGGATGTCTTTTGGTATTAACGATTTAATTTCTGATAAAGAAATATGTGAAAGTTTGACTTCTGTGCTTTCATTGTGAAAGTGTGATGAGTTTATTTCGTGTGTCATGTTGGTAATTAGGGAAACGGGTATCCAGCTGTTCTTGGATTGCAATAACAGCTTCTTCGTATTCTGCTTCTGTTTTACCGAAAACACCTTCGGTAAAATATTTGTTTTCTAGGTCTTGTGACATAGATGGCATTTCAATTGTATTATTGAGCTCTTCAAATTCTGCCCAATGTTTATTTAGGATAGCTAGTTTTTGTTCTAAATATGTTCTGCTTGTTGTAGGTAGGATATCTGGGTTTAATGACTGTATAACTCTTGTAATTGAGCTAATTTTTGTATTTAGACTTCTGAAAATACTTTCATTTTGTAGACCGTCTATTTCCTTATTAGCTTCTGTAACTTGTGATTTGGTTGGAATTCTCCACGAAGCTCTGGGTGATGGGATATGAAAGGGTTTTTGCTGGTTCATAGTACTTTCTGAGATTGATTTCAATCTTTCGGAAAGTGTTGCTTTCGTCAACATGTACCAGTCCTCAGTTTTATCCGAGCACGATTCTTTGAAATAATCGTGATCGGTCGTGAAGTCTTTATGCTGAACTATTTGTTCTTCTGTTTTCTCGAAGGCGCTCCATATTTCTTCGAGTTGTTTAATTTACCGTTCACAAAGGTATTGGTACGCTTTGCTTTACCGGCTTGGTGATAAGCCCCTAGGATTAGTCTTATTGCACTGTTTTTTTCTATTTGAGATTTATTTGAGATTGGCAAAGCTCATCGAAAGAAACGGTTTCTTCAATCATTGCAGTTTCTTGAAGTAGAAGACGGAAAATTTGGTGGAGATGTGGTATGAGATTTAATAATATTAAGGGTGTGTGTATCGAGCTTCGATTTGGTTTATCTGATTGGAACTATAGACGATGCGACAAAATGGTATTTAATAGAAAAATACGGCTGAGTAGAAGACAAATTGTTCAATTTCCAAGCAGTAGTAAGTTGAGAATCAGTTTGTTATGTGTAAGCAGTATTTGCTTTGAAGGAAAAAAGTTGTAAATTGTCGGAAGTGAATAAAGTACAGTAACGGGGGTTATGATAATTTGTTGGATTTGTTGGTATTACGAAATTCTCGAATTCTAATAAAAGGAATGCTAAGAATTTATGTTTATATAATAAAAAAAACTGATTTTTATTTATTTATTTTAAATATGTCTGTTAATTTTTTGCGGGAGAACTGGACTTGTAGGAAAAAAAAATATTTTATCACAACACAAAAATGGAAATTATTATTAGGTAACGACACAAAAATCTTTTAAATGAAGTGCGTATTTCCATTAAAATAAAATAAAAAATTTAGACATCATACACATTTGTTGGTATGTATGTAATAAAAAGGAAAAGTGATTCGTTATTTGATCTGCATATTTTTAAATTGTTACTAGATGGCTCTTCCAATCAATATCTTTCTCCTGGTTGATAGGCCAGCAAGCTCACGAAGTCTTGCCTTGGTTTTCAAGGGATGGAAGAAATAGTTTTTTTTTGTTTTTCATTTGTTCGTATATCTACACATATATATATTAAAAAAAAAATGTAAATATTCGGGAAAATTTAATTATGTATATAACCAGGAAATGTAAAAAAAAAAAATCGGAAGTTTTATTTTTAAGAGACTGAATTTGGAAATAACTTCTGTAAATACAACCGTTTCGTGAGAAATTGAGGAGGAATTATTATTTTCTAAAAATGTCTTGTTACACACGAATATTACAACCATTTAAAGTTTTTTAAATTTGTTACTAAAAAATTTTTCGCCATCATTTAAGGAAATGCATGCACACACCAACCAAAATAATTTCGAAAACACTTTGCGCTTTGATTTTATATATGTTTTGTAAAAATATTCTATTATTATTAAATTGTACAAATATATTCTCCTAAAACGCTATGAATTTCTTCATTTCATCTTTCATTTGTATAATTCATATTGTGCTTCTTATGTGGAAAACCAAGAAAAGTGAGAAAGAAAAATATTTTCACGCTACCTTTGCTTAATCCACAAATATTGTTGCAGTTTTTTTTTTTATATTTATTGCTGTTTATATTGATGGTGCTTCGCCGAGCGTCCAGGCTGATGATTCCTTTATTTGAAGATGTTATTGGTGAGGATAAATAAAAGTAGTGAGATTTATGACACCCTCGTTGACGAATTGTTGCGGGCTTCCTTCCTTCCTTCCTTCCTTCATAAGAAACGTCTAAACTGAGGCAGGGATGAAGCATCGCAACTTTCCCACGTTGGAGCACTATGGCACTCTAAACGATTATTTCCTCTAAGTACCCTGTATTAAGGGTACCCGGGCTTATTTTGTTATTTCTTTATTATTATTTTTTTTTTGTTTTATTACTTATTATTTTTGCAATTTTTTTTATCGTTCTATATTAATTTCGATTTACTGTTTTTATTTTACTTATTGTTGTTATGTATTGCTTGGTTTTTGTTATACACTATTTCTTTTCACTTTTGTTTTATATTGTTGGACACTATTTTACCACTGTCATCAAAATGTTATTGTGGCAGATTTTATTGAAAAATTTTTTCTTTTTTGTTATTATTTTTTTGTTGGGCACTGATTTTTGTTGGTTCCGCTGCCACCAAAATGTTGTATACCGCGTGCCGTGCTCGTAATAGAGAGCACACAGTTTTCGTAGTTTTCCTATATGATTCAATGATTTCATAAAATTTAGGCAATCCAAAATTAAAACGCCCAGAACCTTGGTAATTCTTACAATATTTACTCAGGTAGTGGTACTTCACAAAATTTTCGTAATCTTTCAATTATAGCAAGTACACATAGGATTTTATCTATACGCACAATATTTATTTCTATTTGACTCTGCCCGACGGGCTTTAAAAACGAACTCCCCGAGGGTCGGCGATATTGCACCCAGGTACCGATCACAAAACTTCCAAAAGCTTTTCTTATTCTTTTTATTACTTTCCCACGACGTGAAGAATCGTGCGTGGGAAAGAACAAAAGTTTAGACGCAGTGCATATGCATGAAATCTGATATGCACTGTGTCTTGTAAAAATAATATTTTTAAACGACCGACGGGTTGTTATGATCTTCGCTAGTAGGATGGCGTATTCGCCGATATCCGGGATTCTGTTCATGATGAGATATATTTTTATTTAGTTAATTATTGAATATATGGCGTGATGGCCGCAATATTCGTAAAAATGGGTAAAAAGCCTCATTTACCTTTGGATCTGGCCGAATGCCTCAATCCGCACTAGATATATGGCTGGAGAGCCTCAATATCTATCAAAAGAAAATACTTGGCTAATTGCCTCGGTATTTTTGTAAGAAAGATGTTTGGCTGAGAAGCCTCTTCATCAAAAGGGTAGAACCGCTGGCCAACTTGCCTCTGCGATCTAAGAATAAGAACCACTTGACTACTCTATGGTTATTTCTTTATTCTTTTCTTTATTCCTAAATGCTACCTTATTTATAATCGATAATTATTGCTAAGTAAGCAATTTACAATAATTCCTAAATGCTACCTACAATCAATATTCTTTATCTACCTTATTATGTGCATCGTAACAAAAGAGCGGTGACCTCACGTGAGTAATATTTTCTTTACAACTTGGTGCACTGTAAATGCATATTATGCTTTTTGCTTGCGCGGAAATTTGATGCGTTTTACTTTTACCTCATTCATAACGAGGTATGAATGAATCACACAAATGATTACATACGAATCTGTATGTATGTCAATTATGTTTTCTTTTTCTGTTTACTCGACGAGTTAATTGAACTCGGAGTTTTACCTTTTGAAAAGATATGCAAACTTTAGCTGCAATCTTTTTTCTTGTTTTCTTTTAGGGAGATGCGCATATGATTTATATGCAATTTATTATGTATGATTACATATGCATTACATCCCCATCCTTAAAAGATTGATGCAATTTTGATTTTTCTAAAGAAAGTAAAATTGCATTCGTTCTATTTATTGCACATTTGATCACTTTTCTTTTGTTACCATTTTTTTTTTTTTTTTTTTTTTTTTTTACATATTACAATTTCCATTGTCTACGTTTAACTATTTTGTTATATATATTTTGATTTTTCTATCTATATATCTATAGGTACCTATTTATGTTTACATAGTTTTAAGTTATTATTGTGTATTTTAATTTCTTTTCCATTTATATCTACATAACTATTCACCTTATCTTGTCTAATTATTCTATATGGTCCTTTATACGGTTGCTGTAATTTTACTCTATTACCTACTTTTAATATACATAATCATTTATTTTAAAGTTAGCTTCGTTTACATCGTTTTGTTTATCTATTCTTTCTTGTTTTTCTTTCAGTAAACATTCTTTTACATTATTTTGTGCAAATTGCAATTTTATTTTTAATTCATTAATATAATCATCAATATTATATATTTTTGTATTGTTATCTAAGATCTCACATGGTAATGAATTTAATTTTCCAAAAACTAGCTCAAAAGGTGTATAATTGGTAGTTGTATGTGGTGTGGTGTTGTAGCTGTAAGTATAGTAGGGTAATATTTCACTCCAATTTTCTTGTTCGGAAATTGTCATTATATAATCGTTTAAAACTCTATGGTTCCTTTCGATTGAACCTAGGGTTTCGTGGTGAAATGGGGCTGATGTCACTTTTTTTATTTTTAAAAGATCACACAGGTTGTTTATCAGTTGATTACAAAATTCTGTACCCATATCAGTTTTGAGTTTTTTAAAACATCCATATTTCAATATGAATTTTTCTACTATTGCTTTCGCCACTGTCCTTGCATGTTTGGTTTCTATTGGGATTGCTTCTACAAACTTCGTTAGCTCACATTGAAGAGTTAAAATGTATCTGAAGTCCCCAGATGGTCGAAGTGGTCCAACAGTGTCTATGGAGATTGTCTCAAAAGATGAGCCAGGTGTGTCAGTTATTAAGTGTCTCTCTTTGGTGTGTTTCGTGATTTTTGTTCTTGCGCATTCTTGACAATTATTTACGTATTCTTTCACCATCTTATTCATATTTTTCCAAGTGTATTTTTGTTTCAACCTAGCAATGCATCTTCTTATGCCGCAATGTCCACCAATTCGTGAGCTATGGTATTCTTTTATCAGTCTGTGCATTTCATCTTTTTTCATTATCCTTTTAGGAGGTGTATATAAAATAATATTAACACAATGTTTTGTTTCTCTATGGAATTCCTTCAATATATTTCTTAATTTTTCGACGTCGATAATATCAAATAATTCATGATTATTTGCTAGCGCTAATTTATCTATTTTCGCATTGCTTATTTTGAGTAGTAACTTCCTCAGAACCAATTTTAACTCTGGTAAAGATTTATCATTACACTCTGCAATTATTTTATCTTTAGAGATTTCTATTTCATGCAGTTTTCTGTTATCATTGTGTTTCCTAAGTTGCGCGTGTTTATTATTTTTAAATGTTAACTCGAGTTTTTTAATATACCTTATGTCTGATATTGATGTACTGTTCCAAACGTAAAGTTGATCAGGCTTCTTGTTTGAAATTAAGGTACTTGCACAGTTTTTACTGCTTTTGCCCTCCTTATTGTTATTATTATTCTGCATGTATTGTTTTCTTTGCATGTTTCTTGTGATTACATTGATATTATTTTTCGGCATCATTGCTATTAAGTCCTTGGATTCTATTTTAATTCTTGATAATGCGTCTGCATTGGTGTTCATTTTACCTTGTTTAAAGACAATTTCAAAGTCATAATCCATGAGATCAACTCTTATTCTCGTTAATTTTGATGATGGGTTTTTGTGCGTAAATAAGCTTACAAGCGGTCTGTGATCCGTATACACTATGAATTTTCTTCCAAATAAGTATGGTCTAAAATGCTGTATTCCCCAGTGAATAGCTAAAAGTTCTTTTTCTATTATGGGTTTATTTAATTCATGTTTATTAAGGGACTTGCTTGCATAGGCTATCGGCTTGTCTCGCCCGATTTCGCCTTGCGAGAGTACTGCTCCTAATGCATAGCTGGATGCATCAGTTGTTAAAATGAATAATTCATTGAAGTTAGGATAACTTAGTACTGGTGGGGATACTAGTTTCTGTTTTAAGACTTCAAATGATTTCTTGCAATCTTCAGACCAATGAAATATTTTGTTCTTTTTTAGAAGTTCATTTAGTGGTCTTGCGATCTCTGCAAAATTCTGGACAAATCTTCTATAATAGTTGCAGAATGCTACGAATCTTCGCACCTCATCAGCATTCTTGGGTTCAGGATAATTTTTAATGCTTTCATATTTCTGTGGGTCAGTTCGTATACCCTCAGGTGTGATTCGGTGGCCAAGGTATGTAACTTCTGGTTTTAAAAAGTTACATTTAGTCGCATTTAGCTTTAGATTATATTTCTGCAATCTTTCTAATACTTTTATAAGGTTGTTGTTGTGATCATCTAAGTTAGAACCAAATATTATTATATCATCTACATATAGGAACGCTGCGGCTTCTAGGCCACTTAGTGCTATTGATAGCATTCGTTGGAAGCTATTGGTTGAGATTTTTAACCCAAAAGGTAATCTCGTGAATTGGTAGTGTCCTGTATTTGTTGAAAATGCTGTCAATGGTCTTGATTTCGGATGTAATGGAATTTGATGAAATGAACTAGTCATATCAAGAGTCGAAAAATATTTTGCTCGGCCTAATTTATCCAATACATCATCAAGTCTTGTTAACGGAAATTTGTCGTTGACAACCTTTTTGTTAAGTGATCTAAAATCTACAACCAGTCGCCATTTATTTTGTCCTCCAAGGTCTTTCTTGGGTACAATTAGCAATGGTGAGTTATAAGGACTTACTGATGGTTCTATTATACCTTCCTTTTGCAGCTTCCATACTTGCGTATTAATTTCATCAAGCTGTGAATTAGGAATCCTATAGTTTTTTGTGTAGACGGGTGTTTTATCTGTAGTCAAAATTCGTTGTTCGTAGAAATTATTGATGGTTAGTGGTTCTCCATCTATATGAAAGACGCTTTCGAACTTCTCACAGATGCTTAGTATTGATTGTTTTGCTTTTGGGCATAAGCTATCTATGTTTATCTGTTCCTTAACCTTTTCAAACTTTGAATTGTTCATTCTAGCTTTGGTGAAATGACAAATATTGTAATCCTTAATAGAATCTATTCCAACATGATAATTCTTGAGTGGTTGCGTGTATATATGAGCCTTTGTTATGGTGCCCAACTCTTCTGTTGTATTTAAAACTCTTATGTGTTTTATGCCCTTTGACGGTATCACCGCATTTGCTACAAAAATCCCTTTTTTTATTTCCTTTCCGCAGATCAGACTGTCTTCATTTATTTCAATGTCGATCGGTGTTATTATCTCTGATCTAGGCGGTATTGTGATATTATTGATGATTTTGATGTCCATGTTTATTGGTAATGTTATATCCCTTGTGTTTGATCTTATGGTCAATGCGCATGTTTCGTAATCTATATTACAATGATATTTAATCAGAAAATCACGCCCTAACACCCCGTTCGTAGTTAAGTTAATATCATCATCAATTATATGAAACTTATGTTTTATAATGATGTCTTCAATTGGCAATTCTAACTCTGTGGCTCCATGCGTAGTTATTATTTTATTTGCAATTCCATTTATTTGACACGATTCATTTACATCTATGTCTGCATTTTCGACTAGGTTATTTTTTAGTATTGATATATCTGCACCTGAGTCAATCAAAAATGATATCGGGTATTTGCTTTCTTTAATATATATATTTATGTAGTTTGAGTAGTTGTCTCCTTGTTTTAGATGCACTATTTTCTTAGTGTGTATACCCCGGTTCTCTGTTTTCCGGGGACAGCTAAGTTTTCCGATTCTCTGCCCCATCTATTGTTGTAACCTCTATTGCACTTAGTGTAGTTATCACTATATCTTCTGTTGTTATAGTTGTTATTATTGCTTCTATTGTTATTTCCATTTCTATCTCTATAACTGTTGTTTTCCTTTCTATAATAGTTGCTATTGTTATTTTTGTTGTAGTTAGTGTTCTGGTTCGTGCAATTGTTCTTCTGATATCTGTTATTGCATCTGTTAGTACTGTTGAAGTTTTGCTTGTAATAATACATGTTTGTTTGGTTCGGACAATCAGTCATTTCTGTGGTTATCGTTATGGCTTCTGATAGTTTGCTTGGCCTTGCTGCTATGAGAATGGTTTTGTATGGTTCATTAATACCATTCTTAAATGAACTTAAGCCTAATTGATCATTCATGTTCACGATTAATGATCGATTAGCTTCTCCTTGTTCTGATATTTGTAGATCATTTAATGATGCTATCAGTGCTTCTATTCTTGAAGCGAAGGCATTCACGCTTTGATTGCCTTGCTGTATCTTGGCCAAATCACTGTGTATTTTCAGTGGATTTTTATTTATTTTGTATGTTTTTTGTAGATTTGCCTTTAATTCTGATATTTTTGTTGGCACGCTTTCTGATAAAAGTCTATTCTTCACTCTATCTGATAGTTTTACCGTCGTTATGAATTTTAGAAGTGTATTCTCTTGGTCTGTTTTTAGCGTTTCCTTATAAAATTCAATTAAACCAAGAAAATTTGATACTGCCTTGAAATCACCATCAAACTCTGGTATTATTTTCGTTGCAGCTGCAATATCAAATGCTGCCATTGTCTCTTGTGTTGTTTCGTCAGATTCTTTGGCAATTAAATACACATTTATTCTTTCTTTTAAATTCTCAAATGTCTGTTTAGCTTCTTTTAATTTTACTTGATCTGTTATTTGTTTTTCTATTTTGAGCCATTCTTCATTAATTTCCTTGTTTTTTGCTTCTATGAACTTCGCAGTGTATGTTCTATTTGGATTTTTTTTAAAGTTGGCTAAAAGTTCTACTAGTAGATCAAAATACATCAGTGAAACCCTTTTTACTATATATTACCGCTGACCAACGTTGATACCACAGCAAGAAAATGTAATTTTTATTAAGTAAAAGAAATGATTTATTTTATACATTTATTGTCCTAACTAAATTTTTTTTTACATATTTTTTATAATGGCTATTTAATTTAAAAATTAATATACTAACTACTATACCTAGGATTACATAAACTACTATCTGGTTCTCTGCTATCTCTTCTGTGTTGCAATTAACAACACCCTGCTGGGACTTTGTGTTTCCCATATCTCTTTTTCTTTTTCTTTTCAATCTTTTGAATTTCCTTCAATTCTTCTAATTCTCTTATTGCTTTAGCCCTAAATTGCCCTACCGATGTATTTATCAACCTCTTTAATTCAGCTACACGTTGGCGCTGTTTTACCAATTTTCCTCCTCGTGGCTTCCTTGATGGTTTTTCGTCTTCTAACTGCTTCACTGTTACAGTCCGGTTTTTTGTTTTGTACTTCTGTCTGTATTGTTCAATAGAAATCGGCTTGGGTCCAGCTCGTGGGTTCTTTTTCAATTCTTCTTTCAATCCCTCGTTGAGTGTCTCGTATATTTTATTAAATTTGCTGTCGATTTCAGACATCCATTGCTCTATTTCTGGTACCGTTGATTCCATCTCGTTTATAGGCAGGGTCGCCATGTTATGATCTTCGCTAGTAGGATGGCGTATTCGCCGATATCCGGGATTCTGTTCATGATGAGATATATTTTTATTTAGTTAATTATTGAATATATGGCGTGATGGCCGCAATATTCGTAAAAATGGGTAAAAAGCCTCATTTACCTTTGGATCTGGCCGAATGCCTCAATCCGCACTAGATATATGGCTGGAGAGCCTCAATATCTATCAAAAGAAAATACTTGGCTAATTGCCTCGGTATTTTTGTAAGAAAGATGTTTGGCTGAGAAGCCTCTTCATCAAAAGGGTAGAACCGCTGGCCAACTTGCCTCTGCGATCTAAGAATAAGAACCACTTGACTACTCTATGGTTATTTCTTTATTCTTTTCTTTATTCCTAAATGCTACCTTATTTATAATCGATAATTATTGCTAAGTAAGCAATTTACAATAATTCCTAAATGCTACCTACAATCAATATTCTTTATCTACCTTATTATGTGCATCGTAACAAAAGAGCGGTGACCTCACGTGAGTAATATTTTCTTTACAACTTGGTGCACTGTATATGCATATTATGCTTTTTGCTTGCGCGGAAATTTGATGCGTTTTACTTTTACCTCATTCATAACGAGGTATGAATGAATCACACAAATGATTACATACGAATCTGTATGTATGTCAATTATGTTTTCTTTTCTGTTTACTCGACGAGTTAATTGAACTCGGAGTTTTACCTTTTGAAAAGATATGCAAACTTTAGCTGCAATCTTTTTTCTTGTTTTCTTTTAGGGAGATGCGCATATGATTTATATGCAATTTATTATGTATGATTACATATGCATTACAATAATTGTACGTATGTATAGTACATGCGATTAAGTTTTAGGAATTTAACGGAAAAGCTGTATGTAGGTATGTACATGGTACTGCATGTAGATAAGTATACATGCCGTGTGAACGGAATGTACGACTGATAACAAAATGCAATTTATGCTAAATTGCATTTTGTTGCAGTACGTAAATGCATTTTTAAATGCAAATGAAATTTAAATTGAATTGAAAATAAAATATTCTTGAATTTTCAGGGTCAAATTGTAGTACGCCAATATATTGCATAGGGCAAGATATTGGCGTATTGGTTTTATTGTTGTGATTCGGGGTATAGGCACCTGGGTCACAACATACTCTATAAAAATAAGATCGCCGAGAGGTATTCTCTATATGTAATTCTTACTCTTTCAGTTCTGATAAGGTAAGTGTAGCTCTAATAATAAGATTATAATAATTATAATGACACCGTTATAAGAGTACGTAAAAACTCTCATAAAAGTTTAAATAGTTTTCTTCTGAAACTTACTTAACTCTTACATAAAGGGCGAACGCATTTTTATAAGCCATTTAATTCTGACAACACATTCATACAGCACTCGTAGTACTCTACAAGACTGAAATAAGAAGGATACTCAAGTACGTATATCTTCTCGTAAGACACTTGTAGACTTTTATGAGATCTGTACTACCCCCCCCCCCCCCCCCTTCATCTATTGCGTATACATACTGTATGTGTAAATAGCCACATCCTTAATAAACATCAAGGTTTAATGGCGAGAGAATTCAATTGTAACGCAAATTTACTAATAGCAACCAGTCAGCTCTAGATTTAACTAAGAGCTACGCGAGAATCCAGCCACAACCAGAATTAACTAAATATTCTTTAGTTAATACTAGTTCTAACAAAGCGCTCTCGTTAATTCTAGTTTTAACTGTGTTATATTAGTTAAAACTAGAATTACCGAGAGCGCTTTGTTAGAACTAGAATTTCCTAGTAAAATCTGGTTTTGACGGATTTCGTGTTTTTACTGTAACATATATAACAATTATCAATTTTGAAATGAAAGCTTTCCAATAAAGCGAAAGATCTTTAAGACACAATCCATTTAGAATATTTTAACTGCCATTCATTAATCAATTAATTTGATACACATACCAAAAATCATTTTGAAGTTGTTCATGTTCATGTTAATTTATATCAATTCTGGGTGTAAATAAAATATCCAATCCTCATATAGTCTTTTTGTCTTTTTAGCACTTTGATTTAATCATCTTTTCAATATAGCCTATTACCCGAAAAAATGGAAACAGGCTATTATCATATCTATTCCAAAAGGTATAAAGCCATCTAATCTTATCTCCAGCTATAGGCCAATTTCTCTTTTGTCTTGTGTAAGTATAATTTATGAAGCATTTCTTCTGTATAAAATTAGGTCACATTGCGATGACAATAAAATTATACCTCAACATCAATCTAATGGAGAAATTAGGGCATAATCTGAATAACAGAAAGCCTACCCTAGCCTGTTCATTAGACGTTGAAAAGGCCTTTGATACAGTATGGATATATATAAAATGAAAAGCCTATTCGGCTTTCATAATCATATGTGTCGAATCATTTATAATTATCTAACAAATAGATCATTTACAGGTAGAATACAGGACGTACTTTTGATATTGCGGCACGGGTAACTCAAGGCTCCTTACTCGGACCAATCCTATATAATATTTATACAGCGGACCTATCTAAACCTAGTAGAAATGAAAGCAAGTGAACACTCTTTGTTATGCAGATGACACACTTTTATTTGCTGCTGGACCCAAAGAGCATGTCCTAAAGGTTCAACTTAACAGATATCTAAAGGCACTCTCCAAGTACCTTGAAACCTGAAAAGTTAAAATTAATACGGACAAATGTGAAGCAAATCTTTTTAAAGTTAGGAAAAGAAATTCTCCGCCAAGCGCTTGGACCGGACTTCAAAATTCCCACCAAAATTAAATAACCATAATATCCTGGTTAGAACCAAAATTAAATATCTAGGTATTATATTCACTGACAATCTTTTTTCTACAAACACACCGAATATACAATTTACAAAGCAACAAATTGCTACTGGGCCCTTAAAAGAGCTTTTAGACATAAATTATCCACAAAGCTTAAAATCGTTCTCTACAAGCAAATGATTAGATCAATTCTGAGCTATGATATGAAAAAGATATGAAAAATTGCATTAACTTTAAAAGAAAACCCGGCTCATTTAAATGAACAAATAATAAAAATCTTTACAATATGGCCAAGACAGATGGAATAGCCTGTTTCCTCTCCAAACTTGCAACTAAGTTTATTGCCAAAATTGAGTTTATTGAAAACGCACTAATACATGATATCAACATACTTTACGACCCATTTACAAATATTAATATCACCCATGACCTCGTCTCACCAAATGAACAACTCCTTTACTACCACAAAGGATATTTTAATGTTCCACCACACACACAACCCTCTACGATCTAACATAAGTTTCATTTTCATTACCATTTTTAAGAGACACTAAAACTAAGTTTAAAATCAATTTTTTTTTTTATAAACATTAAAAGTTACATACTAAGTTAGTACAACAATTTTTTGATAAATGTACCTAGATTAAGTACTTGCAAAAAATATATATTAATGTTACGATTCGATAAATATAAATTATCTACTTCTGTATTAGAGAATTGCTGGTAAATAAAATTTTTGTTGTCTAAAAAAAAAATTGTTGTTGCATATGGATATGTTTCATGTTGTATTTTATATGGGTTTACTTATGATGCTTTAAGATGTGCATATAAGATGTGTATATTGAAATATAATTGATTTTGATTGTTAATTGTCATAATATCGTCTCCCGTTGTTTACTTTATTTATATTACAAGCATATATACAATTAACTAAATAATTAGTCAACTAGCACGTAAGCGTTAATCATTTTTCACTTTCAACTCTTCTTACCACTTACTTAATTCGTTTACAATGCTGTAAATGTACTTAAAAGCAGATTCTTACATAGATTGAATTAAGTTGAATTGAATTCCATTTCTGTGTGCCTATCATAATAATATACCAGAATGAGGATGTCTCAAACGTAAGCATACATACCAAATGAAAAAAAAAAACTTAATTTGAGTACGAAAAATCCATACAAAATTATTCAATTTAATGAGAGTTTCGAGGTTTTGTATTTTACACCACCTTTTCTTGAAATCCCCTTATCAAATTCATTTAAAATTCGACCTGTGTTCTTTTCTGACTGTCACTTTTATAATTTGAACAGAATAAGTACAATGATCCACATAATGTTCTTCAAAAGCTTGGGAATTCCAACCAATCAATTCAATAAGGTTAAATGTAAGTACACACTGTCGTTCTGCAAGAATTTCATTGAAAAGTGCTCGAGGCAGACTAACAACAACAATTCAAAGGAAGAACAACAAAATTGTAACTTTGTATACAAAGGGTCTACGCTGTAAAATATAAGATGAGTCCTGAAGGCGTATTATTTTTATAAATGCTGATGGATACTCATTGCACTGGTGAAAAATTGCTTTTCCTTCTATTACACCCGATTACACATTTACGCTTCACCATCCAAAATCGAGAAACATCTTGGAAAATTGAAAAGCTTCGCAAAAATGCGGAATATTTTCTCAAGTTTCGTTTTTCCCATAGCATAGGGAACAATTTTGTGGCAGTCTTTTGCTACTTTATGGCATGGAGTGGGCATAGATAGACTCTCATGACAAACGTAAGTATTGAAAAAAAAATTGTAGCGCTGTCTGTAATAAGTTTATGCTAAAAAGAAGATGATGATAAGACGACTTGAGTTATGATTTCCCTCTTAGGTATATATGGGAAATTTTTACACTTTTTCAAATGGGTTAATGCATAAGAGAAGGATTAAAATGGTTTGTTATAGGGCATCTGATAATAGTACCTCATATAGTTATTCAACAAAGTTCTTACACCGAAAATTTATTTCAACGAGGGTTTTCTTGTTGGATTATTTCTTGCAAGATGTCACTTTTGGAAAATGTTTTTTGTATGATTTGATACATCCAAAAAAAGGTATCCACATAGTACAAAAAAAAATTAAATTCACACGTGCTTTGTTTTTCCCGACTGAAAAACAAGGCAAGCGTATCAGCATTCAAATTAGATTGAAGTTTATCTGAGGAATCAAGTTTGTTTTAAAGTAATATTAACCAATGAGATTACTTTAGAATTCTAAAATCGAAAATGCTTGCCTTTTCTTCAACGTGACGATAGAGCACCATCCTTTGTTAGAAGGTATTCAATTTAGGAAAATTAATTTTCTAACTCACCTCCCTGAATATTAATGAAGGCAACCTGTCAATAGTGCTTGGCAAATCATCGTCTCTCTTTAAGTACGGTCGGGGATTGTGTGGATTGATCTATTATGTTCGTTTCTATCCTTCGAGCAAATGCACCGAAATATTGAACATTATCCTCCATGTGTGAATATGACAGCAGCTTTAATTTGGACCGCCATCCGTTCCTAAGCATTTTTTTCCTCCATAGACATATCCGTTTATTTTGGCATAGGATTTATTAAGGTACTGTTTCGCTTAAGCGCTTTATTTAGTCATATAAGATAGAATGACTTTATACTACTTCTTTGTCGTAATCTTCGATATACCCATCTCCTATCTTTTTGTTTTAACACATTCTTATTATGGTGGATCGACCAAAAGCCATCGAAAGAATTGTCAATTGGAAAGCATTGATATCGAGTTCTGTAGTCTGAAATTGTCGAGAATGACAAACTTCTTTACCAAATCGCGTTCTAGAATAAGTGCCAGTTGTGAGTTCACATTTACTAGTCTTTTTCCTAGTGGAAGTATCTCTTCAATGCTTGTAACGCTCTTTTCCATAAAGGAATTACTTTCGTAAAAATTCAGCAATTTAGTAAATCTGTGAAGCTTAAAACACGCAAAACTTCCATAATTAATTTAATAAACGCTCAATAATCCGTTAAATATGTATACATTCTCGGAGATTATTCCTTCGAAGTGTGTATCTGTTCTTGATAATACTGCCCACTCTGTGAATATATTTGTCTGCGCAATAATTTATGAGGTATTTATAATAACAACGTAAAATTTGCTAATATCAGTGGGATTTCCATAACATTATCAAACTATTTGAGATATGGGGATTACTTTCATTATCAGTTTAAGTACGCCTATTATGCATGCATGTGCGTACCTCTAATTGCGAGCTACAGGATAGGAATTTATTTGCTTTTGGGTGATAAATTTATGCTTATCAGTGATTCATTCGTACTACATGTGTAGCTGTCATGAATTAAAATTAAAGTTTTTTTTTAATGTAGGTACACGCATATCTTTAATTAACATTTTGATATTTGTGTTGTTCATTATAAACATGCCGGCTTATCGTTTTAATTTATTTTGAATTAACTGTCTCTGTTCTGCCCGTGGTCAGAGCGAACACGTCATAAGGGAAGGAATGTCGGAAAATTTTGCCAGTGGTTTAAAATCGCTAATTCTCTAAGTCTACACTTCACCTTCATACTAAATGTTCCAAGTTTAATAAGAAATACAAAATCTATACCTATATATATGAATATTATAATAATTATAAGAAGATTAAACCAATATTCAATAAATAATTAAAGATGAATTTTATTTCTAAAAATGTTGTTATAATTGACATCGTAGGTTTAGGATTGGGATATTCTTTATTCAAGTCAAGAACCAGAATATAGTGAGGTTAGTATTTCTAACTGCAATCGACACACAATAACAATTATTATTACAATCGATACTCACAATAAAGTGTTTATGTTAGTAGTTTTCTTATTACACAATAACAATCTTTATTACTATCGATACCCGCAATAAAGTGTTTGTGTTAGTAAATTTCTTACTACAGTCGATACCAGCAATAACAATCTTTATTACTGTCGATACCCGCAATAAACTGTTTAATGTTAGTAAATTCCTTATTACAGTCGAGACCCGCAATAAGAATCTTTAATACAGTCTATACCCGAAATAATGTGTTTTGTTAGTAGTATATTTGTACTGTATTCGATACCCACAGTAAGAATCTTTTTTTTAGTTGCTATCAAAACAAAACACTCTTAATCCAATCGATAACTAGAATAAGAATATTTATTTTAATCGTCAACTAAACAAAGTGTTTGATTTGTTAATAGAAATGAGAACACTAGGTAGTAACACTAGGAATAGATTAGTGAAATTGCTGTTTATATAGCCATGTTTTGCGCACGGTACCAAAGAACGGTATTCAAAGGTGCAAGGCAACACTAATTGGCATAACTAAGCATAGCAACTGTACCTCATAATTTATTTGTGGAGTGTTGCCATTTTAGTTATTGTTGTTAACAAGTTGTTCTCGGCTAATTATCTTTAAAACTACTTTAAACAACATTTTATTTTCATTGTAAATAACAAAATATAATTCTTACTTACACTTACTTATTCTTAATTTTTACCTTGTTAAAAGCAGTATTGTCAACGCCGTACAAGCCGTCGGGCTTCAGTCCAGATGATCTAAAAGTAAGTGAATACAAAAAGGATAATTTAATGGAATGAGGAATCTTATCTGCTGTTCGAGAAGCCTGAATTCTTCCAAGTCCTTCTAGTGTTTGTCGTACATGCATAACTCCTACATTAAATAGAAAGCAAAATTGTTAAAAATTGTGAACAAACTCGCAATGAATAGTTACAAATAATACACATCACAATTTAACATAGAACACTATTACAATAACATCAAACCTTAAATCATCACAGTCACGTATAATTATCCCATTTGGCTAACATAAAACAACATTAATTAGACAAAACAATAAAAAAAAGCCCGACACTTACCGTAGATGGTTAAATATCTGACCACCTGATATGATTATATGTTCCATTTCACAAAAATATATTTACAAGGCAATTAACGAAAGGGCTTAATCATTGTGAATATTTCTAATCACTCGTCAAATAAAAGAGATAAAAAGAAAGGGAAAACAAACATATGATTTGCATTGGCATTGGGATTGATGCAAGTCCGTTGAACTATGAAGGAATCCAAGAGATAATTATACTGTGACTGACTAAATTCGAAATAACAAAAACTCAACTAGTTGATCTATAGAAGTGAAGGTATTCAGAGTAATTTTAAAATTGCGAATTTCGTTCCCATTTGTATATAAATATTGTTAATGGGAATTCATTATTGCGTATTGTCTGTTGTATATTTGAATAAATATTTTGAACAAACAAAGATTGTTTAAGTTTCGGGAAGTTACGTGTTCGTATGCTGCTGGTGCTGTAAATCGAAATTTGGCATTTTTGGATATTGTCGTCCTCCTGGGCCTCTATTCTGCAATTTCACTCACCCAATTCACTCTTTCACTTACGTGATGACACTTGTTTCCTTATTCTGGAACTTAACTGAGTGAGATTTCTGTGGAAATGTGAGTGAAATATTACTACTGGGTATACGCTAGTCGACACGACCATTTGTGAGTGCCACGTTAAACAAATTTTAACGGGTTTTTTATTTATTATTCAAATTTTACGTTTTACGTATGTTTTTAGAACTTTGTTATTTACATTTAAGCTAAATTTCAAATACATTGCCGGAATAAGGAAACGCATACTCATGTGCGCAGACGTAAGACTCATAAGTAATTTACGACTCACGTTCGACAATTAATCGGGTGAGTTCTATGCCCACTACGTATTCCTTCATTTTCCAAAAAATTAATTAATAGTATGAGGTACAAACACTCAAACTGGTTAATTTAAAATAGTTTTAATTACTTTTTAATTCTACTTCCGTAAAAAAGAAACAACTGAAATGACACATCAAAAATATTTATCACAAATGTGATGAATTGTTTTATTTAACACTTTACATCTCATTCCATTTCTTTTCTAGAATACCTAAATGGTGGGTGAGTGAGATCGGAGTGAGTGACTTCTCTCACAGAACCATAAGTGAGTGAGAATGCAGAATAGGATGCCTGATCTTTCATCTACGATTCCGATGCGAGCAGCGTGTACGCCTAGGTAATGCTTAAGTAGATATGGTACTGTTGTTTTACTCCAGTACGTACCTGTTTCCATTTCATCTTCTGTTACCGTTGTTACCGTTTGTGTACATACTTTGCACTGACATATATAATATGGGCTGCTTAACTATCTTTTCCACATCTGCACAATTGCTTGTGTCAAAAAGAGTTCTTATGTCGGTGCCAACATAAAAAAATCATTGACAGGAAGTTGTAAAAGTGGGCACGCTGCTCGAAAGTGATTTTAATAAAGCCTTTGGATGTTCTTCTGCGTTTGTAATGAATATATTGTCTTTGGTAAGACAATTTGTATCAGTAATAACCCTAATTAATTTAAAAACATTTATTTCGACGAACCCAGTTATTTATTTGTTGTTTAAAATTCTCTCTCAGTTGGTACATGGGGCTTAGACCGAAAGAGTCAGCAATACACAAGTAATCCCACTTTGTGCAGTGTATTTCTATGAACGTAGTTAGTCAAAACCCTCGAGAATACTCCCCAAGTCATGAAACAGACTCCCACACTACCACATGAGGGCCCCAACGTAGTTCTAACATTGTTAAATATTTGCAGTACTCTTATGTAAAGGGGACAAAAGTTTGATTTCAATAGCTCCTCCGCCCTAAACTACTATTCATACAGAAAAATTGTTTGGGGAGGCACTTCACCAATGTGAACTCTGTAAAAGGAAGGTGTACACTAACGAAATTGAGTTTGTTAGGAGGGTAGGTAAGTGGTTGAGTGATACCTTTTGTTTATTTAAATTTAGCTATTTTGTGCTCTTTTTGATGTTGATTTCTGTTTAGAACAGTCTCCTTTCATGATTGTGTGAAAACAAATTTTTTTAATAAGTTCTACAGATTAAAAATGAAATTAATTTTTTAAGTTCCTCTATTTTCATCGCATATATATATAAAACCACCACAAAGAATCGCATGCATGGAAAGAATTTAATGAAAACTCTTATCTGATGAGCAGTTGCCGGCGTTGACTTTAAGTAAAAATAATTGTTCAATTGTTTGCAAGAGAAAAAATGTAAAGCAATGGATAAGTTAGGTTAAAGTTGATGGAGTATTTTGATTTTAGATTATCTAGGTTAGGTCACATGAATTATTTACATTGTTAATTAGGACATACATAGGATTAGGCTAACTTTTATACAGCACAAAATTCACATAGAATATTTAATATACACATTTAGGAATTTTAAATTGAATTTAATACACCATATTTACCATTGTTTAGTCACTCAAATCACACCGCAACACGACTTGATATTTCTTTGCCACCATTTTCTTTATAACCATATTCTTCCTTAAATTCCTCCATTTTTAACGAAATTTGTTTACCATAAACCTTTTATCATAGAGTAAAACAGATATACTCTCGAAGATAAGATGGACGATTTAAATCTCGAAAAGTCTTTAAGGGGAAATATTTTAAATTAAAATATTTCGTACCGTAAAAAGCGGGAAAGATTCTAGAATTAATAAGAAGCTCAAAATCTCTATACGAAAATTCAGGCAGTCGAAAGAGAGACTTGTGGCGTGCGACTTCGGAATCTATTTATCGGAATCAAAAGTAATAGTATTTATACGAAATTAGTAATCGTTATTGAAAGAAACCAAAAACCGGACAGTACTTTAGTTCCTTATCGCTCTGTTTGTCATTTTGAACGACAAGTCAGTCGTGAGGTGGTGCTAAGTGTAGAGAATAATCTTTCCAAACTAGTTAGAAATGTTAGGTAAAAATTAGAACGCTTTCATTGTGCAGCTGAGCATTCAAATAAAGCATTTTTTGGAGTAAAGTGGATAAACTAAGTGTTTTTATTTTAGAAGTGTGATCCCCTGTACTGGATAATGGCCCAGTGGATCCAGTGTGTGATTCAAAACAGAAAATCGCGGGTTCAAGCCTGATCGTGGGCACAACATTGTTGATATCGAATATAAATTTGTATATATCGACG
Organism: Dioctria rufipes; assembly: GCA_963924295.1. Lineage (NCBI taxonomy): Eukaryota > Metazoa > Arthropoda > Insecta > Diptera > Asilidae > Dioctria > Dioctria rufipes. Next base: position 67,071,445 of record OZ002740.1, on the reverse strand, counting down.
TTGAAAGATATGGAAAAAGTAGTGACGCAGGTGTTTTAAATGTTTCGGCTATAGAGATAAAATTCTAATATGGTTTGTTTCCAAATGTTTGCTTGATCAACACCTCACACCTCGATCGTCGAAGAACTCCCTTTATAATTTTACTTGATTCATCCTTTCGCAATAAGGTATGTTCGACAAGAACCTCAGAAAGTGCAGTACAATACTTAAATTTACGCAACCTTATAAGTAGACAATTGAAAACGAGTTTGGAACTTTGGCGCAAAATAGAGAATTCTTGTCAGTCCTACTGCAACACAGCCTGAAAAAACTATTAAAAGTTCAATACACTCATCATATTTTTTTACATACCGCGAATGAGAACGGTAATTATTACACTCAACATTTAGAGCCCTCTTAATCAAAAATGGAGGTTTGATAAATTTTGAAGTTAATGGAAGAAGACCAACAGACCAAAATCGTTTTTGTACTTGCACTATAAACTCATTTTGTTTAGCACTTCCTACTTTTATTCTAGACTACATTTAGCCTATAGGGAAGGACACAACAAATCAACTCTGATCGCGGTGTCCACAAGGTCCCAGTGGCCAAATCACCAATATTCTTAAGCTAACCCAACCTGTATTCCACTCCTTGGCAATATCAAGCCCCACTTTGTCCTTTGTTCCACTATTTTTATAAAATTACTTATTCCTTTATATGATTTTAATTCATTTTTCAACACCCCTTGAATTTGCACTATGCATTTTGATCCCGCAGCTCGCGATAGATGACTAAATTTGTGCATGCTGCGATAGATATCTAGTGTCAGCGTTTACATTCCCAGTAAAAAAAAAAGGTGCTTTTAGAAACCTTTTGAAGTGCTTTTGCAAAGCACTGAAGCGGTTACGGTCCGTAAGAAGTTACCTTTTATTTTAGCACTGCATGTCCACAGACGTAAGCGCTTAACTATTGGTTATGTAAAGCGCTTTTTAAGTGCTTCTAAAAATCTTCTCCAAAGATCATTACCTTGGTTTATATAAAGCACTTTTGAAATTTTTTGGAGAAGGCCTTTTTAGATTTTGGATTCATTTTATTTGTAAAAAATTTTTATGGAAAAAAGGAGATAAATTTATGGTTTACATTTATTCATTTTATTATGCATATAAATAGAAATTACACACTTTACACTGCGCAATTAAAAAGAATCGCATGCACTTCGTTCTACAAATGCAAAAAGGTGACTGGTGACTCACTCTGCAACTCGGAAAGATTAAAATGCTTACGGTTAGTTTGGTGTGCTGAAGACATCCTCGATTCTTACGAAGCACTTACATCTACTCACTGCTTCATATGTGCGCTTTTTCAAAGCGCCTTAAATATTTCCTACTGGGTTGGAAAATATGTGTAGCGATCTATCGCTGTCGATTCGTCTGCGCTATCGCTACATTATCGATATCGATATCGCATCGGTGTGAATCGGCCTTAATTTCAACGTTTTACTTCCGAAATTTAATTACGAATGGGAGCTGCGAAAATATTGTCAAAATTTTGTTTTTCAAATCATGTCATGAATGAAACCATAGTGTAGGATTGATCAACCTTGACTATATACATATATACGCACATACGTATAATTGATGTCGATGAATAAATTTGCATTTCATATAAAGGATTTTCCAATAAGAGGTGTTATTTTAATTAGCCCGCTATTTCGGTAGATGTCACTTTTGGAGCTGTCACTTTTTGATATTTGACAAGTAGAAACTACGCCATTAATAAAAATGGAACGATACACGATTCAACAATGCATTCAAATTATTAAAATTCACTATAAAAATGGTGAAAATGTGGCAGAGACGGTTCGTAAAACTCGAACATTTTTGGGTCATCGTGAAGCACCTTCTCGGACCGCAATACAGAAATTGGTAGAAAAATTCGAGCTGTCGGGACAAGTTAGTGATGTGAAGAATAAAACCCGTGCACGTCGCTCAAGAACAGCCGAGAATATTGCTGCTGTAGCCAAAAGTGTTGAAGAACACCCAGGTTTGTCCACTCCTCGTCATTCTTTGGAATTAGGCATTCCACAAACGTCATTACACCGTATTTTGCATAAAGATTTGGGTCTTAAGGCTTATAAAGTTCAGTTAACACAAGAACTCAAGCCGGCCGATCATCAACAACGTCGAGTCTTTGCTGATTGGGTCCTTAAAATGCATAAAAATGATCCGGAATTCCATCGAAAACTCATCTTGAGTGATGAGGCCCATTTCCACCTCGATGGCTTCGTCAACAAGCAAATTTGTCGCATCTGGGGCTCGGAAAACCCAAGAGTTATTGTTGAAAAGCCTCTCTATCCTCAACGTGTGACTATTTGGTGCGGTTTATGGTCCCGCGGGGTAATTGGACCTTACTTTTTCGATAATGAGGCTGGAGCAACAGTTACGGTGAATGGATTGCGCTATCGACAGATGATTAATGATTTTTTATGGCCGGAATTGGATGGTATTGATCTGGACAACGTTTACTTTCAACAAGACGGTGCTACGTGCCATACAAGAAACGAAACCATTGATCTTTTACGGGAAAAGTTTCCGGACCGTGTTAACTCTCGAAGAGGTGATCACAATTGGCCACCGAGATCTTGTCACTTAACACCTTGCCACTTCTTCCTTTAGGGCCACGTGAAAGAGAAAGTCTATGCCAACAGCGCAGCGTCGATTCAAGATCTCAAAGATGGAATTCGTGAGGCTACCGAGGATATAGGGCAGCCAATTTGCGATTTGGTTATGGAAAATTTCATGAAAAGGATATGGTCCTGTAGGCATGGTCGTGGTGATCATTTGGCTGATGTTATTTTCCATTATTAACGGCATACCTTCCTCTTTATGATGAAATAAAGATCTGATCATTTGTCTAAAAGATGGCATTTTTCTTTGAATATCAAAATAACACCTCTTATTGGAAAACCCTTTACATAGGTACTGGCTGAGAGTGTTGAACGAAAACTTTTGTGGAATTTAAAGGATTCATAATAGGATTTCAAAGTGTTGACGAGGTGTAGAGTGGTACTCCTTATGATGTATTTAAAAAAAAATTATTAATACCTAAAGTAAGGCCCTTCCGAAATGCGCATATTGTTTTCTAATGGAGTATTGTAATGGAAGTCGTCGGTTTTCTTCTTCTGCGACAAGTTCCTACTCATGATTGTTGTTTTTCTATCATAGATGGATGAAATTCAAGGGTATACTGAGTTTGGCATTCCGTTTGTAAAGCACAGAAATAATGATAGAATGGTTGAACAAAATGGGTTAGACCCCCACGCATAATATAAAAAGTTATTTTGATTTTTACATGTTCATCTATCCATCTGTCCGTCCGTCTACACGATAACTCGAGAACGCATCCAGCTAGGAAGCCGAAATAATGTACGCGAGCTTTTAAAAAAAAACAAAATGCAAAGTAAACTTAACCTTCCGGAAGTGAAAACCCCTGGCAGGACAAAAACAGTGGCATTCAGTTTATGGGACCGCAAGTATATATATAACAGTTTTCAAAAGGTCAAATAAATATCTCACTTTCTATCTTGTTATTATCAAAGAACGATATCTCAACTTATTATACAGGAAGGAAAAACTCAAATATTCATGCTTACAATACTCGTAATTAATTGTTATTAACAGCTTTTCTTTTCCTGATTTGTTCGCTTTGGGAAAAAAATTAACATTTTTGTACCGTGCGCGTACAGACCGCACAATTAAAACACAAAATACAATATCAGGACACAAACACATGGAGGAGAGTTGGCGAGCGACTGACGTGTACGTCTACTGTTTCCCAGAAATACACAGTAGCTCATAGAATATATTCGTTTACATCGAAAATAAAATGGAAATAATATTGGTGCGGACTCATAGACTTCCGAAAGGTTACGTTCGAAAATAGACTAAATCGGGCAACCTCTTCTTGGTGTTGCCATATATCATTTTTCACTATATATACTATATACTACTCACCTAGGCAAACCAAAAACTGTATGGCATATCAACTGTTTAGGAGTTACATGGTGATTAATTTTCTGCATAAAATTAACTGTGACCATACGCCCTGCAGTTTTGAAGATAGGGGGTGATTTGTGAAAAAAAACTAGCTTATTTCCTTAATTACCCTGTAACTCCTAAACTGTTGGTATGCCTCCTCCCCTCTGCCATACAATTTTTGGTCTGTCTAGGTGACTATTATCACCTCCTGCTATATTGACCTCCTAGGGAGAAACACCCTATATATTTGGACACTCTCTGAGAAGGCATCAATGTAAAGAACTGAAATTTTGTGTGCAGTGTTTTCATGAAAATAGTAAATATAATTTCAAAAATGGGCTAAATCAGGCAACCCTTCTTCGTGTTGTCATATAAAAATTTAGGTTTTTTACGTAGACTATGAAAACGATCAGTCGGTCGTAGACGTTTTTATTGTACTGATAAGTTCCTCAGAATATGACATCCTATGAACTTTATTGCAATGATTTCTACTGTCCGACGAACCGTTCTAGAAACGTATGCGAAAAATACGTCAACAATCAAATTAGGAAGGTTGGATGACCGTAAGAAATTACGTACATACATCTAGGGTATCATAAGAAGTGGTCCAATTCTAGGTGTTTTTACTTTTGTTTTAAGAGCCAGTGTGTAAGATTTCAGATCTCTAAGGACAGCTGTTCTCGAGTTATTGTGAGAGTAAAGACAAACGGACAGACAGACGGACAGACAGATGGACGAACGGACGGATAGACAGGCGGGCATGCAAAAATAAAAATAACTTTAATATTATGCGTGGGTGTTCAATCCATTTTATTCTATAAGGTATAAATATATACCTACCTATACATATATATACCTACCTATGTATACCTACCTTATTACTTCGTCATGAAATTAAAAAAAAAAAAGCCTTCCGTTCTCGGCTGAGTTCTTACGAACGCCTCACTAAATTTAACATTTTCACTATTAGGTATTCAAATTTTAAGGTAAAGCTGCTTTTGGTTTTATTTTATTGTAAGTTTAGTAATTTCAATCTCCTGATTCATATTTTTGCCTCCACCACTTGAAAAGGACGAAGTTACATAAAAAAAAAAACGGATTTCATTTAACTTGCCGAGAAAACTTTGAAAGTTTTATAAAATTCTTGGATAATGTGCATACCTAGAGTTTTCTGCACGGAAAAATATAAAATAATACCTATTTAATTTTTAAAGTACTAAATATTTATGACACACACATACACAGTGACCAAGAATAACATTTTTCTTCTGTAAAGTAGAAAATCCGTTTGTAAATAGCAGAAATTTCTTTTCTCTACAGGAGTCTTGGAGTCAAGTAAATGCATTTAATAAAATTAATTGGATTTTGATTTCCATGAGTACACGGAAAAGTTTTAAGATAAATACAAATACAGGGTGTTTCCCACTAGGAGGTCACTAGAGCGGGAGGTGATAGTACTCTGATAGATGAACAAAAAATTGTATGGCAGGGGTGGGGGGGCATATCAACCGTTTAGGAGTTACAGGGTGATTAAGAAAAAAATCTAGTTTTTTTACAAAACACCCTGTATCTTAAAAACTGCAGGGTGTATGGTCACAGTTAAGAGCTCATTGTATGCAGAACTCCATGACCCTTCGAACGACTGCTCAATCATCATCATTGTAAAATGAAGTGCTAAGGGAACAAATTATCGTTGAGAGAAGGCTTGAAAATAGGTTTTAGAATAGGTTTAGAGCTAATAACTCTTAAAGGGCTTCAGATAGCACATTGGGTGTAATAGGTCATATTAAAGAGGAGAGTCTACGGCTTACAGTTTTTATAAAAGAAAGTTATGTTGACGACCTTTTTGCAAAAATAATAGAAGTTAAATTAAAAAAAAGGTAAGAAAATCCGAAATTTTGAGTTTAGACAACGATAATTCTTGAGGGGAGAGGGCTATGGGGCTGATTGAGCAGTAGTTCGAAAGGCCTTGGAGTTCTGCATACAATGAGCTCCTAACTGTGTTTTGTAAAAAACTAGCTTATTTTCTTAATCACCCTGTAACTCCTAAACTGTTGATACCCCCTGATACCCCCCCCCCCCCGCCGTACAAATTTTTGTTCATCTATCAGAGTACTATGACCTCCAGCTCTACTGACCTCCTAGTGAGAAACACCCTGTATAAAAGAAGCATAAGCATGAAAAGAACACTAATCTATTGAAATTTTCTTTTACTGAGTTATTTACAAATAATAAATGTTGATATGAAGTTAATATTGTTCTAAGAACTGCCCTGGATGAATGTCTGTGAATACATGTATAATCAAGAGATGCGACTAATATTTTGTCAGTAGAGATGAATAATGATCCGAGGATTATAGCCCCACTTACGGAAAAATTTGGACAAAAGAGTGAAGTAATGCACTATGGTGGTAGATTTAAAACGCTAATGGGGAGGAAATTATCGGAAATACTCAAAACTTCCGTCTCCGCTCTTGATGAAAAATGGGAAATATAAATTAAAACTGTCAATGATATATAGTCCAGTCAAATAAGCCGAAAAAATGCTAAAGATCGCATTTAATTTGTTTCAGGCTGCAATTTTGAGGGTTGGTGTAGGGTGGTCCTGGGAGTATTGTCGCAAAAATGCAGCCTCTCAGGACAAAAAAAAAAGGGGTGAAAGACAATAAAAACACCCCCGAACGCATGACAATCTATTTGCCGTGCGTGCGGTTTGGAAGAGGTAAAGTTTTTGAAAAAATTAAAAATGCTATATTATTCAGAATATGATTCTAATTAAAAAAGTCTATGGTGGCCAACCCCTATCTCGTAAGGGCGCGACAGGAAAACCGAAAGAAGCTAAGGGTGGACACTTCGCTATATCCACTAACATGTGTCCGATTACTTCAATTCTGCAACATTTTCGTTCAAGAGCTAGCAACCAAAAGAAGCGTGAATTTTTCGATGATTGAATGGAAAAACGAGGGGAGTGAAGAAAGTTATCGGACTATATGTTGAGCAATATTTGCGCTCATGTTTTGTTGTGGTGACGTACTTGGAACATTTTTGAATTTTTCTTAGAATTTTGGCTGGTTGTGCAAAGCGAGCCGAGATATGATGATTTTTGCTTTGAATTTTTTCTTTTTAGTTTATGGCTGCAGTTTTGCGCATTTGATGGTTTTTAGGGTTTTAGATGACTGCGATTGCGTAGGCGTGGGAAGAAAATAATGTTATGTGATTGTGTACATTTGTTGTTTGTTTTTAATTGTTGTAAAGGGTAGGATATGGGATTGCAGGCTACACAGGAAGAATGAGTTATAATAAATTGGGTTGGTTAGATGGTTAAAAATAGAAGCGTTACCTTATTCAAAAATTTATTACTGACAAATCATAGTTATATAAAATTTGCAGGTGCTTTGTTTTTTAAATTTAATTAAAAAAGGGTTTACTAATTCCCAATATGATATAGTGCAATAATTGTCTCTTGCAATTTTCAAATCAAAAAATCAAATCAAATTAAAAAGGATTTGTTTAATCATATTGATTCTACTTTGTGTGGGCACTTGGTGGAGCATGCTACACATTATGTAAGGTGTTATAAATTTTAAGCAATTTAAATAATTTAAAAAAACGCTTGGCAATTTATGTTCAACTTTATAAATGTATATGTCATTTTATTAAAAAAACAAAAAACAAAAAATTAAAGCCGACGCGTTTCTTTCGATAAGAACATTATCAAGGGTAAACGACTACTAATTATCAATTTTGAATGTGCTGGCTAGATGCTCTGAGAGCTCATTTTACCAATAACAGGGTCTAGCAGATGGCTTCTGTTACTGAAATCAATTTGGTCATTAACTAGAAAAGTACCATTCTTCTGTTGCTTTCTGACTTCATAGATTTCGTACTTGTCTAATATTTTTCCACCTTTTAAGCAATGCACCAGTTCCATGTCGTTTAAATTAGCTGAATGTTTATTATCGCGTAGATGTTTTGCAAAGCCAGTGTTCGGGTTATTGGATTTACTAGATTTTATGTGTTCAGAAAATCTTGTCTTAAGAGATCTTTTTGTCTTCCCTATATAAACAGTGGAGTCTATAAGCTTAACTGCAACGATTGCTTCCCCGCCTACGCAATCGCAGTCACCTAAAACCCTAAAAACCATCGAATGCGCAAAACTGCAGCCATATTGAACTAAAAAGAAAAAATTCAAAGCAAAAATCATCATATCTCGGCTCGCTTTGCACAACCAGCCAAAATTCTAAGAAAAATTCAATAATGTTGAAAGTACGTCACCACAGCAAAACATGAGCGCAAATATTGCTCAACATATAGTCCGATAACTTGCTTCACTCCCCTCGTTTTTCCATTCAATCATCGAAAAAGTCACGCTGCTTTTGGTTGCTAGCTTTTGAACGAAAATGTTGCAGAATTGAAGTAATCGGACACATTTTAGTGGATATTTCCTGTCGCGCCCTTACGAGATAGGGGTTGGCCACCATAGACTTTTTTAATTAGAATCATATTCTGAATAATACAGCATTTTTAATTTTTTCAAAAAATTTACCTCTTCCAAACCGCACGCACGGCAAATAGATTGTCATGCGTTCGGGGGTGTTTTTATTGTCTTTCACCCCTTTTTTTTTTCCTGAGAGGCTGCATTTTTGCGACAATACTCCCAGGACCACCCTACACCAACCCTCAAAATTGCAGCCTGAAACAAATTAAATGCGATCTTTAGCATTTTTTCGGCTTATTTGACTGGACTATATTTAAGCAATTTTCGCTTATCTCATAAGACGTCGTAGGAACTTCAAAAATATCTGACAAAAAGTTATGAGCTGTTTATAACGTTGGAACGAATTCAGAAAAAAAAACTTTTGTTGAAGATTTTGATTGAATGGTACTTCTCCCGATAGTGAAAGGAATGGAAATGGGAAAATTATTGTTCATTGTAACCGGTCGTTTAATGTTTAAATTTCTATCAATAGTAGTAGTGCAGCTATAAATCTGTGAACTTAGGTCTTAGATGTCCATTGTGGTTGATATCTGCCATCCGTTTAATGTTGTCTCCATTTGGTTAATTAATGAAGCTCACTATTTTGAGTAAAATTGGCTTTTATAACTCTTTTAGAGTTACACTCGATTTTCTTAAGGTGAAGTCTTTCATTTTTCATTCGCTTGTTATATGAAAGTGAAACCCAGCTATCTTCTCATCATAGGTAGATATCTGTTCAGAAGTAGTCCATGTTGATGCTTTATACTTATTATGGACTCTTGAGGCAACTTACTTATAGTTATGTCTACTTTTAAAAGAAAAATTTTCGACTGTCTTTAGCATGTTCTTGTTGCTCATCTGCAATTGTATTGATTTTTTACCATGGTACGTAGTGAAATGTTCAACTGGCGGCCGTTTATTCTGTTGACCTTTTAAGGAGCACTGACTGTGTGAACAAAGCAAATAGTTAACTTCCTTGTATCTTTTTAACTAAGTATTATAAATACATGTCCAAATGTGTGCTTCGTAGTACTCCCGTTATTGGTAAGCATATACCAACCTTATTTTTGATCTTTTACAGCAGGCACTCGACCCATAGCAAAAACTGAGTCCACTGAATGCTATTATGGTTGAACCCTTATATTGAACTGAAAGCTCGTAGCTTCAGGAGCTTCAACACTTCGGTAAAACTTTCATTCTTTTTCATGTTTTTTTGTCAGATATTCCAGATATGAAACTCCGATGAGATCTTATTTAAAATAAAGGTAAAATTTATCAATTGGAGGAGAAACATTCTAAAACTGCCATCATTAATGAAATCAGTAATCAGAATAGATAAGGTAAAGGCTATCACACAAAGCAGGAATAGTTACTGGTTAACCCAAAGTTTCTCAAGGAAAGAAAGATGTAGTAAAAAGTTAACACATAGTTGCAGGAAGAGATAAAATTCTAAGGTGTGAAGGAAAACATCACATGTTCAAGGACAGACAGATTTAATTTAAAAGCATTTGTATAATAGGAATAGGATGCCATGGTCAATGAAATGAGATGATATATTTCTCTGGAACATAAATACCTCTCAACTTTGTATAATATACCTAGATATGAAAAAAATAAGCAAATCACTATTTTATATAATTTTTAAAGCATTCGCGATTGCTAACTGAAACTTTCATTAAGTTTTAAGAGTCACAGATGGGCCTGATCTATTTAATTACTATCGCAATAAAATGTTCCTCTCACTTATATTAAATAGCTTTATGTATTGAACCCCTAGATATGAAAAAAAAACTTTTTCTCTGTATCAGAAAACCCCATCCTCATCGGAACTGATGACAGCTCAAGTATTTGTCCAACATTATTTCAATATACCTCGCGAGTGACTGGCTGAGCAAACAATGTTAAGTGGATTGCAACCGGTAAACGGCATTCATACAAAAAGAAGGAAGAAGCTCTGCCAGAATGAATTGTATATACTCCTGCCAAAACATACATAGGTAAATGAAATGGTCATAAGATATGACAGGTATTTCGTAAAGTCAACAAGGAAAACCTCCCCAGATGTGTGGTTCTGCAGATCAACCTGAAGAAGACACAAAATTTGTCATCGCATCGCACTGCCGTGCCGACAAGGAATCAACTACAAGTCTGCCGGTAATTTATGACCACTTGTCCTGGTACTTTGGGCATATTTGTGATTTAAGCACTTGAAGGCAACTCCAACAGAAGAGGCTCTCGAAATGCAGTCATTTGTATGCAAACTACTTGTCTAATAGGTCAATGTAGTGCCCTGCACTCCCCTCTAGTTATGTTGTTTTAAGGAGGTATCAAATGATTTTCTGTGAATCAGATGACAATTGATTATGATGAGATTTTGCTTTTTATATACCTATTTTGCGGAGTCTTACTGTTTAAGAGATAGGTTCGTATTCATTGTTACCTTATTTCTGCTGAATTTTATTGATTTAGAAATTATATTTACTTTGTCAATGTGACTTACATAAATCTTCACAAATTTAAAGATTTGTCAGCAATAGGAGAAACGGCTTAGGATCGTGTGATTAGAAGAATAAACTTTGTTGTTCCTGGAAAGAGAATCACTCTAACGATTGAGGAATCGAGTTCTGGCAAGGTACATTTTGTTATACTATTAATTCTGAAACGGATCAACCAAAATAACCACATCAGAGGATATACTGCATACTGCAGTGGAGCTAAATATACATATTATGAAAAGTATGCATACGTTGGACTCAACCGTACTGCTTTCATGACCATGTTGAGTCCTTGCAGCAAAAGAAACTGATTCCCACGTCAAGCAAACTGTAATCATTAACATTCGTCATCGTGACTGACCAAATCTCATAATAATCCTGCCAAAAGATCACACGTTTCCCAACGTCCTGATAAATATATGTACTCACACACGGCACTAACACGTCATGCTCATAAACATATTAAAGGGGAAACACAATTTCACCGTTTCGATCCGATTCGTACAAATGTAAAATTTGCTTATATGAGACATACGTGCAATTGGACACATTACACCGAAATGGATCGAATCGAAACGGAGAAGTTGAGCAAATTTCAACTTTTACGGATGACATAACTTAGAAAAATCATCTGTAAAGATTTGTTTATACTCAAAGGTGTATGAAAAGGCTTTTGTTGAGGAAATAAAAAAAAACATGAATTATATGGCAGAAAATAAATGTTTTAAAGGATGAAATCTGGCGAAATTTTAGAGTCAAGTGTTTGAAACCGAACGGAACAATTATGCTCATGCATTCGTTAGATCGAAATGGGTTGGATCGAATCGGATCGAAACGTTGGAATTGTTTTTGGCACATAAGATACAAGCACTGCATGCACTTTCAGAACATTAGTGAAACGATGCCTTAATAATGTATCGCCTGCACCAGATATACTATGTAGAGGAACAACACGGCAACAGTTAAAGAAAAACATTGCTGCCTACAGAATTTCCGGATACCGGGAGAAAGGTTTCGGTTTAGATCCCGGTTGAGCCCCCAAGTTATGTACGGGTTAACACACACCAATTTAAAATTTAAGAACAACTAAGCAAGTTCAAGATATTATTTTTGTGAGTACACTTTTCTCACATGAACATTTATTCCTTCAATTACAAATTTTAGCAAATTTACTTCGAACTACCTATGCGGCCGCCGTGCTTACAAACATATTTATATTTATATAATATTACTACGTTTTTATATTCTCAAAATTTTGTTAGTAGTTTTTTTTATATGATGTTACTTCTTATCGTGATTGGCTCTCCCTTGGCGTAGATTTGTAATCCCGTGAAAATAAATAACAACGAAGAGTAGATCAGAATTTTTTGTCCAGCACCTCATGAATTCTCTCCATCTTTTTTTATTAATATGGATTATAGGTACATGAGATGCTGTCACAATAAATTGTCTTGCAGGTGCCAACGTTTTTTTTTCGACTCGGAACTCAGTGCTACATTTCTCGACATATCCTATTTTAGGTTCAGTGGCGATGCCAGTTGTTGTAAGGTTTACATTTAAGATTTTTACAAAATTTATTTATGATGTTTTATTTTATGATGTTTTATTTTTTTATTACTTACATACACTTTAAAAAGATACATGATTTTATTTGCTTTTTTATTATTATTATTTCAAAATTTATTTTGTAGATATATTTTATTTGCCAGCTTTATATATTTTTTTGGCAACCTTTCATAGCAGTAGTATACTGTTATACTCAAGGATTCAAAATGACAAATTGTGTTGCCATAATAATATGAATGGGCTAAAGGGAGATAAGATCTAATGAGCTGGGAACCAGTACAGGACAAAAAGATAACTGCCAGAAGTCTCTCAACAATCTCAAATGATCCCCCTAGTGTAATAGAAGTTGCTAATGACGGGGTGATTCCAGTTGTCTGCAACTATAACGAGCATTCCAAAAACAGATATTTTCACACAAATGATCATTACTATTAAATTTCATCAGCCGACAAATCTTACACAGCCACCATATGAAAACCCAAATTGAAGAAGAAGGGCATGGAAAATAGCAGTTATCATGTATATGTAATATATGGTTAATCCAGCTGCAATAAAAAGACTCATTGCAAGAACGGCGAGAAACACAGAAACTAGACCACACCGCAACAAAAATTGTTTTTGAATTAAAGGTCAACGAATTAATGATGAGAGGGTATGAAATAAAGACAGAATGCATGCCAAAAATATACTAATAGGTGGAAAAGATAGGTCCATGGAAGAGCTCTTATAAATCAAAATTCATACTCTAATCAAATGAAATGGAAAATCCAAAACAAAATATTTTCAAATCTTCTAAATCCGCATTAAAAAATAGAAAATAATTTCTGCCTGCACTTAATCAATACATCACAAAAGTTCTCTAGAGTTTCCCTTCATTTTGCATTTAATTAAATATTAAAATTATATTACATTTGTGTATAAGTTGACACTAAATTTTGTATGGGAGCAACGTGGATTCTATGAAGAATATCACAAAAGAGTTCCAAAACGCCTTTTAAAATCAACAAAAAATGTTTTTTTATTTCATCGAATCAAATTTAACATCAATTATGAAATATAAATATTTTAAACGACCGCGGTTTCGGACAATACATCCATCTTCAGGTTTTATTAGCAACTCATTTGCCTGAAAGCTGAAAATGGACACATTGTCCGAACCGCGGTCGTTTAAAATATTCATATTTCATAATTGTTTTAAATTTGATTCAATGAAATAAAAAAATTTTGTGTGTGGATTTAACGTTCGAAAGAATTAGTAAGGAATGCTTCTTTTCACATTCCATAGAGTTAATAAGGAAGACTTCCTTTCACCTTAATGGTCATGCAGAGGTAAGGTGTGCAAGTGAATATATAGCCACCTTATACACCTTCCCGTCTGCGGACATCAACGTGAGCTACATTGACAACGGGCTATGATGGCCAGTCTTCAATTAGCAACCACAGCCAGACAGCTATATGGAGTCACAAGCGTAAGCAACTTCACGTGGAACATTTGTAAGTAACTAAAAACTGACCAAAATTAACTTTGAAGGTTGGAAAAGGTTAGGAGTAAGTAGGCGTTGATTTTCTAAAAAGAAAATGGAGAATAAAAACAATTTAGCCTGTCAGCTTTTGACTAACCGAAAAGTACACAAACATTTCCTAGCGGTTAGCGAAAATTTAAAAAAATAATAAAGTTTTATTGTTCGTCCGAGTAATAGTATTGAGTTTTTGTGTCCGTCCGTTTTAGATTCATAATATCGCTGTTATTCACGTTGAGCTCGATGAGCATTATTGTTGTTAATTCCAAAACTATATGTATAAATTCCTGTTCTGTTCGAAGATCCAAAATATATTAAAAGATTTTGGAAAGTCGTCTTTATCTCACTCCGAAATCAAGTTCGAATATTTTGGACAAAATGGATTACGTGCAGGATCGCACCAGCCCCATTCAAGAAGCTCACATCAATCTGAACCGAGAGCTCTCCCCACCTTTAGTGAGACTTTGGCATTCCACTTCTGAACGTAAAAGAACGACAAGCTATACATACCCGAGCAACAAATTGGTGAGGTGTGTTATCCTCAAAGCAAGGCTGATACACACTTCCACCAAAACTGGTGACCCCGATAAGAAGAAACAGAAGCAGCCTCCTAAGGGAGAAGAAGAATTTTAAGGCTACAAATTTCGTGCAGGTTATTCTGTCACCCGGTTAGTTACTCCCCTCCAGTGGTAAGGTACTAAAGGGGTGCAGCAGAATATAGAGTTGTAGCAGAGGCGTTCAAGATCGCAGCACAACATAGGATACATTACAACAGGACAACAAAGCAAGTCTCTTTTCCCATGGCAAGAGTATGGTAGAATAAGGTTTGAGCACAATATTATTAGCGTTAGGTTTAAAACAATATTCTATTTATTCACAATTTCCTTTTTTATATATTAAGAAATGTTTGCGTCATACCCTAATCCGACATAGTTTGTTTTTTACCACACTCCTTATTTTCCTCATTTTAAAATATTTGTGAAGCCTTTTCCAATCCTTAAAGTGTCCTTTTATTGGTAAATCCACCTGGTATGGTTTCGCTTCTTTCACATCGTTGAAGTTATTAAGATATTATGTTTTTGATTGCTTTGCTTCGCTGTGGTTGCTCATTGAAGATGCAGGACGTTTACTCTTCTGCTGAGGATCTCTCAGGTATTAGCTCAGGCCATGACAACCCTTATCCAGCAAATTCGCGTATCACATCAACAACTCCTAAACCGGAGATCTCTCTTAATGCAGTCGCAGTTAAGTGCTCACCTTTTAGGAAGAGTAACCCGGGCTTGTGGTTCCCCCAGTTGGAGGCACAGTTTGCGTTGGCACGAATTACGCAGCAACAAACAATGTATTACCACACTCTAGCTTCTCTGGATGAAAATAGTGCTAAAATTGTAACCGATATCGTTGACAATCTACAGGAAGGCATCGACTACGACAGGTTGAAGAGTACATTGGTCTCTAGACTCACAAGTAGCGCTAAGAGACGTTTAAAGTAATTATTGACAGACCTGCCATTAGGTGATTCGAACCCGTCGCACTTACTTAGGGAAATGCGGAATTTAAATAATGGAAAGTTGCCCGAGGATATTTAAAAATCACTCTGGCTTCAACGTCTACCCGTACACATACAAGCTATCTTAGCTTGCAATACAGGAAGCTTGGAGACACTAGCTACGTGTGCTGACACAACCGTGAAAGTAAATGCTCATCCCCAGGTGTATTCTGTTGCCACAGGAGCTGATTATCAAAATTCTCTTCTTGCTCAGATAGCCGACGAAGCTTGTCACAAGCTCATTAACATTAAATCGCAATCCCCATCACCCCGTGCCCAGTCAAGCCAAATAAATTAGCTTTGTTGGTACCACCAAAGGTACGCATACAAGGCAAGGAAATGTATTCCGCCTTGTTCATTCGACAAACAAAAATTACGCGCCAACTCGGCTATTACTTCACAGCCTCCGACAAACTAATCAGCCCTCCACCATTGACGACGAGTGGAAGAGGCTTCTTAAATAGTCATCTCTACTTATACGAGAGATCGTCAAAGAAACATTTTTTAATCGACACTGGAACTGATGTATCAGTCATTCCGGCAACTCCAACCGACCAGCGAAACATATCTGATTTGTGTCTTGTCGCTGCAAATTCCTCAACCATTTACACTTTCGGCAGAAAAATCCTAATTTTATATTTAGGCCTCCGTCGAGCATTCCCTTGGCAGTTTATTTTGGCAAACGTACCTAAACCCATATTAGGAACTGACTTCCTAGGTCACTACGGGCTGCTCGTCAACGTCAAGGAGAGAACACTTATTGATCCACTTACTACTCTGAAATCTTTTGTACAACAGGTAATAGGACAAAATTCAGCGCTATCAGTGCTCATCGACCCTGAAGTAGACAATGAGATACAAAAGCTGTTACGTGAGTACCAGGCCATTACCCTGGAGACGGGTTTCATTAAACAAGTAACTCACAAGGTAACGCACCGCATCATTATTAAAATAAATTAGAACACATTAAACAAGTAACTCACAAGGTAACGCACCGCATCATTATTAAAATAAATTAGAACACATTACCCACTTGAAACAAATTTTCGCACGATTAAAAGAATATGATCTCATCATAAACTTGGAAAAATGCAAGTTCTTACAAGCTCAGGTCAAATTCCTAGGGCATTTAGTCACACCCCAAGGAATTAAACCCAACGTGTGTCAGCAATTTCGAACTTCGTAACGCCGAAAACTGTTAAAGAACTTCGACGTTTCCTAGATATGGTAAACTTTTACCGCAGATTCCTTCCCCATGCGACCAGCCACCACGTCCTTCTCAACGAATATTTAACAGGTCCGAAGAAGAAGGGTGCACAACTCATCAATTGGTCCGTTGAGGCCATCAAAGCGTTCGAAGAGGTCAAAACTCAGCTGCTTCAAACAACCCTGCTAGCTTTCCCTGTCTTATCGGCAGAGCTCGCGTTGCATGTGGACGCTTCAGACACTGCTATTGGCGCCGAACTCCACAAAAAGGTGGACAACCTTTGGCAACCTCTTGGTTTTTATTCGGTCAAGCTAAACAGCGCACAACGTAATTATAGCGCTTACGACCGACTTGCCGCCTACCTAGGCATTAAATATTTTCGATATCATCTGGAGGGACGTACCTTCACTCTGTACACCGATCACAAACCGTTAACATTCGCTTTTAAACAGCAGCCGGAGGAAGCCTCCCCCAGGTAATTAAGACACTTGGATTTTGTGGGACAATTTACTACAGATATAAGGCACATAGCCGGAAAGGACAACGTTGTCGCCGATGCTTTATCACGCGTAGACGAGATACACATCCCGAGTATTATTGATTTCGGATAGTCAGACCGAAGACTCCGAGTTTCAGGACCTTTTGCAGAATTTACAGTACAAATTCGAAAAGCTTCCAGTTTTTGGTACCAATAAACAACTGTATTGTGAAGTGTCTCCTTTTGGCATCAGACCCTATATTCCACCAAAATTCAGAAAACAAGTATTCGACTCTATTCATAATCTTGCATATCCCGGTATTCGCACCTCGAACAAGATGATTACTTCCCGTTATTTTTGGCTTTTCATCAATAAGGACGTCAACTCTTGGGCACGGTCCTGTTTAGTCTGCCAAGTGTCACGACACGTAAAAAGCTTACCAGGTACGTTTCCGGCATCCTCACATCGCTTTCAGGATATTCACGTCGATATAATTTGACCGCTTCCTCCTTCAGAAGGTTTCAGGTACTGTCTTACCATCATTGACAGGTTTACTCGATGGCCCGAAGCTATTCCTCTGTCTACCATCCACGCAGAAACGGTTGCAGAAGCCTTTTTCCGAAATTGGATATCGCGCTTTGGAGTTCCCAGAACAGTCGTCACCGATCAGGGACCCCAATTCGAGTCAGCCCTCTTCGCTGAACTCTCTAAATTATAAGGCTTTGAACATAATAGAACCACAGCTTCCCATCCACAGGCCAATGGTTTTCTAGAACGATGGCACAGAACGCTAAAAGCAACAATTATGGCATATAAAGAGAAATCATGGTCTAAAATCCTTCCTTTAGCATTACTAGGGCTGCGTACAACTTTCAGAGAAGAGTTTAAAGCAACTCCGGCTGAATTAGTTTACAGCGAAAGCTTACGTCTTCCCGGCGATTTTTTGCATGGTTTGAAAAGCCACTCCTAAAACGAATTTATTATTTCACTCCGGAATACCTTTTCAGAAATCAGACCAGTTCAGGCGTCAAATCACTCTCGACAGTCATTCTTCAAATTTAAAGAACTCGCCAATTGCTCCCATATTTTTGGTCGTACGGACTCAGTCCGGGCCTCACTCCAACCACCTTATCAAGGTCCCTATGAAATCATTAGCCGCAAAGACAAATTTTATACTCTGAAGATACGAAACAGAGAGACAAACACTTCAATCGATAGGTTGAAACCCTGTTTCAAGAAAGACGACACTGATGTCTACCAAGACCAGCACACCGATGCTACTGTCATACATAACACCCCGCCATCATCATCACACACGCCGTCAGACAACCAAGTGCCAAGTCAGTCAGTCACTGAACGTTTAATTCAACCAGGTCGCGAAGACGTATTAAGCAACCATGACACTTCTCACACAGATGAATCTTCCTATTTTTACGGATTCGAAGATTCACCACGCCAAACAAATCCGAACCCACCACCTAGTCCTCCGCCTACACGATCAGTCAGTTTTCTGCCAGACGGAAACACGTTATTCCAACAACAAACCACGAGAGCAGGTCGAGCCACTCAACCCCTCGGTAGATTCGATTATCGCTAAACTAATGGTAACGCTGGCGGGGGAGTGTTGTGGCTACATTCACAACGGGCTATGATGTCCAGTCTTCAATTAGCAACCACAGCCAGACACCTATATGGAGTCATAAGCGTAAGCAAATTCACGTGGAACATTTGTAAGGACCTAAAAACTGAGCAAAAATAACTTTGAAGGTTGGAAAAGGTTAGGAGTAAGTAGGCGTTGATTTTCTAAAAAGAAAATGGAGAATAAAAACAATTTAGTCTGTCAGCTTTTGACTAACCGAAAAGTACACAAATATTTCCTAGCGGTTAGCGAAAATTTAAAAAAATAATAAAGTTTTATTGTTCGTCCGAGTAATAGTATTGAGTTTTTGTGTCCGTCCGTTTTAGATTCATAATATCGCTGTTATTCACGTTGAGCTCGATGAGCATTATTGCTATTAATTCCAAAACTATATGTATAAATTCCTGTTCTGTTCGACGATCCAAAATATATTAAAAGATTTTGGAAAGTCGTCTTTATCTCACTCCGAAATCAAGGTCGAATATTTTGGACAAACTGGATTACGTGCAGGATCGCACCAGCCCCATTCAAGAAGGATAGGATTCCCTTTAGTCCACATCTAGCTGTACCGAGAGTTCTCCCCACCTCTAGTGAGACTCTGACATTAATAGGACTCCTTCAACTCACATCAAGCTGTACCGAGAGTTGTCCCCACCTCTAGTGAGACTTTGGCATTCCACTTCTGGGCGTAGAAGAACGACAAGCTATACATACCCGAGCAACAAATTGGTGAGGTGTGCTATCCTCAAGGCAAGGCTGATACACATTTACACCAAAAACGCATTAAAAGAAATGAGCTGGGTATATATCTGGGCGTACTGTTTCCACACGTTTCAGAAAATGTTTTCGGAGTGCATACTTCATCATACGCACCAGAAATTTGCTTAAGAAGAAACAAAAACAAAAAACATGAGAATCAGTACCACAAATAGCAGTAAGATTGTCTTTCATTAGCAATACCCAAATAGAGGAAGAATCAGAATTTATGCTCAACTGCTTTTGTCGTATCATTGATATGAAAAAGTAAGTATGGTTTTCGGAAAACTCTAGGCAGTTTTGAAGTCGCCACACATTACCAGGGCCACAAAACTTATAAATGTTCAATTCCTGCGCGAAGTTAATAAACCAGAATGAAGAGTTTCTAAGTTCGTAAAGAAATGCCCAGGGATTTTATGCAGAGTATTCAGGCAAAACCCTTCGAGAAATACTTTCCAAGCCATGAAACAGAAATCTATATGTGTGCATGCTAATCGAATTATTTAAAATGTTTTATATTAGTTCTTTTGGAAAAGTGACTACACATTGATTTTATATATGCCATAAAGCCTATTCACACAGGAAAATAATCTCCCAGTATTATTAAACTTGGCTCCTTACCAAGCGCGGGTCTAGCGTTAAAATTAGGGGGGGGTCATCTTCTTGCAAAATAAAAATACAATTGTAAGGTGTTTAATTTACCAAAAACGTGCAATAGAAAAGAAGACACCTATTGGAAATGGATACATTGATTGAAAGACTAATTAAGAACAGACATAAACTACTTTCGGAGAAATAAAGGCAACATTATGGGTAAAAATTTTGGCTTTCATCTGAACACTTCCCAAATATTGCGAAATGCTCATGGGCCAACCAACACAATTCACTTCTAGGGAAGGAAGGAATTTGCTGGCCTCGTGCACAGACGTGTTATCACAATAGTTTTGCTACACTATATTCCTTATATGATTACCAGGTTAACTGTGTAAACGTTCAAACAAGTAACAATTTTTGGTATAAATAATAAGTGAATCACAAATTCACAGCACATAATGAGAATTTTATTATATTATCACCTCAAATCAGATGTAAGCCAGGGCCAACACGCGGGTGATTATAGGCAGTTTTTACGGGTGAGAAGTATTCGGAGCTAGGACAAATTCCGAAATGCTAAATTTCGATCGGGAGGACGAGCAGTATACCAATAATATATATATATATATATATACTGCACGCGCATTTTGCTACACTTTTGTGCCTAGACGTGTCATCAATAGAAAGGAAATGGTTCCGGAAATTTTGCTACGCGGATCTCCGTATATGGTTACCGATCTCCGTATATAATTAATTCCGTGCGCGTTCAATTAAGTTACAGTTTTTGATATAAACCTAAAGGGAACGCCATATAGAAGTGAATTCACTTTCTGCAGTGTCTTTCTATGGACATACATGTCAGTAGTTTTATATAAGAACGCTGCAAATATTTTAGAATGTTAGGAGTTAGGACAAAGTTATGGCTCTGATGTGGTAGTGAGGGAGTCTGTTTTGTGGTTTTTCTCGAGGGATCACATAAAGTTGGGGTCCCAAACTGAAATTCTGAGAAGAACTTATACACGTACATCACATGCACACAATAATATTCATTTAAATAAATTTTGGTTTTTTTAAGTTTTGGAATAAAATTTTTTTTTTTGAAGTTGAAAAATATAAATAATAAAATACAAAATAATAAATATATTTTTTCAAATAACTCAATTAATTCAATATTTTGTTATTCAAATTTGGGGGGAGGGGGGGGGGGGGGTCATGACCCCCTTCCCATTTTACGCTCAGTAATAGTTGCAATAGTGTATGTCTTCCTTATACACATTCTGAATCTATAGGCATATTTATTCGAATTCATCGGACCACGGCACATTCACATATGCAATTATTACCTACTCAGTTGAGAGTTTTGGTTTGGGGAATAGTAGTCATTTGGTTAAGATAAATTTTTTAAATAATTTTGTTAAGAAAGATATAAAAATCTGGTTACGATTGGGATGAGAAAAAACGAAGCTTAAGATTATTTGAGGCAATTTTTCTGTATGAATAGTAGGTTAGGGCGCAGAAGTTATTCCAGGCAAAATTTTATCAGGCTTCCATAAGAACACTGCAAATATGTTAGAATGTTACGCTCTTATGTGGTAGTGACGTGGTCTGTTTTATGGCTTGAGAAGTATTTCTCGAGGGTTTTGATTCAGAGCTAGGAATAATTGTATACCAAGAGACAACAGCAGCCCAGATCAGTGCTGGGCATTATTCGAATAAATTTGTAATGAAATACCGATTTATTTAATAAATCGAATAAAAAATTATTCGAATAAATTTTTATTTGATTATCGATTTATTTTAATTTATTCGCAAATAATTATTTGTTATTTGGTGCAAATTATTTTAGTTTCAAATAATTATTTGTTATTCGATCGTGCGTTATTTGATAATCAAATAATGATTCGTTATTTGGTGACTCATTCTTAAGGCACTTTCACATCAAAAACAAGAACAGAAAAATGTAAACCGAAGAAATCAATTTGTTCCACTTTAAAACAAAATTTTTGCTCCAATGACTAATAAAATCCATGAAATAGGATAAACTAAGAATTTTACTGAGAAATTAGTCATATTTTTTTCAAATTTTTAAGAAAAACACAACTTTTTTTGTTATCGGCCGAAAAATGTGGCCCATAAAACATAAAAGTTGTGTTTTACCTAAAAATCTGAAATAAATATTCTATTTTATTAGTAAAATTATTAGTTTACCCTATTTCCCATGATTTTATTAATCATTGTAGCAAGAATTTTGTTTTAAATTGGAATAAATTGAGTTTTTCGGTTTACATGTTTTCGGTTTTCGTTTTTGATGTGAAAGTGCCTTTAAATAATTATTTGTGATGTTCATCATTTGAATTTCAAACAATTATTTGTCATTCGATTATGAATATATATTTTCTAGTGTCCATTAGTTCCAATTTCAAAAAATTAAGTCTTGGTACACGCATTTCTTTTCGCAAGGTGTCTCGTTACTTAATTTAGTTTAAAGTTTAAGAGAAATTCGATAATTTTGTTCAATTAAGAAGTATTTGTGAAGCTTTTGATGAAAATAATTGGGTTTGATTACCTAAGTTACCTAAATATAAAATCTATGTCTACTTAAGGGTCATAAGGATATAAACGCAAAATAACTGAAGTTTTACCATATTACTAAGTAGTACGAATATACTTCCAGGGTCTCATACTGCAAATTTTTCCGACCTCAGTTATAAGGTCATCATGCAATGAGTGCTTTCCATGACAAATTTCTAACTCAAGCAAAGATAACCTAATAACAAAATGAGAAGAGACGGAGCTTCCAGACCCTATGAAAACAGTTGTTCCTGTAATCTTACGATATTTGAACGCACGTGCTTCTGTTTACATTCGTTTTGCTCTGAACAGATTTAGTTGGAGAAACTCATGCTGGATTCTCTGATATTTTCGGGAAAATTTGGATTTGTATTTGACAGAAATTTTACATCTCCTTTCAGCATGTTGGCGAGAGCGAAGTTTATTATTTTCTTAGAAAAAGTGAGGTTGTGTGACCCGCAGCGCTTCCCCACCGTATCCTTGTTCATATCGTTTTAACGTGAGCATGTCCGCAGAGGGAAGCACTCAAGTGCAGATTCTTGGGAAGCTCTGTAGGAGCGCTTGTAGGGTAGCACTACCGGAGCACTTGCAGGGTGACACTCTTGGAGCGTTGAGACGGAGTTAAGATAAGGGCTTATTAAAAATTTCAGATTTTTTCTGAATGCGTTCCGTTTAATTTTAAATTAAATTAATTTTCAATTAACTGCACATTTCAACTGACTACTAAAGAATAACAATTTTACTGCATTTTCAGATGCATATGAGTCACCTTTTCACAACAAAACACAAGTAACTTACGAGTCAGTCTAATCTGAGAGAAGAGATTTGCTTTCACAAAGCTTCCTTTAGTTATGGTAAGAGAGGTCTTCGGTAAATAATTGAAACTTCTGCAGCGTTTTCAGATTCATATGATTCATCTTTTCACAAAAACGAATAGGCCCAAACTCATGGAAGAGATCTGCTTCCGAAAAGATTCCTGTGACTGTGGTAAAAGAGCTCTTCGGAAAAGATATTTTCTGGCATGTTGTGGAATCGCTTTCCCTGACAAGCGCTTGACATATTTCCCACTGGGTTATTATGAAAGGATTTTGGAAATGTTCAAGAAGGTTTTGTAGTTAGGGTGATCCTACGTTTTCTCGATTTTTGTTTTTAACTCGTTGTCTCAATCGCACTACGATAATGCCTAACCAAGTTCTTTTCCCCCATTCATGCAAAGGATGAAAGTATATGACATTATTTGCATGTTTCTAGAAATCACGAAAAATTTCCAATTTTGTACGGCTGTATCCTTTCTTCTTATCAGGTTATCTTTGACGCCTAAGTAACAAATAGTCCACTCTAGTTGTATTAGTAAGGCACACGATTTAAAATATGTTTGATTGCATTGCTTCTTTTACCTCTTTCTTAAAAATTCGGTTTGCAAAATGCATCAAGAATACTCGGGTGGGATGGAGTAATGAGCTTCAGGATCGTCACGTTTCATAGTGAACAGCCATTCGGGTAAAGGGATTGTTTTTATCAATAACTACTGTCTCGAAATTGGACTCTTCTGTTCTCTAATAGGTTTCGATTCTTTTATTTAAGCTTGACAGATAGCTTGAAGTCATGGTACAGAGAATACAAGTATTCTTTCTATGAATCCACGTTCCATCATTAATGCACAAAGTGATGTATAATGTAGAGAAAAGTCCGATACAGAGAATACAATACTCTCTCTGCTCACTCTGTCTTATATATATACATTGAATAGACAAATTTACGTCAGCTGTAATGTGTCAACATTTATTCACAAAACCTTGTAATCTCTGTTCCGTGGCTTGAAGTCACGGTATATAGACACAAGTATGACTAGTGTTAACGAAATATTAACACTTCAATGCACGAATCAAAATTTTTGTATTTGCTTACCTGATTGCTTGCAAAAAGTATTTCTTTTCTTACATTTAGCTGCCAGATCATCATAAATTTTCAAAAATATTTTTTTACTATAACATTATCTATCGTAATTTTCCAAAACTGTTACCAAATAATTTATTTAAATATGCTTCATATGAATTGTGATGTCGAGACGTCATAGCTCAAGTGTTAAATAATTAGTAGGCATACTCTTTCACTCTGCCTGCCATGGCTTGAAGTAAGGTTTTCACTTCGATCATAATTTGCACCAAACAACAAATAATTATTTATGAATAATTCGCCAAATAACGAATAATATTTGTTATCAAATAAATTTTTATTCGATTTTTTATTTTATTCGGTTTTTTTTTTAATTTTTATTCGAATAAAAAATGTCTATCTCTGACCCAGATAAAGCGAAGGAAATGAAAATGGATAGGTAACACAGTTAGAAGACCAACGCAAGTAATCATCCGCAAGCATCAGAGTGGAACCAATAACGATCGAGGAAAGTGGGAAGATCGCGAGCAACATAGAAAAGATTAAAGATTATTATTATTCATGAAAAGTACACAAGATTTTACAATCTTTTCAGCACAAAACCTTTTGGGAATACTTATGGGAACATTTTAGAAATCTAAATAAAAATATCCTAACTATACAAAAACTAAAATAAAATTAAAAATTGATAATTAAAAAATTATTAAAAAATTAAAAATCAAGAATAAAAACCTACTAAAATTAAGTAAAAATTTGGAAATAAACATAAAATAAACAGAAAAAGTATAAGTACCTACTGCTAAAAAAAAAAAAAAAAAAAAAAAACGAAAGAAACTAAGAAGAAACTAAGAAAGTAATTGAGAATTGAAAATTATGAATTATAAAATTTTAGGTATGATAAAATTATGAAAATTATGAAAATTTTAAAGAATCTGAATGTGAGCTACGCCGTGAGAACAAGAGAATAGGAAAACAGAAAAATAGAAAAAGGGGAGGATTAATTGAAAGTGTGGATCCTGATTAGATCCTTAAATGCACCGACAGATCGCGCGTTTTGATGACTAGGGGGAAGGCTATTCCAGAGACGGGATAATTGGACAGGATAAGAGGCCTCCATAACTAATCTGTGAAAACGAGGTATTATCACATTCCGATTGCGTTCCGAAGCTGTGTACTGGAAAAATTCACGCAAATAATACGGCTTGTTTGCACGTAATAAGCTATAAAAGTGAATCAGTCCTCTCTGCTTAAGATAATCTCGTATTGAGCAACCTAGTAATTTTGTACGGTAAGGTGAAACATGGTCGAACCTACGAAGTCGCTTTCAAAAGCTTTCGAAAAATCGAGCAGTGCCAAGGTAACCAAGTTGTCTTGGTCTAGGGCAGCTCTGATATTAGTGGATACTCGTAGTACTGCGGTTTCGCAGCTGTGGTTACGACGAAAACCAGACTGCCATTTGCTTAGGAGCTCTCTCGAATCGAGGTGCTCAACTAATTGCCTATTCATTAGCTTTTCCAGAACTTTCGATAAAAAACATAGAATGCTTATAGGTCTGAAATCAAAAGGAGACTGAGGACACGATTTTTTGGGTGTTGGCAAGACAGTTGCAGTTTTCCAGCCGCTGGGAAAAGACGAAGTCATAAGACACGTGTTTACGATATGGAGAATGTAGGTATCAATGAAAGGGAGCAGCAACTTAACAAACCGCGGACACATGTTATCTGGACCGACAGCACAAGACTTGACAGAAAAAATTGCTTCAATTAATTCGCGGCGGTCAATTCCACGGAAGGAAAAAGATGAAACATTACCACTTGTACTATTGGAAGTCGTTAGATTTGAATTATCACGCATTTCATCCATAGGTCCCCGCTGTATGTTAATAGGAGACGTGAAGAAAGCATTGAGCACATCCGGGTCAAGTTCATAGCTTGTTTTGTCCTTACCAAAACTCCTGCTTGCCGTAGGTTATGCCAGAGTGTTTTTGCAGGGAGATGGCAATTAAATTTTGAGCTAAAGTAGCGGCGTTTAGCTCTACGTATTGCAGTTGTGGCGATGTTGCGAGCTGCTCGGTATAGAGAACGGTCATGAACAGTTTTTGTACGTATATAGCGGCGATAAAGAAATTCACGTTCTGCTATAATAGAGTGAACTTCACGTGTATACCAAGGACATCCATTAACTTGCTTTGTCCTAGTTCGTAACGGCACATATTTTTGATATAAGTAGTTGATCAATGAAGTAAAAGCAGAGTTTTGGTCATCGACAGATGAACAGTCAAATATAGAGTGCCAAGGTAAAAGGACACACTCTTCAGATAAAGCGTTGACGTTGATATTTTTATAGTCGCGAAAAGAAAAGCTGTGAGGTGATTCAGGGTTTAGCGGGATGTCATAAGAAAAAAATAGAATATCATGATCCAAATTACTAAATGGGCAGAGCTGATCTTGAGAATTTACTTTGGTAACATCAGAAGTAAGGACCAAATCAAGTAGTGAAGGATTTGCTGAGTTGAAGTATGTGGGGTAGGAATTAATAACATTTAAGTGCAAGGTGGTAAGAAAATGTAGAAATTGATCGGCTGAAGGATCCTGCCGACGAATGTTTACGTTGAGTCGCCAGTCACTATAACATTAGAATAAGTATGCGATATGTCAGACAATATACCTTCCAATTCCTGCACAGAGTCTGATCTGAAGCCATTAGGCGGACAGTACACACTCAATAAAATACATTTAGAATTCCCCGAAGCTATTTCAATGCCGACAAATTCGATCACCCCACCCTTCGATGAAAAAACCAACCTCGACTTCAAGCCATCCTTTACAAAAATCGCTACACCTCCACCCACACGATCTTTACGGTGATCGAAAAAGATTGTAACCTGGAATCGAGACAAGAGAGGAAGGGATTGATTCATTCAACCATGTTTCACTAACCATTATGACATGCAAAGCAGAGCCTGAAAAAATATACTTGAAATCATCAATCTTTTTACGCAAACTTCTCGCATTGAATACACACACATTGAGTCCTCGAGAACGATTGCACATAATATTGAACAAAACCCTTACCCTGTCCAAACCAGTAAAGTTATCCCGGCTCGTGATAAATAGTCCCCGCGCCCCCATCAGTGCCAAGATTCGAAAAACTCACGCTCCCATTCAAGAAATTTCCCAAATTATTCTCACAGCGGAGCTCACGGAAGGGATAATTATCAACTGAGAAAAAGTAAACAGACATTACATAAATAAGAATTAAATAAAAAGAAGCTAATTAATGAAAAAAGATAGGTTAATTAGAGACAAGAAGAAAAATTAAGCTTATTAAGACTACTACCAAGATTAAGAAAGAATAACTATTCAGTCGAGCTGAGCCTCCCTAGTTTCCGCATCCAAAACAAGTTGATCGAGAGAGCTTATGTCGTTGATCATAATTGGGACGTCATCTCGTTTCAAACGCACATGTACCAGCCCATTACGGGTGAAGGCAGAGTGAACCAATTTGTTTGACCTCATCACCAACGCCTTACGCAGAATCCGATGGTTATGTGTGGTTAGACTTTCAAACGCACTTATTTTACTTGCAGAGACAAAAGCAGGGGAAATTTTGTTTAGTTGTAGCTGACCAAAATTTTTGAAATTCCGCAAAAATATTTTCTGCTCACTGACAGAGGAGAACTTTACGACTATCGAGGAATTTTTGTGTTTGCCGCCACGGTCATGATGTTTCGATTTACTACGGAAAGCGTGATTTATGATGGATGAGATACTGCTTAGTATTTGTTGAGGATTTTCGTTAGCAGTATGAGGTATGCCAGTCAACACAGCATCAGTGAGCCTAAAACGCCTGCGCTCGTCCTCAAGGTCATGTTGTACATTTACAAGCTCACCTTTAAGTACATCCAGTTCTCAACTCAACTCAACTCGTTCATCTCCCCACTGATAGATGCAATAATTTTGTCGAATTTATCGGTCATTGACTGCTCAAGTGCAGTAATCCTCTCCAATATGACATTAGTAAACGTTTTCATGATCCGTCGCTCAAATAGCTCGAAAGAGTCCGTAGAGATAATGGAATTAGATCGAGATGATGAAGGAGGGGTACTGATGCCACTATGTATACCACCTGCCAACTGTTGTTGTTTGCTTCTCGTGCTCCTTGCGTTATCTGTGGGTGTAGTGGTACTGGCACTTTTCAGATTCGATTTGGTACTTTTCATTTTGAAGCTATGAAAAATTTAACGAGATATTTACTCACAGTTCAACTAATTAAATAAATATCAAAGATCGCCACGATAAACACGTTAACTTTTTGTTAATTAAACTCTGCAATCACTCGAAACTCGGCAAAATTATGCGGAAAAAGACGAAAATTCAGGAGCTCTTAGAAACACGACTACTCAGTTTGCATGTTCAACTCGTACTCAATAAATAAAGAATTGAATGAAACGGGAAAACCTAATATAAATCAAAAAATAGCTAAAAAAAAAATCAGATGGAGAATTTATTTGCAAATCCTATGCTCCTCAAAGAGCAGTGAAGTAGGACAAATAAATAGAATCCGTGACTGCTCCTATATCATCATCCAATTTTTTTATTTTATATTCTAAGGGACAATGACGCAACTGGCAAACTTACATTAATTCACGCGCTTCAAAATTCGGATCATTGTAGGAGAATTTTTTCTTGAATTTCAACAAGAGCAAAATAACACCAAGGATCCTAGAATTCTTGGCGCAGTGTGCATGATGACATCAACGCTGATAACATTCGCATTCCAAAGATTCACACAATTTTATAATATCAAACACTATAAATATACTTAACACGCGTTCAACATTAGCTTTTTGTTGATAACGAATTGTAAGTTGTAGAAAAAGCTAATTCATTTTGAAAAGCAAACACACACACAAACGACTATAAATAGATATATATTTAGTTACCATACAGTGCCATAGAACCAAATGAATTGCTTCTAGTTCTACGATAAAAGCCAATGTCATTGCAAACGTCCAACCACGAGACTTTTTCCATTTTTCAACATTTGCATTTCATTAGTCTTCTTCATGAGCGATGACTTTGGATAACTCCTAAAGGAGTCTACTATGCTAATTCGGTTCCAATCGTTAATACCGTTCAAGGAGAAACTAATTTAAATGCGAAGGAATAGTAATTTAGTCGTTTGTCATTTAACTTAATTACAAGCTCACAGTTTTTCGCTGCCGTCGCCCCCACTGTCCGGAAGGGACTTTTATCAAGAAAAACTTTTAAGTGTTCTTCAGAGCAAATTGATTCAGCGACTTACTGACTGCATAAAAGAAGTCTTGTAACTTCACAGCATATCACGATAGCCTTTTTCATGAAAACGCCGACCTAAATAATTTCCTATTATTCTCAATTTCGCTTACGGCGTTAGTACATACACATAAATAGCGATTGTTACACATTTGATGGCCGACTGAACTATGGTGTTATCAGTTCTTCCATCCTGGAGTCGGTGTGATGCTTGGATTTGCAATAATTGCCTTTAAAACTTTTCTCAATGACGTTCAAGGAATCGCAATTTATATTTGTGAAATTTGTGGATTTGAATAGAATAATTTTGCATTTGCAAGTTATCTGAGTTCTTAGAATCTCCTTCTAGATGGACGCAACTAATTTTTACCTTTAATAGAATTGAGTTTAAACGGCGTTATCAATTTGTTATTCCTTTTTATATTCCGGAGACATGCCTTCTCGGCACCAATTTTTCTGTAAAATCCAGCGTTAAAATCATGTATCAAAATCGAGCGATAATGTGTATTAAAAACGTCATTTCATCGCTTCTTCAAAGTTATGTGATCGAACATATCGACCGCCAGTCATCAACTTGCAGCATTCAAAAATTCCTCTTCACATTATGCAGCCGCCTTATAAAAAATGCCTACCACATCCAGAAAGCCTTCAGCATTTCCCCTACAAAATCGATAATCAGCTTTTCAACCTCAGATTCATAATATAAAACGTAAAACTCTCCACTGGATAACACCCAACATTCATATCCTGGGATTTATTAAGGCCAACACCACTGAATTAAGCATAATTTCACCAAAGGTTTTAAGATTGCTGGGTAGTTGCTCTCCTTTGATGTCCGTGAAAGTTGGTGCTAGTTTATAAGAGACCCCACCGAAAAAAAAAGTCCTGACAAATTGGGATACATTTCACTCGGTGGTTCGGAGCTAACTTAGGTTAATTGTTAGATCTTGTAACATATTTGCGACTAATTCGTGGCAAACCTCTAATGCCTCTGAAAATTGCTCAGTCCAATGCGGGCTTACACAGTTTTAATTCGTTCGTATTAATCTAATTAATTAATTTTACCTCGAAGAATGTAATAGATTTTCATGAATTATTGGTACCCTTTAGTGTAATTTTAATGTCATCAAATTATTAATAAGAGTTCATTGCCAGAAAAAGTCTATACAGATCACGCTATAAAATCCCTCAAAAATTCCTATGATCTAAGTTAACAAATTTTGGAATTTTAATATTTTACCTACAAAATAGATGGAGAATCTCACATTTAATGCAAGCTATATTCATTTGTTAATGCCTTTTTTTATTCTATCAAATAATTTTCTAATTACCCAGATCAGCAATCACAGGTCAAAACCCTTGGAAAATTTTATTGAGCTCCATACAACTCGCGAATAGCGATTAATCGGTTAAATAATCACTTCGCTCGACTATCAAACATAATGTTGAATGCGTAAGGCGAATATTTGTTGACCTTGACTCAGGACAAATATACTGACACTATAGCCAAAAACATATCTGAATACCAGTTAATTGTTAGCGACGGTTATCAGTCATCATCGTGCATCACCACATGAAGGTTTCTCGCTTTTACTTGACCAAAATTCTTAAAAAAATTACTAGAAAATTTTCTCCACAATTCTTATACTTTATAACTACACTGTAGGTTGACAAAGGAACAAAACAGTTGGATTGAGATCAGGATCTGAACCGTTAAGAAGTGTTCTCTATGATTTCATTCAAGGTATAACAAATAAAAGCAAAAATCACATAGTCATGCATATTTGCAATATTGAAATTTTTGAACTACATATATTGGCATTCATGTTAGTTGATTTGCCCAACTAATAACAGCTTTATTTTTATATTTTTGACGTTGGTCTTTATTTGGCTGAAAGATCTTTTATTTTTAATATAGAATGAAATATTGTAGTCAAAATGAACTCTCTTGGACTGATGTCGGCCAGGAATATAAGGTGTAAGGGCTGAATTACAATGGACGCAATGGAACGCAACTGAACGGTGTGAAATGTCAAATTTATGCAGTAAAACGGACGTCGAGGTTAGCTGCTTATAATGGACGCTTGATTAATTGAAAGTGACAGTGACGTTTGACCCAAAATTTATAAACAAATATGGGTAAAATCAAAAAACTCTTTTCATTCCATTTCCTCTCTGCTTATTACACACTTACCGCAGCACAGTTTCACTTGACCGAACAAAATAAATAATCCCAAAGCTAATTTGAGGTTATGTTTATCCGTTCAGTTGCGTTAATTTCAGATTTTATTAAACTTGCTGCGTACGACTGCGTTTTCGTCCGACCACTGTGCGCAACTCCATTTGAGAAGCATACAAAAAAAACCGGTTTGACATTTCTCTCCGTACAGTTGCGTCCATTGTAATTCCGCCTTAAGAGTTCCGAGGAAAAATGTATATGTGAATTTCTCAAGAAAAATTAGAACCGCGCTGACGAACAATGGTACTAGATTGCAACATACAAAAATCGGGAAAATACTGGAAAGAACGCCGGGAATTATAAATGAATCAGAGCGGGCGAAATAATTAAATAGTAAACTTTTTCATTTTTAATCAATTTAAGATAAAATCGGGATTAAAAAATTCTTTTATAAAAGTAAAATTACCTACTAAACATTTCAGAGAAGTGACGTTTTACTTATTATAAATTTATCCATCTCTTTAGAGAACAAAAAGGGGAAAAATCCTATGAGAAAAATAGCTGGTGAGAGTAAAACCAACTAAAAAAAAAAAAAAACAATGCAAACAATATGAAGTTTGCGCAATTTCGTCAGGTTTCACGGCTGAGCTCTAATTTGGAAATATCTGCAAGGTTTGGATGCGCCGGTTTTTTAGCCACATTTCTCCATAATTTCGGGGATTTGATTCATATATTTTTGCATGTCTGCAGGCACTATTCCGTCGCTTTTACAATTTTTTCATGCCCCGTTAGGTGTTAGGAATTCTGTTTAATAAAAAATTGGTAGTCTCTAAAATTAGAAGAGGTTGTATAAAATCAAATATAACGGAGGTAAAATTGGAAAATCCGAATTATACCTAAAAATGTGGAAAGATACGATAAATCGGGGAATCTGGGAGTCCTACTGAAGAGTTTGCTCTGATTGCCGAAACGGAAAGAAATTTTTTTTTTTTTTTTTAATTTTAATGAATTTCGAAAAAGCAGATTGCAAATTACTTTCAGCTGATTTTCTGTCTTACTATATTTTAAATGGTGACTTTCAACTCTACTTAACTCCTAAAATAACGCACTAAGGCTTCCCGTCTTTAGTGATGACAGATAGGCAGATTTTAGACATACTAAAAGATTTTTAGATTTCCTCCGTTTAAAAGAAGAATTTCCAAGCAAATATTCTTTTACTGACAAAGCGAAATTTTACGGTACAATATAAATTTAGGAAAAGACTAGAGGTTGAGACTGTAAGACGAATGCTTTTATCCGAGGATCTACTAATGTGAAAAAGCAGTTAAAAGATTTTTTAACTTAAAGGTACTAATTTTCGTGGATTTAAATACTTTTGGGCTAGGCGGTTTATTTTACGAGAATTTTATTATTTCTCCGACGTTTCGGAGGATGTCTCGAACCGTTCTCAAGGACGCAGCCTATTACAAACATTAATGTATTAAAATAAAAATTTAAAAACCAATATCTTAACAAAAACGTTTGCGATTCATTTAAATTAGCTAATTTACGTGAATTGATACTGTACTATGGCCACGAAAGCTGTCACCTTTTCAAATCGTACAGTATAAATTCACGTAAATTAGTCAATTTAAAAGAATCACAAACTTTTTTATTAAGATTTTGGTTTTTTAATTTTTACTTTTATTTCAAATAATACACTAATGTTTGTAATAGACTGGAGAACGGTTCGGTCGAAACGTCGGAGAAATAATAAAATATTCTTGTAATATAAAAGAGGTGTTGTCCTCCGGACCGCCTAGCCCAAAAATATTCAAATCCACGAAAATTAAATGAAAAACGGTCAATACACTCAAATATAATTAAAAGTACTAAGTTTAATGGTAAACAAGTTTAATAAGACTATATCCCAATAAATTATAGAATTTAGGAATGAGTACTGTTTGATACCTAAACATGAACACGTAAATTATTATGTCTTTCTCTTTCATAATTTTACGTTAGTTATCATCAAAATTATTCCATGGCAGATATCTTTTGAAAAAAGAAACTTATTTCGGAGAAAATTTAAGATTTTATCCCTTTCTTTCTTTTCTCCTTTATCTTGACCGCTAGTCTCACTCTACTAGGTCTGTTTAAAGTCGCAAAAAGTTCAGAGCAGCTCAGAGAAGAGCAGAATAGAGCAGAAAACTCATGAACCACATTTTTCTAAAATTTCCTGAGATCTCCCAACGAACACCCATTTACGCACAATGGTCGTGGTTACGTTTTTCTGTGTGGCACGTTACGAAACAATGACGCTCCGAAGTTATGTATGTTACGAAAATGTGGCAATGCTGTATGGAAATTATGTAGTACACGATACCCATATGCCAAAAAGAACTATTGTAACTATACAGACATTTTTCTTTTATTGAGTAATTTTTCTAAGCACATTTACGTTTTCGTGTCCCAGAAACTATACAATCAACACAAAGAAACATTTAAGTAACTGTTTCAAACTGGGAAGTAACAATATAGCAATGGTACACTTGTAGGCAGTGTTACAACACAGGAACTTTTAGAGGCACATTTACGTATTTATAACTTGTGTTGTGCCCATTGAGACAAGTTCCATATGGGAAAGGCGACAAAACATTTTCGAATCAACGATGTTGTAGACATGGTGTGTAAAATAGAAATTCAGAAACATTAAGGCACAAAATGTAAGTTGGGCTGTCACCGGAAAAACACAATTGTTTAAATTAATGCCTGATTAATGTAAGGAAACACTAAAACACAATTATTATTTAATTATTCTACTAAAATAATCCCGATTTTGTTTTCCACAGGAAACGCAATTATTTGAACTGTCAGCACAATTGACAATTACTGCTTGCTCTAAGTTACGCCTTCGAAAATGTTAGAGCAGGAAATCTTGCTCTAGGTCATTGCAGTTCACTTTAGAACAGACTCATGAAACACAGTTCAGTTTAGAGAGCTTTAGAGCAATGTTCTGAATTCATGGAACACGGTTTTCTGCTCTAGCAGCAGATTGTTAAACAGATCTACATATTATCCTTTGCAAAATGTTTACCTGTTAACGGAGATACCCCGTATGAAAGTTAAGGCTATCTTTGCTCTTATCTCTGGGTTACGTCAGGAATTGATTCTTTATAGTTTTCCACTATGAGGTGTTATTTTAAATGCCTCTGCATTTCTTACCTGTAAAGTCCAGTTGACCCAAGAACTGAACCGCCGTAGGTAGGTTTGTAAATTGGATGTTGGAAATGGTGGAAGCTGTCCCCAATTTTTTAAAAGATATTCATCTTTAGCGATAAAACTCAGAAATGATCGGAATATTCAGCAGCTTATATTGGTACACATGGCATCATAGCTTCAGTGCGAGCAATCCATCGGATTGATTTTATGATTAAAACCGGTGTTACCAAAAAGGTTTGTATGTAAGAAATTGAATTGTAGGGTTTGGTTTAAGTACGTTGTGAGAGAACCAGGTGCATACATACAATTGTGCAAGGCGCCATTTTACCGAGGAACATAGCATAAATATCACAAATGTTAATGAAAGGGCTCGACTGTTGATGTTTAAAAGTATAGACCCCTGCCTTTTACCGTATAAATAGAACCCTGTAAAACTTTATAGGGTAGAGGTAGAGAACTCTGTATTAAATGCGAGATTTTTCTTGAAGAGTATGAAGCAAACTCGGAAATTGAATTTGTATTTGGAACACCACGGTAACAAGTTAAAAATTTTCAGGCTAGCAATTTATGATTTATTAAGTAAGAGTCGAACAAATATGTTTCATAAACTTAACCAAATCACATGTACAATTTTGTTTGCGACATATTTCAAACTGCCAACAAAGAAAGTGATTATAGTGTGTCATAACTACTGTCTTTAAAATTTCACATGCAGCAATTAATCTCATTATACATAAACCTGGTACAGTTTACACAGTATGAAGGATTGCTGATTAAATCAGTCGAAGTTGTTAATCTGGCATGAGTTGAAGTTAAACTGAGTTATATTCAAACAATTCAACAGTGGTATTACATATTAAGTAATTTATGTATCGTTGTTTATGTATTCGGTTTCGTATAACTTCTCAACTAAAATAAAAGTTAAATTTATCTTATTATCTATGCAATTTAATATTAAAAAAATATCCTGGGAAGATTCTAACAACTTTTCGCACACAATTTTACGACCAAATTTTTGAACCTATAAAAGCTGCGATAAGGTCGGTAAAATTCAAGAGAAGTATCAACATTAGGAAAATTCATTTCCAACTCGGGCAATTCTTTATTTACCTCATTACTATGTACAAGGTAGGTAGATATATTTTGGATAAAAATCTCTTAATGTCTGAGATATTCGCGAAATATCTTCAAGATTTTTTACCGACTGAGATAGACTTAATTAAGATATACCCAGTATTCTTGGAAAGTATGTAGGTAGGTACTTTGCTGTCGACTGCTTTTCCAGTTGATGTTCATTAATTTGAAAAAGTTTACTTTTCCCTTCACTTTGCATAGCATGAAATTTTTATCAGAGGGCCTTACTAATTTAGTGCTGAAGATTTTACGATCCTATTTCTTAAGGAGTTATTCATTCGTTTAAAAAAGCTTGACTTTTTTATCAGCGAAATAAACACGAATCTCTGAAGAGAAGTTTAAATGAATTAAAAGTTTTACAAGCTTTATATTAGCGGGGTTTTTAATAGTATAATACTATGAGATTGCAATGAAATCTTGTTTTTTGAACAATTTATTAAATTAATGATTCGAAAAAATCTATGAAGCTCTAGCTTTAATTAACAACCGGTTGGTTGATTGTGAGACTCCAATTGGGGATTTGCTGCATAAGTACGACTCCGTCATTAATGCACATATGAGAATAACAGTGGACGTTAGACTTTTGATGCCTTGATTCTTAGAATTGTTCCTGTAAATAAGGCTGAAAATCTCTTGGAAGTTTTAGGGATCATTGCCATCAGTTGTTAGTTGTATATAGATGGATTTTGTATACGAAAAAATTACGTTCCTATCAGTCAAAAACGTGAAAAAATTTATTCCAGTGCTTACCCGCGATATATTTGTTCAGCCGAACAGAAATCTTTTTACTAGCAAAAAAATTTGGAGGACTTGCGTAGAATTACTAGAAACAGGATGTATAGTGAATATGTATAGTGATAAAAATTGGTTATTTTATATGCAGAAATTCGATTCCAATCTGTCTATGAAGAAGTTATAGTTGAATCGTCGCTACAAAATTATGTTGGGAATTTAACTTTCTGTGTATATAGTGTGATTAATTTTAAAGTCGAGTCCATTAATTCTGTTGGCGTTGATAATATCTATACGAAATTTCTTAAACTTGTCTTAGCCTGGATCCTTCACCAAATACAATAAATATTTCTGCAATACGTAAGCATTGAAATGACGATTGCAGTGGTATGAAGAAGCTGAAATATCACCTCCTAGCAGTGATGTTAACATTACAGTAATTAATATTTTGGACAATAATTTCGACTCCCGTACAGTAAGGCTGTAATTCCATGCAACAAACAGTAATTTCCACCTGATTGCTAAAATTATACATTTCTTTAAAACTCTATCAGCTTTGAATTTAAACATAAGGCTGTGTTCAGCCTGACGAGGTTTGAGGCGATTAGGTTACGCACCCAATCGGCTGAAAAGGTCAAAAATATGGAAAAACAATGCGAGTATTCATACTGACCCGGTTAAGGGGGGTGCGTTACGACTCGTTCCAGAGCGTTTAGAGGCGGTTAAATGAGAGATCAAAGTTTTTAATTTCGTCGCGTGAAACCGCTTGTGTATTCGAAGATATGGATACTGGTAAACTGATTGAGGGTATTCGTAACCGCTTGGATGTATGGGATAATAAAAAATAATAATTAATCTAAGTGAAATTTAACTAGAATATTATGGGATAAAGTTGCAAAGTAAAATGTACCCAAAGTAGCGCTTGTCATCCGAAAATATGCATAAAACCTTTCTCTGGATGGATTGCAATTTTCTTTTTGAAAACTTTTAATTTACAATATGAATTTTCATATAGACTACCCACATTAAACTTGATATTGACATGTCTAACGCTGAAATATCAACCGCTCGAAACAATTAATTAGCACATTACGGCTTCTAGGTTATCACGCTTTCTGTTTCTAGAGTTTTGAGGCGATTACGCGCGCAACCGCTCCTTCAAAACTTTTTAATAAGACTGTACCCACACCATTTTTGTAAGTGCTTGTCAGATGTTTTACACCTTCCAATTGAAGAGATATATTTAGATGGAAGGCTCTTAGCATGTCTTTTAGAAGATAACAATTTAAGTTCTAAAGAACTTTTAGATTTTCATATTTGATAAACTGTGATGTCTTGTGCTTCGCTGAAAACTAGACTGACAGCTGACGTCCTGAAAACAAGAAAATCTGAAATGCTCAATTTTCTGAACTTTACCCAATTTCGTTGTTCCTCTTATAGAATAGAAATTGTGTACGTTCATAAATTAGAGCTTTGTTGATGACGACTCAGTGGTCACCTGTAATGAAACGATGAGTTGACTTTCTAACGTTTACGCACTAGTGCAACTTCCTATAAGTTACTGCTAGTGTAAACGTCTCTTGTGAAATAGCAACTCAAACACACTGAATCTGCAGCGTGTGGACTATACCAACGAGATTTAAATAATCCACCTAAAAACTGCCACGTCTGGGCGATGCGTCTGGTCTATAACAACGAGGTTGAAATGATCCACCTAAAAGCTGCCACGTCTGGGAGATGCGTGTAGCTTCCAATAAGCTCTCACGATACCAATGCCTACTGTTTAGTGTCAAACAACGTAGAAACCTAAAATGAAAACGATGGCCGAGCACAATCACACTTAGATGGCGGTAGTGTAGCGGTAAATGAAAGAATCATCCGGTTATTCATTCATTTAGATTTATTGAGCAAAACTTCCTTCTATTATTAAAATTAGACTAGTAAAAAAATAACTTCATAAAAAAATTAACCTAATTGCAATTCAATTTAACTATTATATATTTTTTCCAATTCTACTCAAACTTCTTAACTAGACTTATATTACTATTTAAAATTCCTTTTTATATTTTATAACTTAATTAACGCTGAAAATAAAAATTATTGTTAACTGTCAATCGTGAATCAATTCTCATGTGGTGTAAATGTGACCCGTGTGGGCACAGTTTTATACCTTGATGAATTGATTAATTGACGAAAATTTATGAACAAACAACTGAAAACTCAAGAAAATTATATTCAATAAATTTTTAGTATTTGGTGATATTATTTTGTGTAATATGTCCAATACAAATTGGCATGCAATCTTACACTTTAATACCCGTCACCTAACCAAAGATTTATATGAAAGCAAAAAAAATACCTTGAATTCACTAATGTCAAATAAAATCACGTCAAGATTGACTAACTCCCGAATTCCACTAGAAAACAAATTCTTTCCAACACACAGGCAAAAAAAGGAAAATAAACTAAAAAATGACAGAACTACTTTAATTTTGAAGAACAACGAAAAACTGACTTTAAATGCAAATAAAAAATAAATGATGAAACCAAAAAAACTCTAAGTGAAATTACTAATGAAAAAGATAAAATAAAATATAAGTTCAAAATGTCACTGATGAAAAAATTGCAAATTTGAGGATACTATGACTGACTAGCATATGTATACTCCTTGACAATTTGTTGAAAATAGAAGACAGAATGAACAAATGGCCTCCTTTTTATAGAAAATTTCGTTCCATTTTCGCTGTCTATAAAGTGAAATATTCGAAATTTTCACTGAAAATGACAAAAGGTTGAATTTTTCTTGTTGTCAATCGATAGCAAATTTAATGATCTAAATTTTGATACCTTTGTCGTAAAAATTGATTGTCAATTTGATGATTTTAATCAATTTGTATAATTTTTGGAACATTTGCTATAAAAATGTCAATTCGTTACGTTTCATTTCGATGTAGTAGATTTTCCTGTCATTTGTAATAATTTTTTGTCTTCTTCCCACTGTGAGTCTCTTTCGCACTCATTGTGGGAAATGTATAAATAAAAAATCGCGAATATCGCGTTTCCCGTGGAAAATATCGCGAAACGAACGCGACCATTAAAATCACGGTTCGATTTTACGTGATTTTGATACGACAAACGTCGCGGTAGTATGGAGTTTTCGTTGTTTTGACACTTTCGCGCGCGAGTGTCAAGTTTATTTTTAATGTGTTTTTTAAGTGATTTTTAGTGGTTTTTCAGGTACCCTCATCACTATGGATATTCCTTTTATAACAGGTAAGCGTATTTATAATTCATTTCGTGAATTACGGGTGTAATTTGTAAATTCTACATGTTTGTGGACAAGTGTCATGTAACTATTTTCAGTGCATTTTGTACTCTATTTGTCCACAAACATTAGCAATAATTGTGTTGATTGTGTGATTTGGTACGTGAATTCATGTTTTTTGTACTATTTCGTGCATCAAACATAAATTCATGTGCAATATCCTCAATTTCCACTTTGCATGGATTTTGTTGTTGTGATAGGCATATGTATACATGGTCATGATTTGACTTTGTGTACCTATGGCCTTTTTCCTTAGTTACTTAACAATAAAACATAATTGATTCCGACTAATTCATTTTCTTTATTTCATTTCAGATATTCGTGGGAACCCTGTTCTACCTGTGAATACTCCAGGTAGAGGTAATTTTTTTATGTATATTTGTTTTTTTAAATCTTTATTGATTGTACCTCTTTTCTTTTAGGTTCGCTGAACAATATTGTTTTTTGAACTTATTGAAGAATTTAATTTTAATTGAAAATTTTCAGACTTTTTTCTTCATTTATTGAAGGATTTAAGTACTTTTAACAATTTTCAGATTAATTGAGTCAATTTTTAATTGTAAATTGTAGAAACATTTATCTACACTCTATAAACAATTTGAAGTTTTTAAGCGATAACATTTTTAGACATGTGTCACTTTGTTTTCAACAATTTAACATACGTCAAAATTTTACCAGCGATTTTAATGTGAAAAATTTGGAGTCCGCGTTAAATTTTACTTTGCCCGAACTCGATACTCGGCTTTATACCCTAGGGCCTAGGCAGATGGGCAAAAGCAATGATCATTCGTTCGTAATTAAATTTTTCAAAAATCACTTTACCTTTGAATTTGAATTTTAATTATTAAAAATGCGCTGTCAACTACGAGTAAGTAAATAAAAGAGAGCCCCATTAACACCAATTTTCATGTTAATCCTAAAGTTGTGTAAAAAATTTGCATTGCGGACGTATGAAAAAAAAATGTATGAAAGGGACTTTGGGACGGTTCTTGAAAGTATGAGGCAAAATATCATGAGCATTATAGTTAACACTAGTAATATTAGTAATATAAAACAACCTTTATCAAGAAAATATATTAAAAATTAAGCACATAATTTTATCCAAATTACAAGCATTTACCAATGTTCTAATTCATAGTTTATTATTAAAAAAGATATAAAACAATATTACTAAATTTCCACATAAACGTATGTATATATTTTTCTATTTAATCTCCTTCCAATTTAAACCTTACCAAC
Organism: Dioctria rufipes; assembly: GCA_963924295.1. Classification (NCBI taxonomy): domain Eukaryota; kingdom Metazoa; phylum Arthropoda; class Insecta; order Diptera; family Asilidae; genus Dioctria; species Dioctria rufipes. The sequence continues at coordinate 67,029,570 of OZ002740.1, read as the reverse complement.
GGCTTTTGTGCTAAGGTACATTTCCTTACCAAACATAAACAAAAATGACACCTAGGAGGGTAGATGTAGACAGACATGTAACAATATGTTAGAAAGTGAGAAAAAACATCACGTTCCGCACGCAAAAATTGAATATACATACAAGCAAGGCCCACACCTTTACTTACTTACTCGTATGCTGTTAATTACATATAAAAATTGACAGGACTTTTGTTTTAATTCACAAAATCCTGGATAACTTGATTTTTGAAAAAAATCAATTACGAAAGAATGGTTACTGATTTTGTCCGTCTGCCTAGGATATTAGATTCTGAATGCAGACTTTCTTGAAAATTACGAGAAATTGATAATAATTTACCAATACTCAAGTTTTGGGGGAGGGTTTGTCATTTGAAAAAAGGAGATGCATCTTTAATGTTTCCTTATTTGAAGAAACTTCTGCAGCAGTCAAAACAATTTTTTCTGCTATAAAACACAACAAAAGGGAGATTAGAAATAGGTTAAAATCAGCACTCTACAGAGAATTTTGCATATTAAAATTTTTTTTTTAAAAACAAATTGTTACAAGATCGAAATAAGGCCTGTTCACTGAAAGTTATTTAATAAATGTATATATGACTACGAAAATATGGAGGAATAGCACATTTTTAATATACTCAAAATATAAATATGTACATTTACAATACAGCAAGTAGTTATGTTTATGTTAATAACTGACGATTTTTGTAAGTATTTGTTTATGTTAATTACTTAGAATGCAGTTTCTTTATTTTTGTTACTGAAGTGAAGTTTGAAATAAACTATAAACTTATTAGCTTTGGTAGTTTTTTGCAACGACTTTTACACACAGCCTCCTAGGTCTCGTATTTTAGCGAAAAAAGACATAAATTTATGTTTGATGTATATTTACAGCTCTACTGACTTAAGCCCTAGATACAATGAGCACCGCGCGTTTTTTTTTTGCAGAGCCGCGCGTGTTTTGACACTTTACAGTCCGAACTATCTGACGTGTGCTGATTATTTCTGTGAAATTGTGAAAAGTAAAGGGTTTTCCAATAAGAGGTGTTATTTTAATTAGCCCGCTATTTCGGTAGATGTCACTTTTGGAGCTGTCATTCTTTGATATTTGACAAGTAGAAACTACGCCATTAAGGGGGGTTACCACCAAAAAAAAGCTCACGATTTCTGTTCCCAAAAGCTTAGTGAACATAAACGCATAAAAGTATGCAATTTTAAAATTGAAACAAATCACTATATGTACATGGAAAGCTATATGATGCTGTGATATTCGTCTGTATTGTACTCCAAAGCATGTCGGGCATATGCACAGCAGTAGGGTAGAATCACCGACTTATAAGTCAGTGGGTAGAATTGCATAGGCATGGCGAGATTTTAAATTTGGCTGTCGGATTTTTCCTAGAACTTTGTTGTGGAGCAGGCAAGGAGCGAACGAAATGTATGCTTTCTGTGATGTTGATCAGTCACTTTTCCGTGTAATTTGTCTGGCACTATTTATTGCTTGGGCAATTTTATTTGACTGAAGCCGGTAATCAAATAAAACTCTTCCCAGAATTCTGTGTTGTAATATATGTACCTACCATATAATTTTTGCAATGCTCACACGTTGTCAGATTACCATTTTATTAACTAGATATCCAAAGAACTACTTTAGAGAATTAGATTTGAATTTAGCAACAACACGATTTTCAGGTTGAGCTATGTCTGGTAGATTTTCTAATCTAATTTTAGTATATATATATATACAATTTTATCTCTATCTAATTCCTCAATTTTGTTCGCATAAAATTTTTCATGTTTCAAGAAATGCAATTCAACCAGATTAGCCTAGTCGGAGTTACTGTAACTGGGAAAGATTAGCAATATGGCAAATAGTGAATTCTTTTCTGCGACTCGATGTTAACACTGCCATCAAATCTGCCATTCTCGTGCTCTTTTCTTCCCTACTGGTATGGTGGTGGCAGATTCGGTGGCGGTGGTTACACCGAGTCGCAGAAAAGAATTCACTAAAAGATAAGAGTATGCAACGATTTCAATTAAAAAAAAAAAATTAAAAAAAATTTAAAGCAGTATTTCCAAGTGACTGCAGAGGTAACTGACACCACTCGTCTAAGACCAATTCTTATGATACCCTAGATGAATGCCCGTATTAAATTTCGTATGGTCACCGATCTATTCAATTTTGATTTTGAAGTTGTTTTTCGCATATATTTCTAGAATGGTTTGTCGCACAGAAAAAATGATTATAACCAATTTTATAGGATTTCGTATTCTGCAGAAGTTTTTAGTACAATAAAAATGTCGTGGACTGATCGTTTTCAAGTATACGTAAAAAACCTAAATTTTTATATGGCAACACCAAGAAGGAATTGCCCGATTTAGTCCATTTTTGACATTTTATTTGCTAATGTAGTAAAAACATAATGTACGAAATTTCAGCTATCTACGTCGATGCGTTCTCAGGCAGTGTCAAAATATATAGAGGAAAACGAAATTTTTATATAGCAAACCCTCGAAGGAGTTGCCCGATTTGTCTCATTTTCGAATTTAATTTTACCTTTTTTTTTAAGTCCGTGTACAAAATTTCAGCTCTCTAAGTATACGCGTTCTCGAGTTATCGTGTGCAAAAACCAAAATAACTTTTAATATTATGAATAGGTGTCCAATCCATTTTGCTCTACCATCATTATTTCGAGGTGTTACAAACGGAATGACAAACTTAGTACACCCTATAGATTAATAATAATAATTTCAAAAGAAAGATGTCATTGGTACAAAGTCGATACTTTTATTGGTCGACACAAGTTCTTTGTAATTTGTAAAAATGTTTCTTCTTCGAAAATTGCATTTTGAAAACAATTCATACATAAATTAATAGTGGTAGTAGTTATAGTCGCTAGAAAGATAATAGATTGTAGTCAAAAAATTGGTACACACTGTATATAATGTGACAGCTCACTACACCTCATCAATTTTCGTTCAGTTTTCTAAATTACATACATATATTTAAAAAACTACTCTTCTAAACTTTAAAAAGTTCCAATTTGTCCTTTCTACAGCTTCACTAAAACGCGGTCATAAATGGAACGCCACAAAAAATAACTATTTATAATTTAGCCAACCTTCCTCTAAAATTTCATCAAAATCATTCACAAATTCAAATTCACATTTCACAAATTTGTACATTTATAGGATTATTTTCTTTTCATATACACAGATTTACATACCTAACAATATTCAGTTTTCTCTTCTTTATTCCATAAATATTATTGGCCCGAATTTTACTAATATTAATGATTAAATAATAGCTTCTCACAATTCGTTATCTATAGCCATAATAGAATTGGCAAAAAATTTCTCGCATCAACAGCAAAAATGAACAAATTACCAATGATAAAAATTAAAATATTCCGGGAAATCTACACACATTCATATACCTAATGCAGAAGATAACGGCACACACTCTCCAAGCATACAGCTACAGCCCGCTGAGCTTTCAAAACAAATTAAAGCCTTCCAAAAGCCCATTACTCCATCTGACGATGATAGAATGAATTGAAAACGCCAAATTGTATGCAAATTATAATAAAACAAGAGATTTTTGCCGTTACTATCATTAACATTATTGACTTTATTTCCTTTATCATTGCACTAAAAAATTTGAGTTTTTCAAAATAAACAGATAAAGGTTCGATCTTTGTTACAAATTGAACTTTCTTTGAAATAATATCATAATTTTGGTAGTTATTTGTCTCGGAAAATAGCAACTTTCAAACTAAAATATATTGGTAAACAAAATTTTTTGTCTGGTTTTCTTTCCGTCACTGCCTCTTCCAGCCCAACATCTTCCATACTCAAGTACAAATTTATCTATTTAATGTACCATTATTACGTTTTGATGTACTAAACTTTGGAAATTTCATGAATTCCAGAGTTTTCTAAAGCTAATTAAATACATATAAAACCCCGAAATCTTTATTTTTGACACGTCATTACCTAAGTTTATGCATTTTCTCTAACTATGTGCAATTTTTAACATGATAGTACGCACAGATTTGCAGTAAATTTGTATTAACTTTTCGTGTTTTTTAAGATTTCAGTGGTAACCCCCCTTAATAAAAATGGAACGATACACGATTCAACAACGCATTGAAATTATTAAAATTCACTATAAAAATGGTGAAAATGTGGCAGAGACGGTTCGTAAAACTCGAACATTTTTGGGTCGTCGTGAAGCACCTTCTCGGACCGCAATACAGAAATTGGTAGAAAAATTCGAGCTGTCGGGACAAGTTAGTGATGTGAAGAATAATACCCGTGCACGTCGCTCAAGAACAGCCGAGAATATTGATGCTGTAGCCAAAAGTGTTGAAGAAAACCCAGGTTTGTCCATTCCTCGTCATTCTTTGGAAATAGGCATTCCACAAACGTCATTACACCGTATTTTGCATAAAGATTTGGGTTTTAAGGCTTATAAAGTTCAGTTAACACAAGAACTCAAGCCGGCCGATCATCAACAACGTCGAGTCTTTGCTGATTGGGTCCATGAAATGCATGAAAATGATCCGGAATTCCATCGAAAACTCATCTTAAGTGATGAGGCCCATTTCCACCTCGATGGCTTCGTCAACAAGCAAAATTGTCGCATCTTGGGCTCGGAAAACCCAAGAGTTATTGTTGAAAAGCCTCTCTATCCTCAACGTGTGACTGTTTGGTGCGGTTTATGGTCCCGCGGGGTCATTGGACCTTACTTTTTCGAAAATGAGGCTGGAGCAACAGTTACGGTGAATGGATTGCGCTATCGACAGATGATTAATGATTTTTTATGACCGGAATTGGATGGTATTGATCTGGACAACGTTTACTTTCAACAAGACGGCGCTACGTGCCATACAAGTAAGGAAACCATTGATCTTTTACGGGAAAAGCTTCCGGACCGTGTTATCTCTCGAAGAGGTGATCACAATTGGCCACCGAGATCTTGTGACTTAACACCTTGCGACTTCTTCCTTTGGGGCCACGTGAAAGAGAAGGTCTACGCCAACAGCCCAGCGTCGATTCAAGACCTCAAAGATGGAATTCGTGAGGCTATCGAGGACATAGGGCAGCCACTTTGCGATTTGGTTATGGAAAATTTCATGAAAAGGATATGGTCCTGTAGGCGTGGTCGTGGAGGTCATTTGGCTGATGTTATTTTAGTATTAACGGCATACCTTCCTCTTTATAACGAAAGAAAGATCCGATCATTTATCTCAAAAACTGGCATTTTTCTTTGAATAGCAAAATAACACCTCTTATTGGAAACCCTTTAGTTATGTTTATGTTAATAACTGACGATTTTTATAGGTATTTGTTTATGTTAATTACTGAGAATACTGTTTATTTATTTTTGTTACTGAACTGAAGTTTGAAATAAACTATAAACTTAGTAGCTTTGGTAGTTTTTTGCAACGGCTTTTACACACAGCTTCCTAAGTCTCGTATTTTAGCGAAAAAAGACATACATTTATGTTTGATGTATATTTACTGCCCTACTGACTTAAGCCCTGGATACAATGAGCACCGCGCGTTTTTTTTTTTGCGGCGCCACTTTTTGGCGTTTATGATAAAATGAGAGCCGCGCCTTTTTTTACACTTGACAGTCCGAACTATCTGAGGTGTGTTGATTATTTCTGTGGAATTGTGAAAACTATTTAAAAATGAATAAACAAAAATTAAGTATGATAATTAAAGCAAGTATTCTTGCCCTAAAAGTTTACTAAAAAACCAAAAAAGTGAAATTTTTTGTTTCAAACTTGTCAGTAATCTCATTCGTTATCTTAAAATGAAACAAGGAACAAACGAAGAAAAAAACAACGCGCCGCTAAGTTTAAAGTTTGGTCAAACTTTACGGCGCCTCAAAGTTGCGCGGCTTACATTGGCTCTAGCTATATATGAAAACCGCTGATTCAAACTCATTTTGCGGCGTTCATTGTATCTAGGGTTTTACCGGCCGTCAAGTGGGAACTAAATATGCGAGGTCAATCTTGTTGGCCTCAGTATGCGTCGTTTGCGTAACGCTATCCGCCAAAAGAGGCCGGAATTGTGGAAAGACAACTATTGGTTTTTTCACCACGATAATGCGCCGTCTCACAGTGCACTCATTCTTCGTGACCATTTCGCCAAAAACTCGACTCACATCGTTCCACAACCACCGTATTCACCTGATTTGGCGCCGTACGACTGCTGGCTGTTCAGCAAGCTCAAAAAACCGCTCCGAGGACACCGTTTTGAGACGATAGAACAGATTTAAGCCGCCGCGAAGAAGAAGCTGAAGGCCATCCCTGAAATCGACTTTTTCAACTGTTTCGAAGATTTGCAAATCCGTTGGCATAAGTGCATTGCATCAGGAGGGGATTACTCTGAAGGCGATGAAATTGATTTGGAAGAATAAATAAAGAATTTTCAATATAAATTCAATGTCACCTTATTTTTTGGACACAGTAGTACCACAACCCCACCCAACCAATCGAGGTGCGTAATCTCGGCTGAGACGAAGAAGCTCGACCTAAGTACTTCTAGAATGCGACGCCAAAGCCCACCACCCTCAGGATATGGGGTAGTACCGATATCAATGAGCGAGGTGTGTCCTAATTCAATTTCATTATGGAGTCCAATCTAAATGTCTGCAATAAGGGTAATGGTCGTACCTTTATTACGGTAAATAGGGGGGAGTATATTTGTATTATAATTTTTAACTTCATAAATTAAAAATAATGCTGCTATAGTGGGCTCTAAAACCATTACGGAAGATCGAAGCTCTGCAAAAAAAGCTTTTACGATTGCATCCGAACATTAAGGTTGAGCTTTTACATATTGATTTTCAACGAAAATTTAATCATGTCATCTCTTTAGCTTTTATTTATGTTAATAATAAAAAAGTAAAAAAAATTTTGCCAACTGCCTGCACAAAGTCTAAAAGATTTCAGTTGAATCGCGTTTTCAAGTTCATGTTCAGGCCAGTAAATTTTTATTTCAAGAGACAATTATTCACTTTTTCTTAGAATTTCAATCGACTATATTTCTTCCGAATTCGTTTGTATTATTGGTGACTGAACTCGGTGTATCTGGGCTGATAAACATTTTTGTGGATGCAGTTCGCTATAATATTTTTCTTGGGAATTTACTAAACCTGTTTCTTCAGCATGTGTGCAACCAATTATAATTCAAATATATCATATGCAATTAGGGCAACTGCACTAGTATCCAGACAGCTTCAGTATTCGGACACTTTTCATTTTATTTCATAAAAATAAGAAAAGTACACGCATTAGCCTTAGAACTCCATCAGAATTTTGTTTATTTAATCTTTTTAGATGCACGTTTTTGAAGAAATACTTATCAGTCGGTGTATGTACTTCACGTCAGTAAGTTCAACACGTGTTTTATGTAAAGTGCAATTAGTGCATTGGACATCAGAGAAAGTGAGAAAAATTATTAAGTACCTATTGCTTTATTTAATTTAACTCTCTTTGTATTGGTGGAATATTACATTTTATCAGTATTAATGAAAAAATATGAAATATTTTTTATTAAATTCATAAAATTTTTGAATGTCCGGTAACTAAACCAGAAAAAACAATTTTGTTTAGTTTCCGGACAGGCTGTCCGGACACTGAAAGTATGTTTCAAAAGAGATTGTTTCCTGCTTACTCCCTAATACAATTGTAAAATATGTTTTTAATAGGACAGAAAAAATTAAATAATATAATTTTTTATTGAACCCTTAGTATTCGGACGCATTTTAAGAAATTCCATTTTTACTGTCCGACTGACAACTAAAATAGCAGTTTCAGTGTCCGGAGAAAAATATTTAATACGTAATCGATTAATTAAAAATAAAAGATACCTGGATGACAGTACTTATGCATACAAACCGAAAAAAAAAAGTATAAAACGATTCGCTATTGATACAGAGATGACTACATCGATGTCAGAGAAAATAAATTGAGCATTATGAAGTTTTCTGAAAAATAATTATGGAATGTTGTTAGCAAGTTTGGAATTTCACTTAAACAAAATAACTTGGTCAACACCGTGCAATATTATTAAGAAGATGGACGACGAGGAAGAACATGGCTCAATTCCTTCATTAAACGAAACATATCATTGGCTGCAAAACAAGCACTAAGTATTACCAAATTACTGCTCTTGAAACGGCTCGAGAACTGGACCAATATGTTAAAAGTATCGGATAGGACTACATATTAAACGATCCTGTCCGAATACTAAATGGGGATAAAACCAATTTTCTTCTTTATCCGAAAACCAGTAAAGTAATTACATGCCGGGGATTCAAAAACGTTTATCAAATTTAGACCGGAGAAGAAAAATAATTTTATTTTCTGCAGGCAGAAAAATGTTTCCCAATGGTAGCCTTTTCGTACTTGCATCACTAAAGGATTTTGTCAATAGCATCACAGCGAAACTGTTTTTGGGAACAGAAAAAGGAGTAAGAAAATAGCGAATGTCAGGCACACTTTTCATAGATAGCCACAAGTCACACTTGACGTTAGAACTAAGTTAAAATTACAAGAAAAAAAAGGATAATTTTATATGCATTGCCACCAAGCATCACTCATATGATGCAGTCAGCTGACGTCAGTTAGAAAAAATCGTTCGAGAATGGCAGTCAAGAATCTTGGCCAATTTATATAACAAACAAAAAACTTTCTGCCCTTTGCTGGAAACTGCAATCTTGCGAGACCTAAAAATTTCGAAACACCATAAAAAATACTTCAATAAACGTGGACTATACCCTTACGACCCGAAAAAATAATTCCAGTACAGAAGTTTCACACTGCTATTGGGGTTATTGAGTTAATGGATCATAAGTTAGTTAAGAATGAGAAGTATTCCCGAAAATCAAGTTTTGGACATCATCAAGGAAACCGGAGCAGAAGCTTCGACAGAAGCGTTACCAGAACTAGAATTTACATTCAACGATCTGACGTGAGGTACATATGATTTGAATGACGGCAGAAAGTTGCAACTGGTAAGTGTTAAATAAATTAAAAAAGTTGAAACTATTTCTCCAGGGCCTAGTCCTTTTTGTGTGTCGCCAACCACTGGTCCCTCTTTTGTGTCGCAGACAACTGCTCGCTCTCGTATTACGATAGGAACTCCACTTTCGATCTTGAGCAGAAGATCGTGCACTAGCTCAATTATTCGTAAGACTTTCTTTACCCTAAGCTAGTTTATTATGAGATAAAACCCGAATTAAGACAAGGGGTTGTGATAGATCACCCAGTGTTATATCTTCAGAGGGATGGCGAAAAATATGCACTCGAAAAGAAAAAAACCAAGCAGGATCAATTCAATGCCGTATAGAGAAGACTAATGAAAAAGAAGAACGTCTAAAAAAAATTAAAAAAGAAGAACAAACAATATTTTAATTGAATTACAAAGCGATGTTGAACATGACGATTGGTTGGGATTCTTGCACCAGGTGGTTGGTGGTACTACCCCAAGTGCACTCCAATGGTTTCATTATGTTACGAGGAGTAAGCAAAGACTTCGCGTGCTGGAAATATTAACAAAAAAACTGATATGCGATAACTTTTTTGAGACTATATTGTTTTTAATTATCTACTTTATAATATTTATAAAACTATATACCTGGTCTCTTTTTTAATTATTAGCAAATTTGTAGTATTTGCCTGCATGAATTCTTTAATTTTTTTTCTTTAAGAGAAAAGTGCCTTAATAACTGTTCATAATTCTTTGAATAAATAAAATGTATATAGTTTTATGAAAAAGCTCATTTGTGTTTATTTTCTACAAAAAATGGATAATAAATTTCTTCTAAAAAGCCTATGTCTGGACACTGAAACTGTAGTGTCTGAATACAAAATGTTGGTGTCCGAATACTAGCTAAAAGTGAACCGTTTTTTTTTCAAACCCCAAAACTATAACATAATATTATTAAATGACCTAAAAAATAAAATATATTGCATATTCTTAATAGCAAAAAAGTAAGTAAGTCTGGGTACAAGGACATTTACCCTATATGAAGTATTTTTTAGATGTTTAAAACTTTTGCAAACAATATTCAAACTAAAAATTCTAAATTGTCATCAAGATCGGAACCGAAGTATTGTTGTCGTATTCAATAGTACAAGAAATTCTAAAGAAAAAAGTTCGGCAAATTTCAAAGAAGAAGCTAATGGTTTTCTCTCCAGATACAACTTGTTCGTACCGTTTTCAGCTGCCAACAATGCACACGAATTGTGAAGAAATACGATCCTGAAGAAAATGAAATCTTGTCTGTATTAAAAAAAAAAAAAAAAACTAAACAAGGAAATATCCCCTTGCAGCCATTATAATAGTTTTGTACGTAGATTTAGTACTACAACGAACCGCAATTTAAACAAGCTTAGAAATTAGATTTTTCGTTTTAGAAAAGCATTTGTACTACCAAAAGATATGTAATCCCTGCTGATTTAACAACGCAATGTTTCATTAAACTTGAATGCAAGTCTATATATTTTCATGGCAGACACTTCGTAACATTAATCGATATATTACTTAAAACTTTAAGTTATAAACCGCTCTACGAAAACTGAGCTATCAAGGTCGTAGAGTGAAATTTATAAGTTTGCACCATTCTGTATATTCCAAATAGTAAAGGAGCTTTCAATCGGTATTGCCATTATCATTAATTTGGATATTGTTAAGTGCAACAAAAGGAAATATTAATGACTTCATAATATTTTATTTTCTCTCATTCTTACAAAAAAAAAAAACTGTCTATTATAAATGAATTTCGTCACAGAACTTCTAAAAGTAATTTTTAATTCTAACTTACACCCAGAATTGATATAAATTAACATGAACATGAACAACTTCAAAATGATTTTTGGTATGTGTATCAAATTAATTGATTAATGAATGGCAGTTAAAATATTCTAAATGGATTGTGTCTTAAAGATCTTTCGCTTTATTGGAAAGCTTTCATTTCAAAATTGATAATTGTTATATATGTTACAGTAAAAACACGAAATCCGTCAAAACCAGATTTTACTAGGAAATTCTAGTTCTAACAAAGCGCTCTCGGTAATTCTAGTTTTAACTAATATAACACAGTTAAAACTAGAATTAACGAGAGCGCTTTGTTAGAACTAGTATTAACTAAAGAATATTTAGTTAATTCTGGTTGTGGCTGGATTCTCGCGTAGCTCTTAGTTAAATCTAGAGCTGACTGGTTGCTATTAGTAAATTTGCGTTACAATTGAATTCTCTCGCCATTAAACCTTGATGTTTATTAAGGATGTGGCTATTTACACATACAGTATGTATACGCAATAGATGAAGGGGGGGGTCGTACAGATCTCATAAAGGTCTACAAGTGTCTTATGAGAAGATATACGTACTTGAGTATCCTTCTTATTTCAGTCTTGTAGAGTACTACGAGTGCTGTATGAATGTGTTGTCAGAATTAAATGGCTTATAAAAATGCGTTCGCCCTTTATGTAAGAGTTAAGTAAGTTTCAGAAGAAAACTATTTAAACTTTTATGAGAGTTTTTACGTACTCTTATAACGGTGTCACTATAATTATTATAATCTTATTATTAGAGCTACACTTACCTTATCAGAACTGAAAGAGTAAGAATTACATATAGAGAATACCTCTCGGCGATCTTATTTTTATAGAGTAAAGGAAACTTCATGAGAGTTAATTTATGCAAATCGGTATATTACATTTTCGATGATATATGTAGATAAATGTGGACTAGAATTTAATAGGAATATGTATCTATGGACATTAGTTTTTTCGCATATATAAGCTAAGATTTTATGGGGATTGAAATTTTATTGGTAATAATAGAAGTTTTACCTCGAAAAATAACAATAAAAGACTATATGAGGATTGGATATTTTATCGTAAGTAGCTGTTTTTTTGTCGTTCCGGGATTTATAAGATCTTTAATTTGACTAGGCGTGAAGAAATTTATATGATTTATATTATTAGCCTGAAGAGTTATGCTACCCGGAAGTTGACGGTCTGGTTGTTTGCTCGGGGTGTGTGTCAGAGAACCTGCCATGAAATGGGAACGAGGTATTAATTTCGAAGTGAGCTTTAAAGTTGTTTGTAAATATTAAGAGAGGACTTATTTCATTTTCATAATTTCTTTGAACAGAGGTGTTAATTTCCGAACTGAATAGTGAATTGACCATGGAAAGATTTGCTTTGTGTAGGTCATAGAAGTACGTTCCAAGCGCGAGCACCTTATATTCATTGGTAGATATTAAATCGGAACTACTTCTTAATTGTAGTGGCGTTATACTATTATGACTATCAGAACCAGCTTAACACAAGTCGGTGTTAGTATTAGTAGATATGTTAAACTAAACATAAACCGAACACCGGATAAAATGACATGCAACATAACAACAAAAATTTAACAAAAAATAAATATAACAAAAACTTAAATATTATATAGATGTTTTTTTAAAACATGCTTAGAAACGTCAGTAACAAAATTCTCAGCCATATTATTAACAGTAATACACATGCGATTAACAGGTTCATACATGCTAAAGTTAGACCTTGATGGGTTAACATGCAACAGAGGTAGCCTTCTCAAATTGTGCCTACTATCGCGAAAAGAGATTTTGTTAAGTAACAGAGGAGAGTCGATATTCGTGTTTAAGAGTTGGTGTACAAAAGTTACATCGGCAACCATGCGACGTTTCACAAGCGAGTGCATATTTAGACGCTTCAACCGATCCTTATAGGGTGGAAGAAATAATGAGTTATTCCAGGGTAGGTGCCTGAGAGCAAATCGTAAGAAGTTCCGCTGAACAGACTCGATACGGCCGATGTGTGTACCGTAAAATGGAGACCAGACCTGGCTAGCGTATTCAAGCAGTGGTCTCACAAAGCAAGTGTACAAACGCAGAGTTATGGTAGGATTCGAAAACTCTCGGGACCAACGTTTTATAAAACCCAGCATAGAACCACTCTTTGATACCACGTAGTTTATATGGGAGATAAAATTCAATCTTTGATCACATTTGACACCCAAGTCACAGACAGAGCCAACACGACGAATCCAGGAATGCGAGAACTCGTAATCATAAGTGAGTACCAAATTATTACTTTTGCACCAGTCGTAAAATTTGTGAAGGTCAGCCTGTACCTGTTCACAATCGCTAACAGATTTAATCTGAGCGAAAAGCTTAATGTCGTCAGCATATATCAAGACTTAACAGTGCCTAACAACAGAGACAATGTCGTCAATAGAGAGAATAAAGAACAACGGGCCCAAGTGAATACCTTGAGGCACGCCAGACGAAGCCATCAAGATTTTATCTCTCAGGAGCCACATATATTTTTTAACAGTTCTAATAGCATTATTATCCATTTTAACACTTGATAATTTTTTATGCCCTAAGTTAATGTAATGAATTTTGATCAACTCTTTTATTATTTTTTCAAGACATTTTATTTGTGATTTGAGCTGATGCTGTAGGGGATTATATTTTAGCCTAAACCATCTTCTTCTAAGTTTCTCTTTATGCCTAATAATCTTAAGCAAGAGCGGGGGAAGTGGAATAAAGGTATTGTTGCTTAGGGTGATTTTCGGTACACTTAGGTCGATAACTGTTGTTAGCACTCTATCCAGATTATTAATTATATTATTTAGGTCAGATGATGAGGGGCAGCAGTTATCAGGTAGGTTTAGCTGCAGTAGATTTTGTTTATATGTCCCCTAAATTGGGTCCAATTCGTGTTATCGTAATCAAGTATTTGACGAGTCTCTGTAGTAGCCGGGCTTCTACTTAATGAAATGTTTAGTTCCACAGCAGCATGATCTGAGGGATAACTAAATATGGAGAGTTTGTCTGTTATTATATTTTATTGTTATATCGCTAGATATAATGAAGAAATCAATCAAGGAGGGAGTGCCATGATTTTAAATCGTGTACTTTTCTGAGTGCTCTAATAATAAACTTTTATTAATGGAGTTGCTTAAATACTATTGGTGAAGGGATCTACCGGAATTGTTGTCAGTAGCCTGATCATTATCCCAAAGCCGGTGGATAGCATTGAAATCGCCCTCAATTATATAGTAGTCAGTTTTGACTATGTTAAAAAATAGATTAGAAAGATCTTCTGCTATGGGCGAGTTTCCACTCCTATTGTAAAGCGCAATTACAGAACGTGTCTTGCTGTTAGATAAACTAACAATAATTATTGTTGTTTCAATAAATTTAAATTATGTAGAACTGACGAAATGAGTATACTTAATATTATTTTTGATTAAAATAGTTTGCCACCCCCATCGTCTCTGAAAGCCTGTCATTTCTGATCATGTAATGCTTTGGTTTCAGCTTTATTTCACTTAGCAGTACAACATTTGGTTTGTGGTCACTTATTGAGTTATTGCCTTCTATGAACCGAGATGATAGAATTCACACTTAACGGCTGGGATTTTTAAATTATTAATTACATTCGCTCGATTTTGACATAAATTCATACTTGGCTATTTACTGGTAATTCTGTTAAGAATGATAACAGTGCCATTCTTTTACCACTTATATCAGATAGTTCTCTGTAGTTAGGCAGGAAGTTGTTTATTTTATGGAGACATAAATTCAGCCCAAATAGCATACTAACTACATTCATCATTCAAAAATTGAATATTACCAGATCGCTTGTTATTTTCGCTTGTGTCTATTAAGATTTTGCGCGGAGCATTTTGATCCCTCTTAAGCACGAGGAATACGAAATATATTTTGCTAAAAAGTTATTGTACGCCTTACTTTTAAAATTTGACTTTTCTTGCTTCCTAGACAAAATTTCTAAATACTTACTGCATTTTCTGTAGTCAGCAGGATGACCGGACAGACCACAATTGACACATTACGCAAGAAAACCTTTTTCAATACGGACAGTACCGTGGTGATTTTCCTCAAATTTAGGTATATGCTCATTTAACGGGCTATCCTTGGGGGTAAAAGGCAGTTCCCAGGACCGTGATTGCTTCTACACTTTACACATCTATAGGGCATCGAGCAATTGGTAGCAACATGACCAAATCTCTGACAATTTTTGCATTGAGTCATGATGGATTGTTTAAACTTATAAAATTCGACACCTTGGTTAAGGAAGAGATTAGTTTTAATTATGGCGGAAATATCACTGTTGGCCTTTGTATGTATGAACTATGAACCATAGGGGCTCCCTATTCATCATATTTCGGTATTTCATTAATTGCATAATTTTGATAATTTCAATTCCTGGGAATAGAAATTGAAATTCCTCTTTAATATCCCTCTCGTCGTAGGACGTATGGAGAAATTTAAGCACTACACTGATAGGCTTGCTATCCCTAGACGTGTAGGAAAAGTTATTAATTTTTTCACCTTTCATTAGGGCCAGGGCAGTATTGTAGTTCGTTTCGTCTTTTAAGGTAATGTGTGTAACTTCCTTATTAATTTTTTTAAACCTGAAATTTTTGTTAACATTTAACATTTTTTGTTTAACATTTAAGGTGTATGCTACAATAGGGGGAGGTGGTTTGTTATTTACTGTCTTAATGTTGACTGTATCATATTTTGTATTTCTATTTCTGGCATGATTGGAATCTTCTACAGATTCTGTTTCCGAATCCTCCATGAACTCATCATGACTCAGAATTTGAAATTATTTGTTATTTTTCGAGTTTAGGTGTTGAACATGATTTTTAAGCTTAGATCTTTAATGTCACTAATTTTAGTAGGAGTAGTTAATGGTATTCTACTCTGGTTGTTTATTTATTTTTTGCTTGTAGGTCATCAAACCTTTTAGTAAGTGTGGCATATCTATTTTGGAGATCGTTATACCATTCCTGCATTTTTTTAATTTGTGTGTGTAGTATTTTATTTATAAGAGGTTCTGTACAGAAATCAACTTCACCTGTATTTACTAATTCAGATTCAGCATCTTTTAACGTCTTCATGTTTTCATCTCTTGATGACATGTCGTTGTAGTCTTGATATTTGACGTTGTTGCTTGGTCCATTTGTAGTTGTTGAGGCATGTCAGAGTTTTTCGTAGCTTGATCTGATTTTGTTTGGTTTGGTTGTCGCTTTATGTTCTTTTTTTCATTCTTTAATTTTTCAAATTTTTTGTAGAACCTTCTCCTTAATATTTTCTTTTAGTGTGCTGATTTTTTTGATGGGACATTAGCAACTTTTTGTTTCTTATTTTGCTTTTTTATCCTATAGGAGATAGACACTGAACTGCCACTATACGTAATAGTGGATGAGCTCAGATTGTCTTCCTCACTATTTTGCGTCGTCTCGTTGAAGGCTTTTATTAGCTCTGCAGCATCTTCCATATGGACGGAACAACATTTTGATCCAATCAGTCATGAACTGAACTGACTTTGCACAATTACAATTTTATTTATTTTACGAAATTATATTCTTCTTGCTGTTCTTTTTAATTTATACACTTTTTCAGAAGAATCCACACTCTTATTCTTACGGGGGTGATCCCCATTTCACAGTCACTCAATTTTTCATTTTCTTCGCGCTAAATTTCCTTGACAATTCGATAATAATCGATAATATTGTGTAAATTTGCCGCAGCAGTACTTTCAAATTTTAAATTTTAACAAGACCCGGTTTATTATAACATTCATGTATAAATTCAAAAAGAATTAAAAAAAATTTAAATTTTTCTAAAAATCAATTCTTTTGATTTTTTTGACAACTAAGGCAAAAAATAACCGACTTCGATCATAGATTACTATGATGAGTATCCATATGCAAGTTAACAAAACATTTTTACCTGTAAGAAAATATCATATTTCAATAAACTTCAAGTTAAGAGAAATATTGTTAACCGTAAGTTCTAAGAGCAGGCTTAAGTAAAATTGTTAGATTCAGATTAAATCGCAAATTGTTTGAAATCGATTGTTTTAATTTTTTTTTTTTAACGAAATCAAAATAAATTTTGTTAATTGGCGCCCGAGCAGGAACCATTGTTGAATAACCAAAGAGTAAAGTGATAAAAAGCAAGAAAGTTGTTCCTTTCTTGGTTAATTGTGTGAGATTTAAGTGCGTGTGATCTAACTGCGTACCACAAGTAACCAACTTATAATATCAATGTCTTTCGCTAAATGGGAATTCTATGGCTTATCCAGCAAATCATATCCACTAACAACGGAAATGATAGAAGATCGTACCACGAGTAGGCTGCTGACAATCTCAACGGCTAGGCTAAAACGAAAACAGTTCCTAAAATTGGGGGATATAAGACACGAGTATCTCGAGTATCAAAGTGCGGTTAAATCGATAAGAGCTAAGAAATGTCCAACTATTAGATAATTATGTCAAATTTGATAAGTGAAAGCCCTTAGAATCAAGGAAGTGAGTCTGGTTGAATTAGTTATTTAAGTTTCAAAAGCCTTTCAATTGATAACAGTTACAATAATATACTTGTACGGCAGAAAATCAGCTTTCTCCCTCTCTAAGATTATAAGTGATAATTTCTAATTTCTACTAATATTCGAAAATGGATCAATTGCAAGAGGCAATCAAACAATTGACAGGAACATCTAATGCTCAAGTCGCTTAGGTAAAAGAAAGCGATCGTCGATTTCAGAAGTTAGAAAAAGATGTAGCTGCTTCAAAGGTAAGTCCAATTCTAACTAATATTATACTCCATCCTCCAAGAAATGAAGAGGAATTAAAGGATATTCGGAAACTTCCAGGTTGTTCGATTTTATGTTCATGAACTTATTAATGAAATAATTGTAATTAAATATTTGTAATCGACTGAACTGTAAATTTCTAGTACTAAAATTAAAGACTAATATTCGCCTCCACCACTGTCGATCAATTCCACTAATACAGATAAGAAAATTTATAATGTACATTTTTAGTTAATGCAACACAGTTAGATTAACACATTTTTGGGTACAATAGGAATTTTTGCCGTCGAGTCGAAAAGAGAAGATTGAGCTGTACACTTGTAATTTTCAGTACGAACGCTGGCAGTAGCAGCAATAAATATTATAACGTATCAGCATGTGTTCATCATTTTCATTTCTTGTCAGTACCTTTTATCATACCGAGGTTGTCATTAAGAATTCCCTACGAGCTGGGAATTACTATAAGGTCCAACGTGCTGGATTAGGCAGAAAAGGTCATCGAACCCAAAGAGCTGGGAATAATTAGGCAAGTTACATCTATCCACAAATTACATGTGGCAAGTTATATCTTCAATCAAATCACATGGTCCTTATATACCGGATTCTTCAATCAACAAAAAAAAATCGATAAGTACAATTTCATTATACATAATTACATTTATGCCTTCATAATTTATAATTAATTATCATAAATTTGACATTATACTCATATATATACAAGACATAAGTGCGACTCTGAGCTGTATATTATATGGTGACTTGGTGAAAATTTCAATTTCAATTTTATTTATTTTTAGACTGTGCAATTAGGACAAAGTCCCTTTAAGTTTGCACAATCCAACGGTATCAAATAAACTTATAACAATATCTAGAGTGTATAGAATGCAACAAAGTAAAGAACTAATGAAGTAGAAAGCTTAATAATGTACTTAAGGTACCTAATATTAATGTACAACACAAATTAAGTAAAGAAGCCAAAGAAAAAGCTACTTAAGAGAGTAAAGTATAGTAAAATGCTGAAACAATTAAATTGTGGGATTGAGGAAACCGACAACTGCCCGCTTGAAACGACCGAGCGATGTGATACTTTTTATATGATTAGGTAGAGAATTCCAAGCTTGAGCTCCGTGAACTAGCAGTGAGGTTTTTCTTTGGGAGATAATATGAACTGGTATATTGAGGTTATTGGTACGAGTTGATGAACTAAATTCAAGTGTCAGATAGAGGTACTCAGGAGCTTTATAATGAATGACTTTAAACATAAAGATAAGTGTTCTAAGCTTATAATAGTTAAAAAGAGGACACCCAACTAAGCAACTCAAGTGGGGGGAGACATGATCGTATCTGCGCAACGAATAGACGAAACGTACGCATGAATTAAATGCCACATTGAGTTTGCGCTTGGACCGTGAGTTAGCTTGGCAATATATAATATCGGAAAAAAGGAATAAAGGTAATACAAGTGTTTTGACGAGCCGCAGTCGAGTTTCAAGTGGAACAAGCTTAGCTGATAACCATAGTCTGCGCAGAACACCATATATCCTACCCACAATATTACTAATATGATCATCCCAAGTAAGTGTTTTATTAAAAGTCAGACCTAAGTTCCTAACTTTACTACAGTAAGGTATCACCACGGAATCAAGAATCATAGGAGGAAAATAGGACGTATTAAGTTCATGCCTGTATATTATAATACAGTTCGACTTCCGGGGGTTTAAGATAATCAAGTTACTTACTGCCCAATCATTGATATTGCAAAGGTCTTCGTTAATTTTGCTTGCAGCATCTTCAATTAAACCAAGGGGAGATCCGAGATATACCTGGACGTCATCGGCATAGAGATGGACCTTAGAGTGAGTTACTACAGAGGGCAGATCGTTTATGAAGCAACTGAAAAGAAGTGGGCCTAGGACAGAGCCCTGAGGAACACCTGATAATATCAAGAGAGAGTCCGATAATGTATTATTTACAGACACTCTTTGCGTTCGTCCGTATAGATAACTATAAATGAGTTTGGCCGCAGAGCGAGAAAAATCAAACCTACGAATCAGTTTCGTTATTAATATGCCAAAGTCAACTGAGTCGAAGGCCTTCGAGAAATCAAGTAAAGTAAGAAAATTAACCAGATTATTATCTATATTCTTACTAAGATCGTCGACAATTTTAACCAGAGCTGTGGTGCAGCTATGTCCTGTCCTGAACCCAGATTGAAATGTGGAAAGCAGGTTTTTGGAAGTGAGATAATCATTAATTTGCAAACACATTATGCGTTCCAGACTTTTCGATAATGGGGAGAGTATATGAATTCCTCTGTAGTCATTAACCGAGGAAGGTCGGTTTTAGGGATAGGAATAACCTTTACGATCTTCCAGCTCTTGGGAAACACAGACTGATTTAGACAATTATTGTAAATAGCGGTAAGAGCCTCAATGACAAATGGCAATATGAGCTTGATAAACCTCAGCGTAATTTCATCCATGCTGATAGCGTTGGACGAGATTGAAGACACTGCCAAAACTACTTCATCCCAAGTTACAGGATGGAATGAAAAACCAGAATCAACTGATGCCTCCTGCAAATAAGTATCAGCATGTAAATTTGAGGAACGAGAGTTATGACCAACGCCACTAATAAGGTGGGAATTCATGTCATTAGGATCATCACAACAGTTCTCACGGGCTGCACCAGCGATTTTCATGTTACGCAGATTACTCCACAGGATTTTGGGAGGGAGATCGGCATTTAGTTTAGAGCGGAAGTAAGCACTCTTGGCATTCTTAATTTCCACTTTAACAAAGTTACGTGCTCTGCGATACATATCCCAATTAATGCTTGTCCGTACCTTTTTCCATCTGCAGTAAAGCATATTTCTCTCTGCAATTAATCCTCTAATATAGCCTGTGAACCATGGACAAGATAGTCGATGTTTATATTTACGCTTTAAAGGTACATGTTGCTCATAAAGATTTAGAACTAACTTCTTAAAGGCCAAAACCTGCTCGTCAATCGACGGAATATTGATAATTTCCTGCCAAGGGCAGTTAGAAGCATCCTCATGTAAAGCCGGTAAATTTAGATTTTTCCAGTCCCGGTAGTAAAAAGAAACTCTTTCATTAACCAATTCATAAAGACCTGGGGGAATTTGTGCTGTGATTGTATTCAAAGCGGAAGCAATTGAACAGTTATAATAAGCGTAGTGAATGAAATCTTATCAATAATGTTCTAAATAAATTTGAACATTACATAGAGAAAAAAATATAGCCAGAACGAACATTTTATTTTTCTCGAAATTACTGCTAATATTATTTTGGGGCTATGTACTACATACATACCTACAGACCATCAACGGGTACTTTATGAAGAAAGAATTGTTTGATTTGATCGTTAATTGACATTCATCGGTAATTTGTATAGAACCAATGCGAAAAGTTATAACCAGTGAAGTGACTGAACTCCTTACAATATAATTGTTCAACAAATTCACACTGTATATACAGTTGATTCTCTTTGTGATGAATTTATTATAGACCTTATAAAATATAAGGGAGTTTCATTTACTAAATCATAGTTTTCATAGTTAGTACTATATATGAAAAATTTGCACAAATTGTATCCATATATATTGGTTACTTGTATTTCGGCTCTTTCGAACATACTGCAAATAACGCTACATATTGGTTGAAGCATTTTATTATATAGCGTCATCAGCGTACTATTTTCTCAGCGCGTCTGAGCGAACACTATTTAGGTATATTGTGAATGTGAAAACGATTGTTTTTTATGACTGAGCAAAGCTTGCTAGTGCAAAAACGTGGAAGAATTAAAGGTACGCTTACTCGAGTAAAAACATACGCTGAAGCTATCCAAGAAAATATTGCTATAGAAGACCTAACGGCACGTTTGGAGAAAATCGAAGAAGCCTGGGTAGAATTTCAAGAAATAGAGGATAGCTTACTACTATTTCCGGGACTAATATCTGAGGTAGATGAGTTTGAAGCTAAATATTTCGATACTAAGTCCATGCTTACGCGAGCAATCAAAGAACGAACACCAATTCAAAATCCGACTTCAGAACATATGTCAGCCAATTTAAACGGGAGCATTAATATGACTTCGAATGACCAATTCAATGCCACAATGCACAGTTTCTTGCATAGTCAGCAATCCTTTTTCGAAAATTTTAATCGAACACAACCAAGTTCAAGTAACCTAATTGATTTACGTCTTCCCAGAATTAATATCCCAAATTTTTCTTGAGATTACAAGGAATCAGCAAAAAATTTGCGAAACCTTTAAGGCATTAGGAGCGGATGCTCAAACTAGAAATCCTTGGCTAATTTTCCTGGCTTTAGGGAAACTAGACATTGAAACGAAACAGCTGTGGTTTAAGGAAGGTTCAGAGAAAGATTTCCCAAGCTTTGAAGATTTATTAAACTTCCCAAAACATGCGTTGCGATGCTTTGGAAACTTGTTCCAGCGTCACTAAAAGTGTTAATCCAACAAGGGTTATGCACGCTACCTCTGCAATAAAGCTTTCAACATGTTTAATGTTTAAAGATAATCATGTATTGTATTCATGTCCGCAATTCAAGAGTAAATCTTATAGAGACCGAAAGTCCTTTGTGACATCTAATTCGCTATGTTTCAATTGTTTGCAATCAGGTCACTCTGTGCACATCTGTCGATCGAAACATCGTTGCTTCCATTGCAAAAGGATGCACCACTCACTCTTACATGCACCTGGAAGGTTTCAACCACAATCATCATATCCTTCAGATAACTTCAGAAGCTCAATCACTGGCAACACTTCCACAGCTTCTCGTGTGTGTCTGAATCCCAGCTCTGCTGACACTGCTTTAACCAATATGCAGTCGAACTCTTCAATCAACCCTAACCTGCTTCCACACAACAATCAACCCAATCCTACAATCAACACAGTTCAGTCTGCAATCAATAGTCAATCACTCTGCTCTCTCAACAGCTATTCACATACAGCCAGCCCTGCTTCATTATTGCCTACTGCGATAGTCAATGTAATGGATGTTCACGGACATTACCTCCCATGTCGACTTCTTCTTGATTCCGGATCACAAATCTCATTCATTTCAGAATCATGGGTGCAGAGGCTGGCCCTTAAAAGACAGCATGCTCGTCTAGCTATCAGTGCGCTAGGAGCTACTAAGTCAGGCTACACTAGAGGACAGGTCGTTGTCAGCATATCACCTAGATTCAACAATAATCACACACTTCTTGTTGATGCATTTATTATGTCTAACCTTACTTCGCCCATTCCATCAAGTTCATTTCATGTTGATAACTGGGATCACCTTAAACAACTCCAAACAGCTGATCCTTCCTTCAAGGATACAGGACCCATTGATATCGTCATTGGTGCAGACAAATTCTTCCAATTCATTAAGGAGGGCAAAATTATTGGACCCAACGATCAGACTCTAGCCCAACAAACTATCTTTGGTTGGGTCTTGTGAGGCAGTTGTCCACATGCAAATCCTTCGGCTATTAGGATGAATTGACTAGGCTTTATTTGAGGCGTATTCTAATAAAATCTGAAAAATTCGAACATCTATTGTCACGCAAATCTACTATAAACAAGTAAAAAAGCTAGAATTGGTCTAAGACCAATTCTTATGATACCCTAGATGAATGCTCGTTTTTAATTTAGTATACATAGTCACCCTTCTGTGCAAGTTTGATTTTTGAAGTGGTTTTTCGCATATATTTCTAGAACGGTTTGTCGGACAGAAAAAATGATTATAACCAATTTTATAGCATTTCGTATTCTGAAGAAGTTTTTAATACAATATAAATATCTTGGACTGATCGATTTATTCCATTTTTGAAATTTTATTCGCTAGTACAATGAAAACACCATGCACCAAATTTCAGCTCTCTATATCAATGCGTTCTCAGGCAGTGTCCAAATATATAGTGGAAAACGAAAATTCTGTATGGCAACCCCACGAAGGAGTTGCCCGATTTGCTCATTTCCAAACCTGATTTTACTTTTTTCTTTGTAAAGTCCGTGTACAAAATTTCAGCTTTCTAAGTATGCGCATTCTCGAGTTATCGTGCGCACAGGCGGATGGACGGACGGACGGACAGACATACAAAAATCAAAATAAATTTTAATATTATTCGTGGGTGTCCAATCCATTTTGCTCTGCCATCATTATTTCGAGGTGTTACAAACGGAATGATAAACTTAGTACACCCTACAGATTTCATCTAGGGTATAAAAATATAAAGGTCTACCAAAGACTTATTTTTAGCATAAATTTTTATTACATTACAAATTGCTTCATTTCCTTATATTTCATGAAATATGTATATTTAAACCCTAGATGAAATCTGTAGGGAATTTGTCATTCCGTGTGTAACGCACAGAAATAATTATGTTAGAGCAAAAAGGATTGGACACCCATGCATAATACTAAAAGTTATTTTGAATTTTGCTTGTCCGTCTGTCCGTCCATTTGTTCGAACGTCTGGCCGCATGATAACTGTAGAACACATGTACTTAGGGAACTGAATTTTGCTACGGGCTTTTTAGAAAAAAGTAAATTTAAGTTTGAAAATGGTTTTATTGTACCGAAAAGTTCTTCAGAATATGAAATCCTATAAAATTGATTATATTCATTCATATTTGCGAAAAACCACTTCAAAAGTTAAAATTTCACAGATGGGTGACCCTACTAAATTTCATACGGGCGTTCATCTAGGGTTTCGTAAGAATTGGTCTTAGAATAATTCTAGCTTTTTTATTTTTTTTTATTTATATTATCTTCAATTATTCTTTTATTTTTTAACGATCTTCAAATATTATGATAATTAATATAATAACTATATGTAAAGTTGCCTAAATCTGCAAAAAAAATGATTTATTAAAAGTTCACATGAAGCACGATAAACTGATTCGAACAATTACGTTAAAAACGTCACAAAATACACTTATAACACCTATTACATAAATAATTCCTCTCCTCGATTCACAGTAAGTCATGCTGTCGCATATTTCTGTATATAAAGAAATATTAAATCAGAATTAAATTCAATATACAACAAAACTTTAAGGTATCAACACAAAAAAAAAAAACAAAATACATAAAATCGCCAAATAATGAGTCTCATTGAAGATACCCGCTCGATTGCGGAATTGTTAATAATGGACCCGATGCCAAGGCCAGTATATCCTCTACCGACAGCACCACGAAGAATGAGAACGTCAGACAACTCAGACATTATTATCCACAGACCATTCGAGAAGGCAAAAAAGTTGCAAGAAGAATCAAAAAAAGAAAAAATGATTAGATTTGTTAAACAGAAGGAGAATTTCGCCGAGACCAGGACTAATACGCCAAGGGAACGTACATTCAGAAGAACAGCAGCGCTCTTATCGCATAAACATAGTACTAAACCTCTAATTCCGCTAGCTGTGATTCAGAAGTTAGAAACCACTAAGAAGATGGCAGACATGATTTCTCAACTGAACATCCCATGGAATCAAGTATTAAAAGCAAGGAAATACTATCTGCATTCACTTGGTCCGAGACATATTAAGTTCACGGTAACAAAACGAGGAACATTGATGGTGACACATAAATCACGTAAGTAGGGATTATTTGGAGGCGGGAGATTGTGCGAACGCACACCAAAATTAAATACTTTGAACTGAATTAAGTCACTTTGCTTCAACAAATCAGGACAGGCATTCTCAATAACTTGCTGGGCATCAACAAATCAGAGCAGGCACTCCCGGCAACCTGCTTACTACAAAAGGCCTGTGAAGCAAAGGGGTTTTGGTCAGTCACTTCTGATCACAGACTAGAGCAACACATTAAATTGCAAGTCTTAATCCCACAATCGTGACGCATTAACTTCCGACTGTACAAGGAACACATATATAAATATAATAAACTACAGTAAGGTTTCTTATATTTGTATACTACTGAACTACAGTAAAGTTCATCACAAGTAAAGTATATTAAGCTGTTACTATCAAGCTAGTCCTAACCAAAGGATTCACCACACCAAACAACACTTGCATGCTACATTAAGGCATACAATTATCACCATATAAATATATTAAATTACAGCAAGGTTTAATATACTTGTATGATTCTGAACTACAGTACAGTTCATACCACACCAGAACACCATTAGAAAAACCAGTGCATTTCTAATACTAATCTGCTTCTTTTCTCATTACAGCACCACAATCAAGTCAACTCTAGTTTAAGTTGAAATGTACTATATTCTTGTTGTTAAAAATTAATTTGGTCAGTATTCTTGTTTATTTCGTTGCTAAAATAAAGCACACTTGTTGAAATTGTGTAAATTGGTCTATTTTGTATTGATCTGGCACCCCTGTTATTAGTTTGGACAAACCTAGAGTTTGTACACTACGAACGGAATTTAACTAATCCTGAATTTAAACTCAAGCTGGGAAACCGACCGGGTCTTGTCTTCTAGATTAAATAGCTCAAATTATTTTTAAAATACAAAAGGAGATTATAAACCTCTTACGTTAAGATAAAATATTAACTTTTCCGTTTATGATTTTTTTATAAGGGAACCGCACTGACACCTTTCCTCACTTGCATCTGCAGGCAAATCAACGGAGTTAGCCAAATTACTTTTAAACTTTAACAGCAACGGCGCCTCACTCTAATTCACCAGATGGCAGTAAAACATAATTTTTGACAAAACTGGACTTAGGCCATTTGTATCTTGGGCCGACAGTTGCCTTACTTTAGTGCAGTATACAGGGGCCACTCTTCTCGCTCACATCAATCGTCAACTGACTAGTAAGCGCCATATGACACAGGAATGTCAAACCAACTGTACTTGCAAACATGCATGCTGATATAAAGCAAAAAAAAAAACATCCGCGCTATGGAAGT
The DNA here is from genome assembly GCA_963924295.1 of Dioctria rufipes. NCBI lineage: Eukaryota > Metazoa > Arthropoda > Insecta > Diptera > Asilidae > Dioctria > Dioctria rufipes. The sequence goes on along the minus strand of OZ002740.1, from coordinate 67,002,941 downwards.
CTGTCGACGTCAATCAACTATGATATGATAGCGAAAGTTCAAGAAATTGTGGACTGTGACCGGAATATGTGTATATTGAAGAAATAGCGATGTGTTGGTACTTTATTTGGATCAGCTCAAAAAATTCTCACTAATCATTTTTTGTGTTGGAATTTAAGAGATTTCCATCCAAAACACTTGGTACAACGAATAGACTTTGCTCGTTCCTTTTTGAATATGACCGCAAAATATTCACAGGACTTTTATTCACGAATTATCATAGAGATTAGAGGTGAGTTTTTCAGTGCGAGACAGAAAGTAAGTTCAGTCTACGTAGAGTTTATCAAGAAAATCAACGGAACCAACAAAATTAAAAGCTGAAAGACTGACAGCAAAAGTAGTAACTTTATTCTGGAATAATAAGTGGTCCTGGTCGATTTTCTGTAAGGGAAGAAAATATACAAGGCATGCATTCTTGTATGCTTGAAAAAATTTAAAGGATCTCTGACAAAAAGAAACTACTTGGACAACTTCATCAAAAAATGTTATGCTACCGCATAACACGATTCAGGAAAAGAAATGTTGCTCTTTATAGAAAATGTTTGGAAAGGTGGCAACATCATATGCAAAAGTATCTCAATATAAAAGGCACATGTGTATGCGTTCACAAATAATAAAATTGAATTCAAAAAGTTTCAAATTTGTGTTTTAACTAGATATACTAAACTTTGAGAATTTTTTGATTCACGCTTTTAAGCAATATGCTGCTCTGAAACTATAGTGTGATGTTTATACGAGAACTGATTTTATGTGCACGTAAATTCTTTAGTGTAGTTCCTTGCACAACAAATTGTTTAGGCTCTGCAACCACGAGTATTCTCCTTTATCCTCACAAAGTACGAAAACGAAGCTGATCTATTTTTGATTTCTAAAACTCTCATTATCGTATAGGTTTGAATCAAAGCATGCAGTAAAACATTAAAATATCATGTTCGCTCTTAGAACATTTATTGTAAAACTTGAGAGGATAAGATGCTTTTCCTCTTTCATAAATATCTTCGTTCACTTTTCTTACATCTATTTCTAGTTTCTACTGACCTATCTGAAGTTTAGTCTAGGAGATTTTTTTCTACGGTTTTCGCGGCGAAGCTGATGTTAAAACAGCTTTGCCGCGAACATCTTACCAGTTTTATTTTGTCTGATTTCCATGTTTTTTGTTGTGTTTTGATGGCTTTTCCTCCTGCACATTATTCTTATGACAAGATTACTATGACTTATTACTGGGTATAATTTTATTTTTTTACAAGAAGGTTATTTTTTGGATTCTTTGAATTCTCCGGCACAACAGCAAAAACGAATACATTCTTATTTGTTATTCCATCACACAACTCATTTAAATTTCAATTTTGGGTGAGAAGCTTCGAGTCTTGGTTTGACTCGTCAGCAGATCCCAAATAACGGAATTAAGTGACTCGAAAAAACAAATGAAAAATAGAACAATGGAAAGAAATGAAAAAATGAGAAAATTGAGAAAAAGAGAAAAAAATGTTATTAAAAAAATCGAAAAAATCAGATTAATTGGAAGCTGAAAAAACAAAGAAGAAGAAAAATAAGCGTTTCGTATCGGCAGAGACCTTATACTCTTCAGTACGGCTTGGTTTCAGCCTTCCGTAAGCACAGAATAAATTCCGGGTGTGAAATTAAAAATGAAATGAGTTGTGTAATGAAATAAAAAATAAGATTTTTTTCGTTTTGACCGTTGTGCCGGAGACTCCAAAGAATCCCAAAATTTAATTATTCTTGCGCAGTTTTACTAGCCGTTCAAGTTTATCGTACTTCCTACATGGATTATCAAATATTATATTATATATTTATGTATAAAACTTGATGCCTTACATAAAAACATTGACATGTAAAAATTTTTCATTTTTCTGACAGCAATACTTTGTATATTTCCCTAAAGTGAGCTCCTTTGAAGTCAAAGACAAGATACGTGAATGTGAAATGATATCTGAGTACAAATAAAATTTTTCTTCGTCGAGTCCAATTCCACCTCACAAATAAAGAGAACTTCTCAATATGGGGCCCTCTAAGGAATTTCCGGCGTTAAAGAATATTTATTTGAAAACAAAGTGAACCCATTCTAGGTTAGGTTATATATAAATCAATCAAATTCTATTCTGATATTGATAACTTACTGTATGTGCGTCCGTAAATTATATATCTGATGCTCTTGGGGACTGGACTGTGGCAGCTAGGATTTGTAGTTAAAAGTAGTGAAACATATGCAAATGAGATGACATTATATAGCCATATATATTATGTGAGTTTGTTCCCTGAACCTAGGATTTGTTTAATTTACTGATTATTTGAAATTGGTGTGAATGAAAATTACCAACAGGCATGAGCGTAGCTAGGGTTTTGTTGTGGGGGGGGGGCTAGAAGGGGCCAGTCTAAGACAAAATTGAAGAAGCAAGTATTGTTTTGCAAAAATATGTAAAACTTTCTAAAATGTTAATCAGAATTAAAGCCAAGTTTTCTCACATCACGCAAACTATTTTATTAATTACCGTTGTTTGAGTTTCGACCAAGGGTTAATAAATATTGCCTATTCATTTGACTGGCTTCATTTCGATCGAAATCTAAATACATGTGATTTCTTTTTTTTTTTTAAATCTCCTAGCATTATGATTTCTACTTGAATGACAAAACTTTTACACAGAAACAAGGGAAGTTCTTCTAAGGGTAATACATCCGTAGATCTAATGGAAACCAAATTTAATTAATATACGTAGAAATACTTTCGTATTGCGAAAAATTCTTTTTATTATAAGCAAATTATTGCTTATACAAAGAAACTGACTTGCTACATTTTACATGAAGTCAACATAATATATACCTACTAAAAATTAATTTGGAATATTTAAAATAAATCTTTTCCTAGAATGACGAAAAGCAGACTACATTTAAGCAATTCTATTCTTAGGATATATAACCTTTCCTCATATTCTGTTTGCAAATTTACTACTATTATCATAATCGGAGATAATTTAGAAAATATATTTACTACTATTAATCTAATTTTTCCATATTCAGTTTGAATAAGATGAAGCAATTTGTTTTCTTATATGCAGGAAATGTCTGCTTAAGCTCAAAATCGCACCTAACTTTCTTTGATACATATGATACAGAGCTTATTCTCAGTAAAAATTCCTCTCAGTGCATTATCGTTTAATTTAAATTCGTCACCACCCATCACTATCTCCGAAATTAATACCGTCATAATCAAGCTGCTGGAAGGGAATCAAACTATTATTTTATTACTTTTCATGTTAATTTAAATTAAACTTATTTTATGGTGTTAAAATTTTGTCAACAGAAATCGCCAAAAACCACTTAAATAAGCAATCTTTAGTTTTTTATTTTTTTTCTGTAAATCGGCTACACAGTTTTTCAGTTGTAATATTTTCTTTTAACAACGTTTTTGAAGCATTGTGCTTCTATGACACGTTTTTATCCGCCTCATAGCAGAGAAAAACTTCTCTCACAGCCGGCGGAGCTCACTGGGAGTAATAATTCCGCTTTAAAAAGTTTATATAGATAAGGGCGGCACTATTCTTTTAAATTTTTTTCTAGCATTCATCTCATAATTTTTTAATTGCAGCATGTTTTTCATGACCATCGCTTCAGCTTCCAAGGCTGATGTATCAATTTTTAAGATTATTTTATAATTGCCGATTAAATACTCTCTCTTCTTCATGGCGAATTTAAGAATTGCGTCTACAGCGCGAGCTAATAATACGTTTTCAAATCGGCATTTTAGATTTACTATTAATTGGCAGCAAAATGTTGATCTTCTAGTATTCTTCTGGTTGTGTATCGGCTAGCAAATTTGATGTAATGCTACTGTCGACTCTGTACAAAAGTCCTTTTGTTCACGCTTTATTTTTGAGACTCCAACAGGTTTTTGAGAAATCTCGTGCTTTTCAGAAAGTCCTCCATGTCTGTCCAAATTTTGAACTGATTCCTGCATGCTTCGAAAGTACTTGCTATGAGATCACTATCCTGACAAAGAGTGGCATTTTGGGTCTGGAAAAATTTACTCAGTACATTCTCTATAGCGAGAACTGACTTAAATGACGAATTCTGGTTTTGTAATAATCTTTAGCAATCCAAGTGCTATGAGCTATGTGCTTGTCACAGTTCTCAGTGATCCCCTTTTCCAAAGTTAGTTTAATTCGATAACAATTCGCCAGTACTCCTGTGCAGTTATAGTAGCAACAACTCCATCTGGTAGTACTTAGACTTCCCATTTCATGGCTGGAATGAATTCAATTATTTCATTTTGGATATCTGGGCTGTAACAGTTGTAGTGTTTTTCAAAGTGGAGTGAAAATTTGTTATCATATTTACAAAAAAATTGAGTAATTTTCCAGAAATTACCTCCTATTTATAGAAGATGAGTCCTTCCGGTGCCCTCTCAAAGGCACAATCTGGCGAATAAATGTCAGTATTATATCAATAAGTTTAGCCAAGTATTCTCTGTTTTGAACAATTTCTTCATCTTGGTGTTTCGTAAGTGGGTGATGAATATCTCAAAATATAAGACATTGACGATAGGACACATACATCTGGCTGCATTCAGAGTGAGGCGATGATTTAGAGTGTATTTTAAGGCCTCTGCTAATTTTTTTCAGTTGTTAAAACCACTTTTCACAAAGTTGGCACCAACTCCAGTTGAAGCGACTGCTCACTATTAAATGCATGTCCTCATTCTTGCTTGGTTGAAGCTTAAATATAATTGATCGATTAATTGGATTTAATAATTTTGGATCGTATTTTTCTGGGTGGGGGGGGGGGGGGGGGGAGGGCACCGGTGCCGCACCAGATTCACTGGGGGCTATTCCTACCCATGCCCCGCCCCTACCTAGATACGCGCATGCCAACAGGGTGTTGCTACTGCCAGGATGCGTTCAGTAAAATACTTTAAAATCTATTAAAAAATGCCTTTGCATATTGAGATAAAAGAAATCCCCATTTTGCATATCTCAGTACTTTCCATAAACTAAATTCTCAAGAAAAATTGAATTAATATGTCCCAGGGAAATACAACCCGCTTTAGAACTGCTTGTCGTAAAGAGAAATGGAAGAGCTTAAGTATTTACCTAATGGGATATTCCAAAACGTTATCGACAATGAAATGTACACATGTATATATATGTATGTTGTGATATTAACAAACTAAATATTAAATATAAATGAGTTCCTTATCTAGCTATAACTAATTTGTCCCCTGTCGGTCTCATCAGTTTAATCCCAAGGACTTCCATAGTATCCGGATCCAATGAGAACCAAAATTAATTACATTCTTAGCTACTTTCCCAACATATCATCATGCTGACACATGAAGAGCACTTTGGGAAAATCTTCTTAAGAACTTCTTTTACTCTTGCTCCTCTGCATTTGACAGGTTTAGTGTAGAGAAAATAAATTACAGTAAAAAAAGTTTATCTCTAAGAACCTTAGTTAAGGAAGTGCTCAACCATTTTATAAGCACCATGTATGTTTTTAGTTTTATTTCGTCGAAACAATCTTTGTGGAGTGTCGTCCTTTTCATCATGTTTTTTGCTGGTAATTCATATTTATTTATTTTTGCTGCAACACTTACCTCACAAATACTTATGTGAGAAATATTCATATTCTCTCTTCCAAATCTAACTAATTTGAATTGAGTACAATGTTTTTATATTTAACAGGATTAAATGTAGCCTGAAATACCATTAGACTTGTAAATTGTACGCGTTTTTCTTTGGTGAAATAAGATTTGTTCAAAAGTTTAACTTAAAAATTATTGTATATTAAATCGTCGGAATCTTATGTTTGTCTTAATTACTGTCAGAACTTTAAATTTTCAAGATTTCTTACTATAATTAATACAAGTTTGGGAAAACAACAAAATGCTTTACAATGTCGTCTACATATATATATATATATATATATATATATATATATATATATATACATATATGTATGTATGTACGTAGCCATGTTAATTATAAAACGATTATGATGAAAATTTTACAGTTGACAGAACTTTCAATTAAGTAACTATCGAACAATTTGCAAGAACGTTTACGAAATTTTGAAAATTGAGTGCTATTTTTATTCTAAATTTATGTATATACATACATCAACTATACTTCCGCTTAAGGAGAGTCATGTGGAATATCTGTCGAATTTATAACACTAGAAATGTCTGAATATACTATATTGTTGGATTGCCAATGTAAACGTATTAGTTACAAGGCGTAGACAAGAAATCTGGAGTATAAGAAATTCTTATTTGTAGGTATGATCAAATAAAATTTATTTTTTTTTTTGACTCCGTGCGACAGCTTTTTATAGGCGGAAATTTCTCAAAATTTCTACGAAGAACTTTTGAGAATTTTTCCACACCTTGATGATCATAGGTTCTTTCAGGTTTATGGAGAAATCTTTTGAAAAGACTAAAATCATGGCCACAAGGCGTAAAGGTTTAGTCCCATATAAAACTTGTATTTCTTAGAATCCAGTAACTTCTACTGACCTGATTAAGAAGTGGATCATCGAAATGTTACCCCCAGATTTGTCGTATGCAGTTTACAGCACCTTTTTGCTTTTTTATTTTAGGAAATTCATAATCATTTTCATTTATAGAACTCATAAAAAATGTGTATCTGTATGTACTATAAGCTAATCTCAGTTGAAAAAAATTAAGTTATGTATTTTAAGGGATTTATACCGGAAATATTACGTTTCTGATGTAATTTTGAATTTCTTATAAATACTAGCTTCAACCGAAATAAAGGAACATGCCACATGCTTACAGTAAAATCTCTACCAATTTCAAGTAAGAATACACAAAAAAAACTAATTCAAATGAAAAATGGGCTCAGAAATAAATTATCTTTTGAAATTATATGTATGCAGATTTATTTGTTTCTTTTTTTGTCTATTTTGTCGTATATTTTTCTCACACATTTTGACATTTCACCACTATTTTGTCGTTCTTCAGTTTATATCTTAGTTCATTCCATTCCATTTTGCCTTGTATATTACAATATACGAGTATTGTATAGAGCAACAGGTTACGTCCCTCATGTATATTTATAATTTGTTAGAATTGTGAAAATAGGTATGACGTTCGTAATTCTTACTAATCTAGCTACTTTTTTTCAGTAATTTCTTCCTGTCCTTTTTGCTAATGTTTTTAGATTATGAATTTGAGTATTAGAAGAGACGAGCAACTGATTATTTCTACCGTAAAATTTTTTTTAAATGTATTTACAGAACTCAGAAATAAAAATTTGCTACTTTATATTATAGCTACATTACTAAAGTATGCCTGTACTGAGCGGTTTTTGTAATTGAAGATAGAAAATATTTTAAAATTCTTAGAACGTCGAATAATTTCTAAACCATGAGTTTTTGTATAACCCTATATAACATTCAGAGGGTAGGAAATGATATCCCATAACGTTGGTTTTGCTTTGGAGTACTGTAAACGAGCAACCCGGTAGATACCAAATAGGTACTAAATCCTCAAAACTGAGATTACTCGACGTGTGTTGTGTGATATAACTCGGCTGAACACTTTTTTCCTGTTCTTCCAAAATTGTTAGGTTTTTCGGTTCGACCATCACGGATGTTTTAGTTAACATGTTTGAAGGGCTTTAGTTATATCATAATGCTCAGAGCTCTCTTCACCGAACTCCGCGAGATATGCGAATTTATAGTATCGTGAAATGTCGTTGTAGAGTTACATTTTAAGTCTCTAACTCTGGAAGTAATTAACCGAAATGAAGTATCATAAAGCCGACGAAAACGAAATTTTCAACCGATTTTCTTTTTCAGGAAATTGAGACCATAACCCCATAATATCCTAGAAGACTTATCTTCGACCATTTTGTGTGAGAGTATTTACATGCATAGTAAACTTGTCTACGCACCGATTTCACACGAAAACGATGCCTTTGGCTTAAGTTTGGGCTTCAAGAGTCATTTAAAAACTTATATATCGGGAACAGAGCAACCGATTTGTCTTGTTAAAATGCCAAATGAAGCTTACTGCCGCATACAAAATGCCAAAATGTAGAGTGAGCTTTGAGGTCAGAACGGAGCTGTTCATAATAAAAGCACTGACATGTATGTAAATGGACTGCTCGTTGAACCAAAAATGCATGAAAGCAAATGGGACCACTTTCATGTTCCTGTCTCTTTCCGTGAGAGCATACTTTCCCACTGAACTGTAACGATTCAGCGGTATTTCCAACCAAAACAGCCTTGTAAAAAACACTTCCTTCGCCTTATAATTAAAATTTAACAATACAAATAGCCCCAAATACTTTTGTGGTAAATTCTGTAAATCCCACTGACATGCATATTTAAGTAAATTCCTAAATCATTTAAATACAGCGCCAGTCAGAGCATACTTTTTGAAATCAAAACTGGTGCCATATGAAACAGGAGATCAGTCAGTCCATTTATATACATACATGCCAGTGAATAAAACGCAGAGTGAATATTCAACTATAAAATTAACATAACAAATCGCCATAACAACGCCAAATCCAGAAACAAACAAACAACTGTCGTTGTCAAAACAATAAATTCGAAAAAGGAGACATCTGTTGATACCATCAGATTGCTTTGAAACAAGCTAATAATTATTTTATTTTTTATTTGTTTTTAAATCATGAAGTTTGTAAAAAACCTCTTTTTGTATGGAGCTTTTTCCACGCCACCTACATTCTAGTAGTTCGAAATTCCAGTTTATATGATTACGGAAATGGTAGCGTGAAAATCGAATAGATCCTATTTTTGTGCAGCTCCACTCTGCGCTACTTTGAAACATACAGAGATGGCCATATGCACTACTGCGTGCGAAAAAAGGTTGCCAGTTGCCACTCTACGCCACTCTACTTCACTCTGCATTGTGAATGTGGCATATGGCATTATATCTTTCATAAAAAAATACAGCAACAGCGAACAAAATTCTTATTTTATTAATAATGGAATTTTCTTCAAAATAATTTACTATTTAAATAGAGGATCTGTAGATCTTTTTTGAACTTGTATTTTGGAGCTATTAGCCATAGCTATTATTCATGTGGTAAAAATTATGGTGGTGACCGTTTTTGTTTTAGAAATATAAAAGGATTTCGAGAATACTTTTTTGCGCTGGTGTCTTGATTTTTATTAAGAAACGGTAGTGCTCGTGAATTACAAATATCGTTGCACTTTGTTTTAATCCAAACTGATTTCTCTGAAATGAGCTTTAAACTAACGATTTCAATATATAAATTATGGTAAGTAATTAGAATTGCACTTATTTCAATATTTTTAACGGATCCAGTAAAATAAATTTACATAAATATTAACACTTTATTTTTCCATTTTTAAAAATCGGCTCGCATGACGAAAAGCACATTTGACAGACCCGACAAGCATACTTTGTTTCTCTGTCTACCGCCTCTGGACTAGTTAATCTTTATTTCAATTTATAAGAATCATTTTAATGCAATTTTTCGATGTCTAAAATAAAGTTGTCCAATGATTGGCATTTCTCTTCCTCGCCTAAATAAATTTTCACATACCCTATTTTATTCTCATACATTATGCCCAATCTACAATGCATGGTTAAACCACGTCGTCAAAACGATATCGTTTGCTGAATAACGCATAAATATACGAAATATATAAGTAGTGGTAAGCTGCCAAATTAAACAACTGTTGAACTGTCAATTACAATAAATTTCATTTTACACTGCTGTGGGATAAGACGATTTATATAAAACTTTGTTTGCGAGTTACCAAGAGTTGGATCTGAAAAGTTATTTTATATATTCGAATTTCATATAATTTTGGTGATCCAAAAGGAATTTAAATAAAAATGAATGCAGAAAATCTTGAAGCCTTGGAAGTGCTAGCCACCTTGGCGTGTTTAGTAGAACAAGGAATAGAGGCAACCCTTGCAGCTACCTCCAGAAGGTGGTGGGTTCGACCCATAAATGCGAGAAGGCAGAATCAAGGAGCTTATGAACTGCTGCTTAATAATGGAAATGGGATTTGAATATGATGAGTCCTTTTTTAATTTTACGCGCTTATCGTTTTCTGAATTTGATGAACTTCTGCATCTTGTTGGACCTTCACTAGAAAAATGCTCAATCAGTGCATCCATTAGTCCAGAATCGCGGGTGCTCTTAACACTTCTGTATGCCATTTTAAAAATACAGCGCGCATAATAAATATTTATTTTTATTATTCCATTCAGATATCTTGCTACTGGCGATTCTTTTCGGAGCTTGCATTATATTTATAGAATAGGTCACTCAACAGTTGCAGCAATAGTTCATGAAACTTGTCGGGAAATCTACTCCAATTTAAAAGATTTATGTATACCCAAGCCAACTCTCGAAAAACTGGAGAAAATAGCTGAAGATTTTAAGGGAAGAACCAAATATCCTCATGTCATTGGTGCTATTGATGGTTCTTGAATGGCAAATTGTACGAATTTATTAATTAAATTGCTCTATTAAAGGCAAACACGTAACAATAAAAGCACCACCAAAATCAGGTAGGTACTTACTTTTTTAATTATAAAAAGCAGTTCAGCATTGTCCTCCTAGGAGTGTGAGTTGCTCAGTATCGCTTCATATATTTCAGTGTGGGAGGGTATGGATCCGAGTCCGATGGCGGAATATTTAGGAGCAGCTCTTTTTTTGAAGAAATTGAAAACGGTAAATCTCCATTTCCAGTGCCTAGAAGTGCACACGGAAGCTCATTTCATGTCCCATACCTCTTTCTTGGTGACGCTGCTTTTTCCCTACGCTCTTACCTAATGACACCATACTCTGGGAGAAACTTGGAAATTGAGCAAATCAACCATAATCGTGAACTTTCAAAAGGTCAAAACACCTTCGGAATATTAACCGCGCGAAGGCAAATTTTCTCAAGAGCGATACAAGCAAAGCCTGAAAATGTTGACAATATAGTGTTAGCTTCAATTATGTTGCATAACTTCATTCTATCTTCACAATCAGAAGCTTATTTGAACAATGTCGATGAAGCTATTGCATCCTTCCGGAGCACCTTGCAAGCCATTCCTCCTAGTTACAATGAAGGAGCTAGAAATGCAACAGCCGGATCGAGAGAATTGAGGAATAAGATTAAAGATTTAATCAATAATCTGTAACATGTATATATGTATGTACATGATATGTTTACAATAAAATCACAAAAATTTTATTGTAAGTAGGCTCAATTTTTAACTGACATAAATAAAATTAACTTAAATTTTTTTTTTGTTTTTGTATATTTAATTTTCACTCCTCACTAATTTCTATGTACAGTTTCATGCATCCATTTACAAATTTAGTTTGCTTGTCCGCGGGGAGGCGTTCGAGTGCACAACCTAGAAAGTCCTTAAATTTATCGACAAAAGGCGATGTTGGCGGGTCAGATGTAAGCTGTTGGGCATTACTTCTGATTTTTTTTACAGCTTCTTTTATGTCGTTGAAAGTCTCTAAGCCTGTTGTCAGTAGTTTTTGACGCAGGCTTGATGCTTGATCTCTTCTAACAGGTGGAGACAGTAATTGCCCAGAATCCGAAGATGAAGGACCTGAAGAACAGGATGGAATTGATCTTCTATTTTCTATTGAGACTACGTCCTGGAGCTGTGGTTGCGACAACTCTCTGGGTGATGAGCAAGAATCCGTATCGAAAGCCGGGGAAGCAGGAATGGTGACGAAAATCTGGCTGCTACATTCAGAACGGACAGGAGACACCTCATTTTCTACATCAATTCTGTAACCCACATTGCCACACTCAATTGTCCTAAAGAAGTATATGAAATATATTCATTAAAATAGGTAATATACAAAACAAATACCGTCTTCTAGAAAGATTATGGTATATAAAATTCATTTTTTCTGCCAGGACAAACGATTTTTTCAAAGCAGGAGATGCCGCTATACCACTTCTTGACAACATCTTCTGCCTGTTTTTGAAGTGGAGTAAGCGTCGTTTCAACAAATTGAAATGATGTTTGGCTTCATTACCTGTGCACATATATATGTTATAACAACAATTAATAAACAAAGATTGTAATTTATTTACCAGTACAGCCAAGATCTTTGCCTATTTGGGTCCATTTCTGGTCGCAGATATCAGTTCTTTTCTAGAGAGGGTTGCCTTTATCCCATAATATAGGCATCCTTTCTACGCTCTCCACTAAAATTTCTTCTTTATTTTCTGAAAATTAAGGACGCATTTTTAATGAGATGTTTTGAATTATTACAGATCTACTTACCATTCCAATGAAACTCCATTTTGTTGTTGTTGATTTTAATTAAAGCGATTTGATTTGTTTAAATTTATACAACTTTTTGTTTGGCAGAATATTTTGACAGTTCCAGTTTACAGCTGTTCTGTTCTAAATTCCGACTGCATGGTTCTAAATTATGCTGAATACAACTGAGGTATTACTATATCGTTTTTGCTGATTAACTACTACACATAAGTTCGTTCTCATGTCGTCAAATGAATGAAAGGGAGGAAAATTTTTTGTAAGCATGAATTTTCAAATGCAAGAGTGGGAAGCAAACAAAAAAGTCCATATCGTTTTGACGACGTGGTTTAACCATGCATTGTAGATTGGGCATATATTCCACATTAGGTCGACTTTGTTAATTTCGAGTTGTTTGATGGACCTTTGGCAGCCATAACTTTATGCTGTATTGTAGAACATAAGTAAACTTTGATACCGGGTTGAATGGTTATACTTATATAATTGATAGCGTCACTGCCCTATTAGCCCAATCATTATGAGCGCACTGATGAGCTCATGATTATTGGTTGGATGAATGTAATGCTGTAATACCGGGGTTTGAAACCGGGACCTTTCACTTGCCGACTACTCTTACCACTGAGCTGACGGAACAGAAGATTTTCTCTCTTGTATTTCTTAATTTGTAATTAACCTAGTAAGCCACTACCCCGGACGAGGTAGTTGTTTTTTCCTCTTATATTTATAATTTAGAATCGCTAAAAATAAAAGTCCTTAAAATTCTTCTATTCTCCATCTTTGACCGATTCTAACAAGTGTGGGTTCGATTTCCGTCCGGGAAAAAAATAAATCATTTATATACTTCGCAATTCAATGATTGCTCAACACCATTCATCTCCCTTTCGTTCGTACATTAGATGCATTAGACGACATACAGATCAGTATCCATACCAATTTATTGATGAACTGATAGGTGAGTTGGCGAAGAAACTCATCAAGGCCCTCACTAATACTCATTTGACTAAAATGATGTGTTAGTTAACAAAGACCCCCTGCCGCACTGGTACTAAAATTTTGTAAACTGATGAGCATCGGCTAGGGTGATAGCTCTGAAAATACAAATTTAATACATTCTTTTAATGCCAGTTTTTTAGCCTGGAAAACAGAATGATATATACCTCTACCTAAGGTTCCTTCAGCAGAAGTAACATATATGACAATAGATACCGACTTCAAGTCCGTCTTCAGTTTTTAAGCTATCAGTAGACTGTATCTTGGATTCTTGCAGAAAGAACGTTTAATGGTAATGCTTGTTCCTTTGCTGCTTTAAACTCAGAGGACGTCAAAAAGACCGCATTCACTGTCGAAGGAGGACATTATGAATACATCAGAATGTCCTTCGGTCTCAAAAATGCACCCGCAACTTTCCAGCGAGTAATGGATAACGTATTGAAAGATCTTATAGGGAAAATATGTCTAGTTTATCTTGATGATATTATTATCTTCTCCACTTCATTACAAGAACACTGTGAGAGTCTAAGAAAAGTGTTTCATAGGTTACAAAAAGCCAATTTAAAAGTCCAATTAGACAAATCGGAATTTCTGCGTAAAGAAATAGCTTTTCTGGGACACATTGTAACCACAGATGGGGTAAAGCCAAACCCAGACAAAATAAAAGCTATCAAGGAATTCCCAATCCCCCGAACACCTAAGGAAATAAAATCCTTTCTAGGCCTCCTAGGCTACTATCGAAAGTTTATCAAAGACTTCGCGAAATTAACAAAGCCCCTGACGGCATGCCTCAAGAAAGGAACGAAAATTGAGCTGAACGAATGTTATGTTAAAACTTTCGAACACTGCAAAGACCTTCTTATCAATGATCCAATACTTCAGTATCCGGATTTTTCCAAACCATTTGTACTCACAACAAACGCTAGTAATTTCGCAATAGGCGCTGTTTTATCTCAGGGGACCATTGGTAATGATAAACCTATCTGCTACGCGAGCAGAACACTGACCACTTCGGAAACAAACTATTCCACCATTGAAAAGGAATTGTTGGCCATAGTTTGGGCCACCAAATATTTCCGCCCCTATCTCTTTGGATACAGATTCACAATCGTTACTGATCACAAGCCATTGTTATGGCTAATGAATCTTAAAGAGCCCAATTCCAGACTTGTACGTTGGCGTTTGAAATTAGAAGAATTTGATTACCAAATCGTATACAAGAAAGGCACTCAAAATTCAAATGCTGATGCACTAAGTCGCATTAAGATTCAGACAGACGACAAAAATGAAGAAATCAATGTTAACGAAGCAGGACCCAGTACCTCCATGCAAAACACTAGTGGCTCTACCATACATTCAGCAGAAGAAGACCAAAATGATGGATTACCTATATCAGAAAGACCGCTGAATGAGTTCAATATTCAATTAATATTTGAAAAATCAAATAAAAGACCTCCCATTTCACTTCAAGTCCCATTTAAAAATAAACAACGACGAACAGTTAGACTACCCGAATTTACAGAAGAAAATATGACAAGCATTTTCAAAAAATATCTACCTCCAAATAAACTAATTGCCGTATATACTGATAATGATACATTCAAAGTAATCCAGAACGTTTACTCCAAACATTTTTCTATGTGTCGAACCTTCAAATTAATTCGCTGTACAGAGTTATTAAAGGATATAATCAACGATGACGAGCAAGACAAACTTATAACTGACTATCATACCAAGAGTAATCATAGAGGAATAAATGAGACACTCTTACACCTAAAACGAGAAAATTACTTTCCCCTTATGAAGGAAAAAATAACTAAAATCATTAATAACTGTGAAACATGTCATCAAATGAAATACGATCGAAACCCACCAAAATTAAAATTCGAGATTCCTGAAACACCCGAGAAACCCCTAGATGTCTTGCACATAGATATCTATAGTATCAATCACAATCAGATTCTAACGATTATAGACAAATTTTCAAAATTTGCAGCGGCCTACACGGTCCTAGCCAGGAATAGTTTAACAATGATTAAATCGCTCAAGCATTTTATTAGCCTTCACGGTATCCCTAAAAAACTCATTTCCGATCAAGGCTCAGAGTTTACTTCTAGTATATTCCAGGACTTTTGTAAACAATATAACATTGTTCACCACATTACATGTTTTCAACAAACAAGTAGTAATGCCCCCATTGAAAGAATGCATTCCACTCTAACGGAAATCTATAGAATTATTTATGATAAGCAAACACAAAAGGATCACGAAGAAATCCTAAACGAAACAATCATAACGTATAATAATGCCCTACATTCTACAACAAAACACACTCCATATGAATTATTCTATGGTAGGACTTATAAATTTAATAAAAATTTAAACTATAATAGTACACATGAATATTTAAGTAAGTTAAACGAATTCCAAGACAAAATATATCCAGAGGTGAAGGCCCAAGTTGAAGGAAAAGTAGAAAAATATATTGATAAATTAAATAAAGGACGAAACGAACCCCAAAATCTAATAATAGGCGATGTAGTACATAGAAAAGAATGCAGACGTAATAAGTTGACTCGTAGGTTTACTAAGCATAGAATAAAAACGAACAATAAAAATTCTATTATCACTGAAGGCAATAAAAAACTACATAAAAGTAAATTAAAAATTAAACGTAAGTTTCAGATTGACGAACGTGACAAGGCAGAAACTGGAAATACAGGACCTGACGGGACATAAAATACTAGCTATGAGACTGGGGACAGCAAGAACGATACAAAAACATAACAACCTACTACACATAGTCAGACTTGATAACTATGAACAGACGATCAACAAGATAACCGAATCACTGAAGACCTTTAACGACTTTGACGAGCTTACAGACTCTTTCAAAATAACTAATTTAAAATTATTAGACTTACAACATAAATTAGATACACTAAAACCCAATATTAGGAATAGAAGAGGCTTAATCAACGGTCTAGGTACCGTAATCAAAAGTATTACAGGAAATATGGACCATAGAGATGCGGAACGCTTAAACAAGGAAATTGAAAACTTAACTTCAAACCAATCCGAAATCAAGAATCAGGTAAACAGGCAAACAGTAATAAATAATCGAATGATAGAACGTTTTGAGAATGTAACAACCCACATTAATACACAGCAAGCATCGATAGAGAAATATTTGAACCACTATCAAAAAATAATTGATAATGAAATCACTACCGGTAAAGATATAATAAAGCACAGCCAGTACCTTAACCAAATTAACTATAACATTGATTTATTAAACAATCATTTAACAAATTTAGCAGAAGCCATAGTACTTGCCCGATTAAACATAATTTCTAAACAAATTCTGAGTCCAAGTGAAATCACCGAAATTTATCAAAATTTTAAAAATCAATCAATTGAAATTAAATCCAATGAACATGTTTACGAACTACTAGGTTTGCAGGCTTATTATTCGGATGCTAATTTAATTTTCAATGTACAAATACCAATATTATCCCAGGAAACATATTCCATGCTCCACATTATCCCTTTGCCAGTAAATGATACAAAAATTATATCCACAGAACCCTATTTAATCCAAAACCCAAAAAGTATTCAATATTTTGGCGAAGCATGCAATAGAATAGAAGGCGTTTATTACTGTAAAGAATCAGCATACCAAGAGACGACAAACACCTCCACATGTATCGGGCGGCTCATACAACCAACAAACCAGCAGAGTGCAAGCTCACCGAACAGATACAAACGTCGGAGATATCTCAACCTGAACCAAACTACATCCTCCTGACCAACATTCCGGAAACTCCTATAAAATCTTCATGCGAATTTAGTCACCCACAAATCGAAGGCACACAGCTGATCCATTTCGAAAACTGCTCAGTAGAAATTAACAACATCATCTACCAGGACAGCATCAACACTTACTGGGATGACATCCACATCTACCCAATCGTATTTAACCGAATCATTTTTTCATCAACCATAGAAGATCTTAAACTACAGAAGCTCAAATCCTTCCACATCGAAAATAAAAAAGCAATCGAACTTCTCGAAATAAAGACAGTTCAAAGAGACTACTATACGCTGGGAACAATCTCAATCCTAGGTTCCATCATCCTGATAATGACAACTTACCTCATATACAATCGAGTTTCTACACGCATGATTAGCCCACCAACTTCGCACAATAGCACTATATGCAGTAATCCGCAAAAATCCCTGGAAGAAGGACATCAAAACATAAGATACCTTTGGCCGACGCTTCACACCTAGGCGGGAGGAGTTACGCATGCTACACATACTCACCTTTACATTTATTCATACATCATTCCTCAGCTAAAATATTTATTCTTCATTTATTTCAAATTAATAAGCATAAAACTCTTTATCGCCAAAATTGCATTTTCATCATTTTATTAAAAAATTGTCAGACTAATTCTATAGAAAAAAATCACATTTTAACAAACAAGTAAAAACGTGGCGACATAAATCCAATTTCAATAAAAAACAGATTGTAAATGCCTCGTCAGCACACGAGGCATAACGAAAAGGTAAAATGAACTTAAGTAGGAGTTCAGTTGTAATCGGTGTATTAAACAAGTCGCTTTCTTTCTAATAAAGTTTTTTAAGTCTAATTGAGTTTTTCATATTTTTTTTTTTTTTCCTAAATGATTTCCGAGTAAACTTAAGTCGCGCAACCAACAAAACCCTCGATTCTCTTCGTTAATAAAAAAATTGTTAAGTTCTTTTTTTTTTCCCCTATGTCGTTATAATAATTCTATACACCATGGTTAAGCTTATTAATACCACAATATTTTTGCAACCAGCAATACTCTGGCGTAAAGGTTCACTTCACTCGGTTTTTAATTATGGCCCGGACTCCCTGGACCAGGTCTTTACTAACAAAAATGCCTATAAATATATTTATGTGTATATATACTCGTATAATGACGAGTATCCAAAAATATTTGTCAATATCGGTTATCACTGAATTCACTTAGTCTTGAAAAAAAAAAAAAAGACAATGGGAAAAGAATATTTTTTGACGTACATTACTCGGAACTCAACTCGATCAGATCTTCATACTAAATCGTATATATATGTATTTAGTGCATCTTCGACAAATAAAATAAAATTTAGTATATAGATGTGGTATGGATTTCCTTTTTTCCTTTTCGAATTGCGTTTTATAGGCATGTAAGTACTAAAAAATTTAAAAAAATCATTTTAGAGATCAATATAGCACTTCACTTAGATTAATTCTCGTCTAATTTATGTCCATACAAATGATAATGCAGTAATCCCATTTTTATTATTGATATAGCTCCGATTTTATCGAAGGTTGGTACCGATATATCGAACTCAGCTCCATTATGACCAATTGCGTAATATATACATATATACTCGTTTATATATATGTATATATATGGAATATAATAAAGATTTGCAAACAAAAAAAGAGTTCAATATCGGTACGGCATGGATTCTTCTTTTGGGTTTTTAAAAGTGCTTTATGATATGATATATAAAAAAAATTTTATAAGTTAACAATTAAATCTAAGTACGCACCGGTGATCCCAAATGCGCATTTGCGATGCCGGTGCGCTGCTGCTAAGGAATTTAACAAATTATAGATTTTAGAAAAAAAAAATTTTTGAATTCTGCTGAAATCCTGCCGTTGTTGGCGGGGGGCTGGTTTTTTTTTGTTTTCCTAAGATGATAACAAGTTGAGGAAGACCTTGACACCAGGTTAGAACAAGAGGAGCCTTTCCCATGCTATGTTTAATTTATATAATGGTTGCTGCTACAACAAAGGCTGTTGCGTGCACGTGGCGATTACTTGGCCCTCCTATATATTCTTTTGGCGAAGTTAAGCGGAGCTTTCGCCCCTTTTATCCAGACTTTTAATAAGTTCGTCGGAGATGCGCGTCGAGAACTATGCGCCCCCTGACGCTTTGGCTACAATTATAAATTTATTTCGCTTCTTCCTTGTGACTACAAATTTTCTATATTTCTTACCTTATACTAACTATATATCCTTTGTTTATAATTCTAATTCCAGTTTGCCAACTTTCCTTAGTCTGGTTCTCACGTGACCTTCACTTTTCCTATAAATTTTTTTTTATTTCTTTCTATAAATCCTCTTGTACGATAATTTCACTCATTACCTTTTAGTTCAACTTAACTTCCCTTACTTTCTTCTAAAACTTCACTTCTACTTTAACTATTAAAAATTTTAACTTTTCCTTCCTTTTAACTTTGAGGCCTAAAATTTGTCAGCTTGATCATTTGTTGATCTGTACGCCTCGGGTTCACTATTAGAAAAGAATGCAACTCGTCGAAGATTGGACGCCCTCCCGTTACCTATCTATATGTCTACTTAGTACTCATCCATTATATGTTCTTTTGCTACGCGCTTTTAATTAAACGGTATACTAATTTGTCCCTAGCGACTAATAGATGGCCCTATAATTTTCGACCAGTTTTTTTTTTTTTAACGAACTCCTAATGTAAGTCATGGATTCTTAAAAGCTTACTACATTATACCGGTATGGAACCTAAGATCTGTCATAATGCTGTTTCCCAATTTTTTTTTGCTTTTTTATTTTTACGCACCTATGAATATATGTTATACCTATATGTGGGTCTGTTTATCTAGACTATTCCGGAGTATGCTAGGATTATTTAAATTAATAGGAGACGAATTATTTGTTTTCTAATCAATTCCTTTCTTTTCACCTCTTAATTATAATTTTATATGCATCACAGTGCACCAATCCTTACAATACTAAATACCATTCAAGATATAGAAAACAGACAAATGGTCCCAAGAAATATTACCAATGCCATAATAATAAATAAATATAAAAAATAATATAAAAAATTCTTCTCACATTGATATAAAACCATAATAAAATTCTTAAAACATAATCCCGATTTATACATTGTTTGCTCGGACAAAGGAAATAAAATATTAAATAAACGATTATGAAGAAGAATGCTACCAATCTAAAATGTCGAACATGATTAGTGACACAATCTCATACCTTAATACAGCTAACGACCTAATCCCATAGTTTCAAAGAAAAACAATAGATTAGTACAAAGTCTGATAGGAAATATATATTAATAAATCTCAGCAATATATCTTACGCACAAAGACTTATAAATCTTTCTTGACAACATACAAATAAATACTAAAATGATATTTTTATCTCATTAGACGGGGTTTCATTATATACTAATGTGGATACACAATTAGCTCTCCAAGTTATTAATGAAAAGTGACATTTAATAGAAAACGAAAACCTGCCTCCCAGTCACTAGAAACTTTTTATAGAAATCGTGAGGTTTTGCGTTGTTGATCATGAATATTTTTCGTATGACTACAAAATATGTAAACAAAAATGCAGACTGGCCATGGGAGCCAGGTATTCTAGCTGATTTTTAGCTTGACCACATACCTAATGAGTCTCTTGACAACACAAGCCAACATTTATTAAGAAATATATGGATGACATTATTTTCACAATTCTATTTATATTAACTAATTAAATATAGTCTCTGTTCAGTGTATCGCACATGGGTTTCAAATTTTTGTTGCCCCTGAAAAGAAGTATGCAAAGCCTTTCTATTAATTTTTCGCTGGAATGTATTTTGTCCGCCCATTGATGTGTTGTCCAGTCTGCAAAAACTTATGTAAGTCAATCAATTGAAATCATTTTGACCAATTCTTACCATCGAAATCCGGAAAAACTGTTATCATGCAATTTTTGAAGGATTATAAATAAGTTACAATTCTGCCTTTTTTCTTCAGAATAAAGTTCATAAGATCTATTACATTGACTGAAAGGTACGAACCATTCTAGTTAATTATGCAAATATGGCAGTAAAATTGTAAATTACCCTACATCATATATAATTCCAATATTTAGTGATACAATTTTGTATATAACTCTGCATGGAATATGACCTCAATTTAAAAATATAACGACATCTAGTACTCTACACACAGCGCAGCAATGATTTTATTACGTGTCTCTTAGCACTTTGAATCATTTTGTATGCGACACCAAAATCTCAGAAAATATCATTGTCGTCTGCTGAAGCCTAATCGGGATAATCTCCTCGATTCTTAGTCCTATGGGCAATGAAAACAAGAAACCAATAAGAGAAAGTTCAAATTAGATACTTAAGAGGGATCACAGTATTTGGCAGGCGACCAAACAGCTGCAGAGGCTACAGTGGTACTCAAAAAATGAACATATAAAATCTAATGGGCAGTGGCACGAATGGGATCCTAATTGGGGGTCGTTATATAACAGGAGTGTTTTAAGAAGTGGAGCGCACTAGGCAGTACATATACATACACATTCGTATACACTACCAAATATCAGTTCAATGAAACTTATTTTGTTTCCACAAGGTGAAAGTGTTTCTGCATTTTATAAATCTACTGCACAAGTAATCCAATAAGAATAATAATGAGACACAAAATAAAAACAAAAGTGTGGAATAGCTTAAGGTTATTGTCGATTTTGTAGGTACCTACATACCATTACTTAAGATTTTCTGAAAGTACTGGCATATGTACATGTACATGAAATATGCATGCGACGTTCGACGCCATGAAATAATTTTGTTGCTTATAAAAGTAGAAAAATCGGGCGAGAAACGAAAGTCAAAGATCTTCATACTTTTATAGAAGTGAGAGTACAGCCTAAAATTTTCCATCTAGAAGTATTAGAATAGATTTCAAAGGTTCACATAATTTCAGTCATCTTCAAAATTAAAATAATTTTCTGGGCCATTTATTTAGTATAAAAATAAGCAAGAAAGCTAGAATTGGTCAAAGACCAATCCTTATGATACCTTCACTGATTTATAACAATGCACTGAGCATATTGTCATTTTCCTATAGGAAGGAATGGCACAAGTTTTATAGTTTTTGCTTTCGCGCTATTACAGAGTTGGAGCTACCAACACAAAATATCGCTTACTGAACATTTTCTTATGCCATTTGATGTGTTTATGTTGGCTGCAGATGCAAACACCGCACGAAGAATCTGGTAAATATGATATAGAAAATAAGGTATTCCCTATAAAATTTTGACACATTACAGCTGATAGCATGTGACGTAATTTTGTGACTAAAGTATGTACATTTTTATAGGAAAGACACAGAGATAGAGTATCATGCTCTCTGTACCGTGCTTTCTTATATATTTTCACGATAATTCGTCGCTAATGGCGGAACGTGATTCGTAATGGGAATAAATTCTATATACCTTGGTGTTTACCATGCTCCATCTCTCTTGCCGACACGCAGGATTCACGTAAAAATAACCTTTTGAAAATTAAAGTCGGAATGAGTTTAATTTATTATAACAGTGCTTATAAGAGATTAAAATATCACTTGGCCACAAGAAAATATAATCGTTTTAATTAGTTCGATTTTCGGATGTAAAATATCATCTGATTGGTTGAATCTTACATGTTTTTATGAAGGAAACATTTTAAAGGGTGCTCAAACTCTGATATACAAAAACACAATATTTTTCATGCCACATGAAATAACAAATCGCTCAGTCCATTGTTCGAAGTCAGTGGATACCCTGCTGAATACCCGTATTTTTGAAGTAGTTTTTCGCATATATTTCTAGAACGGTTCGTCGGCCTACAAAAATGATTATAACAAATTTCATAGGATCTCATATTCTGAAGAACTTTTCAGTCAATAAAAACGTCGAGGACTGATCGTGTTCATAGTATACGTAAAAACTAATAATTTTATATGATAACATCAAGAAAGGGTTGCCCGATTTGGTCCATTCCAAATTCCAAATTTCAGCTCTCTACCTCGACGCGTATTCAGGCAGTGTGCAAGTATATAGTAAATAACAAAATTTTAGTATGAAATCCCTACGAAGGAGTTGCTCGATTGGTCCCATTTTCGAACTTAAATTTAGTTTTTATTAAAAGCCTGTGCGCAAAAGTTCAGCTTTCCAAGTAAATGCGTTATCGAGTTAACGAGAGAATGAATGAACGGACAAGTAAAAATCAAAATAACATTCAATATTATGCGTGGGTGTCCAATCCAGAATTATTTCTGTGCATTACAAACGGAATTACAAACTTAGTGTACGCTTTAGATTTCATCTAGGATATAAACATGAGTGAAGGCTTTTCACTAATTTAGCACGGTAGAGAGCAAATATAAAATTATCTATATTTGGTCAGATAAAATATAGCTAATATATAATAGAATTTGAGTTTAAATTGTACGGCTTCCCGTATATTTCAGACTGATATGCACTTCCCTCAACTACGTTGCGGACCTTATACGATCAGTAATAATATCATTACTTTATCACAATTACATTAGTAATTATCATGTAAGGTTTTCGAAACTGCAATGATAGTCAGTAATGATGTTATTCGGATTTTCTGATATTCAGACATCATTACTGGCATATAGTGGGGATGCTATCATTTATAATGACGGTGTAGAGTACGTACTTCATTACTCACTTCATTTCTCAGTACGCTTCCAATTTTGGAGAAGTATTACATAGGTAGAAGATGGATCGTGATAGTGGCAGTTAATTTTTTGAACTCAATCTCCTACAGGGAAATGTACTGAGGCTGAGTGTATTACAAAAGAGATGGAACTTATTCGGAACTTGATTGAGAGCTTTAAATGCCTACCGGAACTATGGAATCCAACAAATCATTTTATAAAAACAAAACAGAGCGGAATTTAGCTACAGATAAGCTGTTAACAATTTTCATGAAAATAAAACCAGGTTCTAACCGTGCAGATGTTAAAAAAAAAATAAACACCATCTGGCCTATGTGTCGAAATTTTGTAGATGACAGTAAATCGTCACTCCACCCCCTAAGGTTTCTACTTGTAGGACGTCAAAGTAAAATTTTAGCAATTTCACGTAAAATAATGTATAATGAAAGTTGTTAAAATTTATTAGGATTTTATTTCCAATTTTTAAATTTTGACGTCATATAACTAACGCCTTGTGGGGGTGGAGTAATGGTTCGACATTCTTCGGAAAGCTTATACGGTTTACTATCATCAGAGCACCTTATACGATCATATTACAAGGAGGACACAAGGTGTTTTTTGAAAAACTAGCATATTTTATTAATTACCCTGTATCTCCCCCCCCCCCCACTCACGGTGTTATACATTTTTGTGTGTTTCTAACACTTCAACCTATCTCCTATTTGAATTATGACCGCCAATTCAACTCTCGCGGGACAAACTCTGGGGGTTTTATTTCGAATAGCGGGCTCTAATTAACTTGGTTGGCCCGTATCAGTAGTGTAATCTACAATAAAACTTCCTGGGTTGTTTTTTTATTTTTTATTTATTAATTCGTACATTTTCTCAATTTTTACTGTCTTTAAGTAGTTAAACTTGAACTTGAGCACCCTCATTAACTACAAGATAAAAAGAAGCAATGAACAGTTTTCTTACTTTAACGAATGCCATATCGATTTCTTCTCACAACAATGTTTTTCGGTGCCCCGTGTTAAACTTTTCGGAAAATATGCCAGAAATAGTCACAATAACAAAAAACTTCAATAGATTATTAAGGATGTCACACTAATTTCATTTTCCATCTTATAGTTCAACTAGTCCCTTCTTAAATACAGAAAAAATAGAAAAAATTCTAAGAGTTAATAGTAAACCAAAATCTGGAAATATTTATTGCTGATTCAGCTAGAATACCTTTTTTTTTAGGCAAGGGAATAGCAGACCCCATCCCAAGCACGGGGGCCATTGTGCTGTCCTGCTAGAAAGGGCATTCACCAAAACCTTCCTGTCCTCTTAACGAAGCGCATCCGGTCTTGGTGAGGTAAGTTTTTCAGCTCATCCAGAGATAGAAGGGCAGACCCTAGAGTATCCATCTTTCATCGGGCGAAGGCCGGACACGCACACAAAAGTGTTCAATTGTCTCGGGTTCTCCCTCCAGGCAGGACAGACACTCAGGGTTGTCAACAACTCCCATTCTACATTGCTTCCTTCCGAGCCCCATGAGAAAATCGGAGATATTTCCATTGGGCCCATCAAGTAACAGTTTTGTACACCTGCAAGTACTCAGGTTCGCCCATCTCTGCTGATGCTTTCTATGAACATCCGCTTTGATGAGAGATCCAATACTCGAGGTGGTAGCGCTTATGGGAGGTTCCAGTACGAGGAACAGTACCTTAGTCATATACTTCCTGCAATTTCAAATAAAACTCCAAGTAAGAACATATTAGAAAATTTCAAATAACGGTAATCAAGTGTCCCGGAATATATACATATAAGCCCTTCACAAGTTTCTATAAATGCATCACTTATTAAAGCCGAAAACTTGATATCTTCAAAGTGTCTTTGTGTGGCTACCTGGCAGGTATCTGGTCAGGCCTCCCACGTGAAAGCTTGTGGAAGCAGTAGAACTTAGTGCAAAAGATGAAAATGCTGAACAATTTTTGATCCATTCCAGATTAGTCCCGGAAAATGTTTGTTGGAAAGTCAACGTATGGTTTTAAGCTCGTTCTTGTTTCATTTGTGACAACAAGTGCACGCAGTTGTGTTTTCGCTTGGAAATAGTAAATTTAATTGTGAATTTCTATGATTTTTACTAAAGTGCAACATTACACAAGAAATAAAATTAATAAAGATCTTTCTCAATAATTCATATATCCAAAAATGGAACTTCTTTTAAATATGCGGAGGTATCTAATCCAATTTACTTCCATTTTCGTTCCAAGGAAACTAAGAGAAGCACAGGAAAGTGTGTGTCGCTTCCTTCCAAGCACGTGCCTATACAAATGTCCCATAAAGCAAGGGCGGATACAGCGGTGGCGATTGGGGCGATCGCAGCCTTAGAGTACTAGTAAGTCAAAATTTATACTCTAATCAAATGAAATTGAAAATAAATGTTTTTTTTTAGAAAATACTGCTTCTAAATCCGCACTAATAAATGGAAAATAATTACTCCTTAATGAGTACCTAGCATACAAATAGGTACTAAGTGAAGCCCGAAATCGTTTTCTATTTTTTAGAGCGGATTTTGATGCAAAGTTTTTTTAAAAAGTTATTTTTATATCAGTAAGGTATTGTATTTTCAGTACAAAAAAATTTTGAATTTTTTTGTGGTCGGAAGCTTACAGCTTAATATATTGGGAAAATGATCATAGCCGAGGTAATTAATATTAGATTCAGTTTTCTTGCAAATATTTAATTTAAAGCAAATAGGGTCATACATATACTATCCATACCTAATTAGTAGCCCTCGAAAATTACTTTAACAAAGAGGTGGTTTGAAAAGAAATTATTGGAAAACTTTTTTTTTTGGAAACGTTGCCTTTAATTTTTGTAACAAATTTCAGCCCAGCCCAGGAAATTATGGTGTTTCAACGAAATACCAGGAGTAAAAAAAAAGTGCAATGTCTATTTTATGTGATACTAAATTTCACTGTGCTTACGGGATCAAAAAATTATATTATACTTATTAATAAAAAAAAACTCTGGCGATATCTGAATTCTAATGAAACTTTCATCCTAAAAGGGAAAGAGAAAGCTATACAGGGCGGCAAAATCGCAATCGCCACAGCAAGAATCAGCTGTGATGCTCGGTTTCATATAATGATTAGCATATGGTACAAGGCTTTTTCGAAGCATCATGATGCTTCCTGCGAAGACGCTTGTTGCTATGTTTGGAAAGTTTAAGTTTTGGTGCTTGCTGCGACACAAATATAAAAAAATTAGAACTCTGTAAGGTGTTACGCTTACGTAAACAAATTTCAACTATAAAAGAGGTTAGCAAGTTTCCTATACTGCACTTGATGCTTCATTCCGCTTTAGGCTTTAGCTGAGCATAATGATGATTACTGCGCCGATTGCGATTTGTCGTTGATGATGCAAACATCAGGAGCTGATAGAGGATGTTGAGCTATGAAAGCGCAAAATGCGTCTTTTAGGACAGCGATAGTGTTTATGATTTTGGTATATTTTTCCATAACATCTTTTAAGACTCTTACTCGTCAGTCTAATGATGTCGTCACAATCAAAAGTGAACCAAACGAAACCAAACGTTGCCAGGGCAACACATTAAGGAGCTGGGACATAGCTGTTTACGGCGGATATAAAAAGGCGGCGAGCCGCTCAAAATTATCCATTCGGTTTTCAGAGTTTTATCTAAAATCATCCTCACCAGAGTATAATCTGTTTCCTATGCTTAGAACAAAAGTATAATTTTCTTTATTCCTTCAAATAGAAACTTAATTCTATTATAGTAGAAGTATAATTCTACTAATATAAAAACAATACAAAAAACTGTTTTGCCGCTTATTCTAATTTCAGAGTTTAATCTAAAAATATCCTCCGTCAGAGTATAATCTGAATTCCCATCCTCTGAACAAAAGTATAATTTTGTTCTGCCCTTCATATAGAAGTTTAATTCTATTAAAATCCAACCTCCCAAAATCTATTATTTGCTCCCCACTCGTGTGACAGTAATATAATTCTATTTACACACTCCCGCACGTTGCGACAGAAGGGTAATTCTGCTTACACGCCTCAGCAGGTTGTAGTAGGAGTATAATTCTGCCTACGCGTTTGAACACTCACTGTAACAGTAGTACAATCTTGCTTACATGCTTCAGCACATTGCAGCCGTAGTATAAATCTGCTACATCATTGCTGTCGCCCTCAGAGAATTCTACTCTATATTAGATTTGTGGAAGTTTAATTCCAATAAATTAAAAATTATTCTCTTCTCGTTTATTACAGGAATAAGGACAACACTTTGGGGAGAAAACTCAAATTGAAAATCCTATTGCTGGATTTTTTTTTAATATTGAATTTTTAACTTATCATTGCTGTTGAATTTTATGAATTTTATTGAAGTTTTCTATTCATAGTAGTGTTAGTAGATTTATAGTTTTAATAGTATTGAATTGTGATATTTAAGGCAATTGAATTAATAATAAAATTTATATTTGAATTGAGT
The DNA here is from genome assembly GCA_963924295.1 of Dioctria rufipes. Taxonomy (NCBI): domain Eukaryota; kingdom Metazoa; phylum Arthropoda; class Insecta; order Diptera; family Asilidae; genus Dioctria; species Dioctria rufipes. The sequence continues at coordinate 66,974,585 of OZ002740.1, read as the reverse complement.
TAAAAGCTGAGTTATCTATTTTAAACTGGCCCCTCCCTTAAGCTTGATACTAGATCTCACACAAACTTTACCATTTTTTCCGCCAAACCGTTTGGATATTCAGCAGCACTGATGACCGTCGCATTGTGTTTCCTGCTTAATATTCCAAGTTGCGATCAATAACACGGAATTGGCATGCGCGTAGCGAGGTAGGGGCACGGGTGGGCAATGCCCTCCCCCCCCCCCCCCCCCCCCAGCAATTATAACTAATAATTTGCAATTTTTTCTTTCATTCATTCTTCTTTCATGTAGAAAGATATGTTACAAAAATAATAGATTTTATTCAATTATTTGCAAAATTTTGAATAACTTCAAAATCCTTTCAAATTATTCATAATAAGGAATCTTTCGTATATCTACTCTACCTCAATTTTTTAAGAAAAAAACAAATGTCGTTCTGGCCAATGTGCTGAAAGGAGATTTTAAATGTCTATCAGTCAAATAAAATTCTGATTTTTCCCAAGCCAATCAGAGAATGAGTTACAGTAGAGTTGGGAGATTGTTGCGGGTAAAATTCTCTCGGAAATGGGAATTAATGGCGACTTTTCCCACAAATTATTATATTATACGAATTCCGACCATTTTTATCCTAGGTACCAAAAGCATAAGAAATACACCAAAAGGAATAGTTCAGTTCACGTAACTTTCGAAAACTAATTAATTTTTATTGATATAGGAGAGATATCTATAAAAGTACATTTGCAACTAGGCGCAAAGTAATCAGTGCTACTACATATTAATTTACTACTTTTCAATATCTTAATGGCAGCAATTGCCAGTATATGGAATTCCCACAATCTCTTAGTACTGATAAAACCCACCCCCTTTAGAGCAAAGCATGTAAACAGAAGCACGTTCTGTTCAAATGACATGGGATTATACAGCAACAACTTTGGAACAAAGTTTGGTGACCTCTTTCCATATCTCAGAAAATAAGTGCTTTCACAAAAGCGCGGTATTACATGAGAGTAAATCTGAAAACTCCGCCACTTGTCATTATCATTTATTTATGAAAATTAATCAATTGGCTGCTCTGTTTCGTTGCATGTAAATCTGCGATATCACATTTTTTGTCTTTATTCGTCAAACCAGAAGGCGACATCATAAAAACTGGAAATTAAAAGGCCTTAACGGGCCGCTACAGCCGTGCAGTAATAGCTCACTCCTTAGAATATATAGCAAACAGGAATGGTTGAATCGTGTAAAATTCGTGTACATGAGCGTAATTTGTCAAGAGCAGGAGATTATACATAAGAGTAAGTGAGATGCTGCAGGAAAGATTTGTCAAAGCTGGGTGCAGAATTGTCAAATGTGATTTTGTTTTGTGAGCAAATTTAGTCAACTTAAAACTCTTTTGCGAAAATTAACACAAGTACCGAATCAATTCTTTTCAAAACTATTTATCTTTGAACTTTATTTAGTGCAAAGTTTTATAGTGGCACTAGAGCCTGTAAAAATCTTCATATCAATTAAAAAACAGAAATGAAGTGTTTGGTCAGTGCTTGCAAATATAAATTGGATTATAAACTAGGGAAATCCTGTTTGAGGCAATTGCACTATCTAAATTATCTTTTTTGTTAATAGAAGCAGAGATTTATATAAATTAATTATATGAATTATTTCAAAATAAAGTAGAAAAAGAACATTTTTTACCACAGATGCTCCGCACAAAACCTTTGTTTACTTTTTGCAAATTGACAATTTGATTAGAATAGGGATGGCGGGTAAATACATGTAAAAATGGACTACCAACATAACCAGAAATTCATTACGCAAAATCTGGCTCTTAGATATGACAAAATTTTACCAGCAATTTTAATGTGAAATATGTATTTGGAGACCGTGTAAAATTTTATTTTGCCAGAACTCGATTGTAGACTTAACCGATATTATAATATAATAATTCAATTCTCATTATATGCTACGAATTTGTGATACAATTATTATTTATATCAATAACTGTAAGTTGATCAAAATTTTTCTGATGACATGCATCTGGGCATAAGTGTAGCAGAATGATCGTGATTAATATGTGTAGGTTGGCCCATGACACAGAGATAACAAGCTATGGCCGATTCGAAAGGAAATTTTTGTGTTGCCGCGTCATGAGGTGACAATGTCATTTCCAGAATAGAAATGTTTAGATTGAAATTGAGACGAACAAATTTGTGACAATTGTTGCCAAAGCAGCAAGCAACCAATTGACAGCTAATTCGGCCATAACTTGTTAATTTTTGTATCATCGGTTGGCCCATAAGATGGTATTAAGTTCATTAATGGATGGATATATATGAATTTTATGCCATCCTTTTTTTTCTGAATATAAATTATTCTATTTCTATAGTACAGTAACTATAATTTGCAAAACCTTTAAATTTTTCCGCAAATTGGTACCGACAGAGTGGTACGTACATGTATTTTCAATTGTGAGATCCAAGAATAATAGCCCTAGAATGCCGAATATCAAGAAAATAATACCATACCTTGTAAATCTGAAGATAAAGGGGTGGTAACTTGCAATGGATATGTTTCATTAATCGAATCGAATAAATATTTCGATAGATATGGCGTTTAATGATTTAATACAGATCTGCTTAAATCTCATCTATCTCACTGGGAATATTAATTATTTGCGAATTTTGTATGAATTTAAGAAATTGAACTTTGAAGTTAGCACTATTAACTTATTGAAGAATTGTTGAATATGTTTGAACAGCGATAGATTCTGCAAGAATAATTTAAATCTGTTTAAGTTTTTTTTTTGTACGTCATTTATATAAAGAAAATGGATATGTAAATATGTATCTCTAGTAAAATTTCTTCTTTATTTTAAAAATGAATAAAAGTACATTTAAATCAATTCGTTGCTGTATCTTCAAGCACTTAAGCGTATCTAACAACCACTTAACAGACGAATATCTTGCACACCACAACAGTGTACTTCGCATCGCTTTATTCTGGACTGTTTACTGAATATTATACCCTAAATGAAATCTATTGGGTAAACTGAGTTTGTCATTCGTTTGTAACACATAGAAATAATGAAGGTATAGCTAAATGGATTGGACACCCACGCATAATATTAAAAGTTATTTTAATTTTTGCATGTCTGTCCGTCCTCATGATAGCTCCGAATTTACTTAGAAAGCTGAAAAAGGAAATTTAAGTTCGGAAATGGAATAAATCAGGCAACTCCTTCGTTGAATTGCCTTGCCATACAAAACTGTGGTTTTCCACTATAACTCTGTGTCCAAAAAGTAAGGTGAAATTGAATTTATATTGAAAATTCTTTATTTATTCTTCCAAATCAATTTCATCGCCTTCAAAGTAATCCCCTCCCGATGCACTTATGCCAACGGATTTTCCGATCTTCGAAACAGTTGAAAAAGTCAATTTCAGAGATGGCCTTCAGCTCCTTCTTCGCGGCGGCTTGAATCTGCTCTATTGTCCCAAAACGGTGTCCTCGGAGCGGTCTTTTGAGCTTGCTGAACAGCCAGAAGTCGCACGGCGCCAAATCAGGTGAATACGGTGGTTGTGGAACAATATGAGTCGAGCTTTTGGCGAAATGGTCACGAAGAACGAGTGCAGTGTGAGACGGCGCATTATCGTGGTGCAAAAACCAAGATTTGTCTTTTCACAATTCCGGCCTCTTTCGGCGGATAGCGTCACGCAAACGACGCGTAACGTTCAGATAATATTTCTTGTTGACTGTTTGACCCGGGGGATTTTTGAGCGACTTTGGCGCAGTTTTTTTGGACTCGGCACACCTTTGGCACGATATTCGCTGGATTGATCGGTCGTTTCGGGGTCGTAAGCATAGATCCAAGTCACGTGTCCAGTGATCATGCATTTCGTCTTGTCAATGTAATCAGAAAGCGCTGTTTCACACACTTCAACGCGACGCCTTTTTTCCAAAAAATTCAATGATTTCGGTACCAGTGGAGATTTGACAGGTTTGAGGCCCAAAGCATCCTTCAAAATGGTATTGACTGAGCCTTTCGATATGCCAATATCATCAGCAAGGTCTGTAATCGTTAATCGACGGTTTTCAAACACCAAATCTTTAATTTTTTGGACATGAGATTCGTCCGTTGAGGTTTCTGGTCGCCCAGGGCGCTCTTCGTCTTCGACACGTTCACGGCCTGCTAGGAACTCAGTATACCACTTGTAAAAAAATTTTTTCGACATAGCCTCATCACCAAAGACTTTATGCACCATCCTCAATGAATCCGCAGCAGAAAATTGATTCCGCAAACAAAATTTAATGCAAATCCTTTGCTCAACAAATTTCGACATCGCAAAAAACGAGAAATTCACTTCTAGCAGCTCACAAAACGAAGCGTATCTCAAACACTAATGAATATTTTGACGTGTGATTTGGCAGGGATATCAAAGACAATCCTACCAACCTAAAAAAGAAACCAATTCGCCAACTCCTTTGACGCGCGCAGTTTAAATTCAAATGTCACCTTATATGTTGGGCACTGTAATATATTTAGACACCGCTTGGGAACGAGTCGACGTAGAGAGCTGAAATTTTGTACACGGCATTTTAATAAAAATGATGAGTATCTGTCAAAAATGGGATAAATCCCGCAACCCCTTCTTGATGTTGCCATATAAAAATTTAGGATTTTTACGTACAGGTACTGTAAGGACGATCAGTCCGAGATGTTTTTATTGTACTGAAAAGTTCTTCAGACTATCAAATACTATGAACAATAATTTTTACTGTCTGACGAACCGTTTTAGAAATATATGCGAAAAACTACTTCAAAAATCAAATTTGCACAAATACATACGAGCATTCATTTAGGGTATCATATGAATTGGTCTTAGACCAATTCCAGCTTTATTGAAGAAATAATTTTCTAATTTCAGGGCTATTATTGGGATACATTCACAACTTATTAGAACCATGAATTTGAAATAACTTTTTTTTAGAAAACCAAATAATTATATGTTAGTAAATTATTTTTATTTTATTCTTGTTTTTAGGAAATATTCTTATTGTTGTTTAATTTAAGCATATATTGGTTGAAAAAAAAACAACGGTAATCAATGAAATAGTTTGCTTCATGTAAGGAAACTTGGATTTAACACTGATTAACGTTTTAGAAAGTTATACACATTTTTGAAAAACAATACTTGCTTGAAGAATATTCTTCTTCAATATTGTGTCAGTCTGCGTATTGCCTATTGCCTATTGCCTCCCCCACAACAAAATGCTGTCTACGCCAATGGGAATTGGGAGAAGTAGCTATTTATATTATTTAGTGTGAATATATCTCGTAACAATATACATACATATATGTATTCTTTTGTTACTATTCCTGCTAAGAGGCTTTCATTTGTAAGCAATAGATAGGTAGCTTGCGTCAGAAATTTGCTTGAATAAGTTTGTAGTGTTATAAGATTTTGTCATTCCCATCAATCCTGAAAACTGAGCATTTGCCAGTGTTAGCAACAAAACACTGAATTTTTTGTCCCACGGAAAAAGACATTAAAAATTTCCCCGGAACCAATTGTATATTTTTGAACTTTCTTCACCCTCGAAAATTATTTTTGATACATATATGCTGTCGAAAAGTAAATTTACTTCTTTTAATAGTTGAATTGAATAAGGTGGTAACATAATAAACAAATAAAAATCGAAGTTTAGTGACATAGTTAGGTATATATTACATGAAGAACAGCAGCTATCATTTTTCTGTGTGGAATGTTTTGTTTACTACCCCATATTTTAAAAGGAAATTAACTTGAAATAATTATGGTTTCTATTAAAATTTGCATAAATAGCGAAAATTTAGATTCCATGGCCGCGTTCAAAATTTATGCTCTAAAGCTTAAGCTATTTGTGAAGACTGGAGCTTATTAACAAAATAAGCTCCATGAAATTGTTACAAGATTTTGTAATTGTGTGGGTCGGTGCGGAGATGGCGTGCCGTTCTTCGTGGGGTTTCTGGGCGTCACTTGATATTTTTCTTATTTTTTGTTTTCCTTTTGACCTATTATTTAACTCAAGAATCAAGAAACTCAGGTGAAGAGCAGACCATAAACACTCGTCGTACGGAACTCGTTCAGAACCAAATGAATTTCGGAATTCAATACTTAGCTTCGGAAAGAGAATAATCTGCCAATTCACCACTGAAGCGCTTATGCTAATATTGATTTTTCCAGACGGGAAAGCTGTTCACTTATAATTTTTAAACTATTACCAATGGGAGAGAAAGCTGACTTATGCACCTTTTGAAAAACCAAAACTTACACTTTCGAATTCTCATCTGGCCTACTAGTCATAGCGTAATGGCCCTTTCGATCCGTAAAATCCAAAAAAAGCGACTCACTCTATGCTCGGATTCTGCATCGTCATATTCCCCGAATTCTACTGCACTCTAATTTCGGAATTTAAATGTGGGCGAATATGATTTGACCAAGAAATATCAGTAAGTAATTGAATTATATTGCTAGACAGTACTTGGTGAGAATGATTCACTAGTCCATTTTAATAACAAAATAATCTTGAACGACCAAATTAGCTTCTCCAATATATAACAAAATTGCGTAAGTAATCAATTTAATTGTGAAGAAAAGGTACAGCAATGGCTGCATATCAATTTTCCATCTTTTACACAAATTTTTCTATATATACTTTTTAGGTCCAATAGCCATAGCTTAAATTAGCTACTTTCTTATTTTCAATTTCGATTTTAAAACAACAGTTAGCACATAGTGCGAAATAGGTCAAATTGTGGAGAAGAGTCTACAGTTTATAGCTTTTATAAAAACAAATGTTATGTTAACGAGCTTTTTGCAAAAAATATAGAGGTCAAAGTAAAAACACAGTAAGAAAGTCTGAAATTTTTAGTTTAAACCACAATAACTCCTTAGGGGAGAGGGCTGGGGCAGGCGTTGGAAACGCTATAAAGTTTTGCATACAATCATCTTTAGACGATGACCGCACACCCTGTACAGAGTGTCTTGTGAAAACATAGCAAAATTTCTTAATCACCCTTTATCTCCCAAAGGTGTGGACCCCCCCCCCCCCCTGCCATTCAATTTTCTTTTTCATGCAGCTGAGTACTATCACCTCCTGCTCTATGGCCACCATGGAGGAAAGACCTTGTCTTGCTGACAGGAAACGTTGCGCTTCCTTTGACAAGAATTGTCAAAAAGAATGGATGATGGCAGTACAGCTGAATGAAATCTTACCTTACAAAAAATGTATGCGATCTGCAATAGAATGATCAAATGGAAGCCAACAGCTTTGGTAATATCTCAAGAGCAGCCATAGAAATACTGCCGTGATACTTAATACCCTAGACACACGAAACATATCAATGATCATTGGCGGAGCAATGATCATTGGCGGAGCAATGATCATTGCATAACTCGTGTGTTATTGCATCATTGGCGCAATGATCATTCGTTTCGTCATTGCACCAATTACGCTTCCACAAGCTCATTCTTTTGAAATTATTATTATTATTATTACTTGTCATTCCTTTAGTCGATAAGTGCGCTTTGAGTGGTGAGGAACTGCATGTTATTAGAAAAATCAGCTGATTTTAAAGCCATCATTGTCAAATCCCATTTGTGAAATTTGCTGATACATTTTCAAGGTAAATTTTGAATATTTTCCAAAGCGAATTATTGAAGAAATGTCTCATATTATATAAATAATACAAGGCTCGAATAAATTTGTCACAAATTACTTCACAATTACAGTTTTTTATTTCCAAAATTGAGAACTGTCATCTGTAAATTAAAATTACCGTCAAGATATCGTGTGCTTACTTTACCGAGCAATGATCATTCCATCAATTACGTAATTGGATCAATGATCATCTAGCGTGTCGTGTGTCTAGGGTATAAGTCATAAAGATTTGTCAGACAGATCAATATTTGCAGATGGGAATAATCTGTTCCCAAAGGATTTCCAGATTATCTAAAATAACTTGTTTAACCGAATCGCATTACCTAAAAGAGATTTCGCTGCCCAGATGTGTTTTCGACAATACAAAACATGTCTGTAAATAGTCACATTTATTCGTCGATCCAAGCTCTCATGCCTAAGGAGTTATAGTTTACATACTCGCAATTAAAGAGAACTGCATTTTTTTGCTCAATATGGAGAAATGCGGCCATTAATGAATGGCGATCTCCTGATTTAACACAATTCGAGTCAGTAACATTTTGGTTATATTCAAAGTCAGTTTCCATTGGATTTTAGATTATTTTCGAAAGTATAAAGTAGTGTCCGGGGGAAGAAAGTCGTGTGCCATTATTCAATCGCGAGGAATTTGGCAAAGAAATCTTATTCTAGCTTAACAGACACTCCTAGTCGTAGAGTTCGATTCAAGAGACTTGCCTTGTTTTAAATAATGCCACATGGTATCTGTAAATAAAATTATCGCTGGTAGTTCAGTCCTGTTTTAAAAGAATTCATATAATTCTGCGGCAATACAGTTTTAAACAATGGAATCAAAGGACTACGAAAATAATACTCAATTGCGGGAACTCATTATATTAAATAATTGCCTCATGGATGAAAGACTGTAAGTCTCAATTTAATATGAAAACACTTAGAAATACTCCTCCCTCATCACTCTTGCAATTTTGATTCAAATTAAAAGATAAAAGTCTTTGATATTGTATTCATTGGTCTTTATTCCATATCAGGATTCAGTAATATGAAACACGAAATGATGAACGATATGCTTTACAGCCAGATACCTTATTTCTGGGCAACCCTTTTCCTAACTCACTAATGGAATAACGTAGAGGTACATACTAAGATTCGCGACCTTCATCTTTTATAATTTCTCAAAGAATTACGCAATGAATGAAGTTATTTATCCTGAAAAGAGATTTCTTTCTAATTGCTTTCTAAGAGATAATTTTTTGTTTAATGGCAAGAAAAAAAAAGGTATTGTTACGAAAACAAGATTTTATTTATGTAAAGGGGTTAATCCAATTTAACGTCCCCAACAACAAATGGATACCTAAGAACGGTGAAGTTTAAGCATATATGATATTTGATCTATACCTTTTTATGTAGAGAATATGAACCATATTAGGTTGAAGGTAAGTGGCGCATTCTGCCGAATGAAAAATTCATAATAATGTAGGTGGAATGTAAAAATAATTAATGAGATCATATTGTAGCATCTGTAGGAGAAAATTATCATGTTTTATCATACACATACGACAGTGCCTAAAAGTTAGGGAAAAACAAATCACTATTAAACACTTTTTTTTATTCTTGCCTGCTACAACATAAATTAAGCGTTAGTCAAAAGATATAATCACATCCTTGGAAGGGGAAAAACGAGTATTCGCATTAAATACAAATTTCGGCCTCATTTTATTTATAAATACTTAACCTTGCTAATTTTATGGAGTTCAAATGAGATGTTTTTAATTAAAATTAAATAGCATTCAAGGTCTCTGGCTGGAATTTCGTCTGAATCAAAAGGGAGATTTAACCAAAGTTAATTAAAGCATCAAATTGTAGCTTTTGAGTAAAGATTTTGTTTTGTGTTTATGGAATTATGTACTGTAGGTATTTCTTGATTGGCCAAATAGGATGTTCGCGGAACTTTTCTTGGGGCTTGGAAGAAAACGATTAGGAACTCTGATTGGTATCATCACTGGTCATAGCCCACTTTACTCTGATTTAACAAAGATGAAAGTTGTTCTTGTTTAGAAAGAGAACTTGAGACGACACGCGGTATTACCATATTATTTCTCAACAATGAAGTAAGCTTTAATTTTGACGAAATACTTTCTTGATTTAAGTCACTTTACACTTTAAGGCAAGCACGATGGCACTGCCCCAAAGCATCATTTATAGCCATTCCTTACAGGCATATTTTTTTAAATTTACTGTGTGAACTCTAAGTTTTCGTTTATTTTTTTTTTATTTTTTTTTTTTATGTTGTTAAAGGTCAAGGGTTATCCTATGATGCCGTATCACAGTCTTGGCAGGACAGGAAGAAGGGCTAGGGAATTGGGGATTATTGATGTACATTACGTTAGAATATTTGCGGCCCATATCTAAAGCGGAAAACAGATGATGGTAAACTATTCCACATTCGTACTGTCCTCCTTATGAAGGATTCGCGGAATTTCACGGTACGGCCAAATTTTACTTGAAGGATGTGAGTGTGAGATCGGGTTACAGCTCTTGTAGTGCGCATAGGAAGAATTCTACAAGAGATCAGGCTAGAGATTTTGTCAAAGCAATAGCCATAGATGTAGCCATAAAAGACCGACATTACGTCGGTGCTCTAGGGAATCAATAGTTGCTATTGATATGTCATCGCCAATAAGTCCGAAGGCCTTCTGCATCTGCCCGAATATGGAAATTATATTCTAATCTAGGCCTGATATGAGATTGCAGATTTGCACCATGTCTGATGCAGTAAAATATTTCTTGATTCTTTGCAAGAAGCGCAGGCATTTCATCGAATTTTTGGCAATACAAAAAGTTCCTCCTGAACCACGTTTAATAAAAAACAAAACAAGTAAAAAGCTAGAATTGTTCCAAAACCAGTTCTTATGATATCGTACGGTCACCCATATGTGTAAGTTTAATTTTTGAAGTGGTGTTTTACATATTCATATTTCTAGGACGGTTCATCGGGCAGTGAAGATATAACGAATTTCATAGGATATTATATTCTGAAGAGTTTTTAGTGCAATAAGAACATCTAGGACTGATCGTTTTCACAGTATACGTAAAAAACCCTTAATTTTTATATGGCAATACCAAGAAGGAGTTACCCGATTTAGCATTATTTTAGAAATTTTATGTATTATTGCTATGAAAACACCGTGAACCAAATGTCAGCTCTCTACGTTGACGCACTCTCAGGCAGTATACAAATACAAACGAAAATTTTGTATGCCAAGCCCACGATTTGTCCCATTTTCGACTTTTTTATTTAAAAGTCCGTTTGCAAAAGTTCAGCTCTCTAAGTAAACGTGCTCTCTAAAGCTATCAAGAGAACGGACGGATGCACGGACAGATGGACGGACAGACAGACGAATATGCAAAAATTAGAATAACTATTAATAATATGTGTGGATGTCCAATCCATTTTGCTCTACCGCCATTATTTTTACATATTTGATGCAAACGGAATTATAAACTACGATTTCATTTTCTATAGTATAATAATTTGCAAATAAAACTTCCTAGGTAAGCATAATTTTTTTTCACAAACCTATACTACGCTTTAGATAAAACCCAAGTGAAATGTTCAAAACTTTAGACGAAGACCTCATCTCTATAGATTGTAACAAATTTTCATTAATTCCCTTCTTCATTCACCTATCTTCACCGGCGGAAATTATATTTCCCGCGCAACATAATAAATTCCTTAAATTATTTTTAGACAATGGAGAAGCCGTTGTTCTTTAATGAATAACCCACATTGTCGTTGGGGTGAGAATATGTACAAAAGATGGTTTTCATGAAATTTCGTCTAATTAGTGTGGTAATAAAAACCTTATTATAACAACGGAGGAGTATTCTAGAGAGACGCGTCATAAAGTCTCAGCTTTCATGTAATTATCAATAACGAAGTTTCAGCACTTAACCACATCGTCTGTAGCCTCTGTAGCTCAGGAAGCTGAGCACGTATGTATCACAATTTAATCTTACAGGAGTACAGAAAAAAATCGTAGAAGTGTAGTAATTGTTGTGATGGTAACATAACCTTTGATTCGTTTCATAATTGCTGATAGTTTCAAGTCTCATGCCGCACGCTCTTCGTTCTAATCAATCATACTATAGCCCACAAGGAAAGAACCAAAACAGCGCGTAATGAATTTAAATGAAATTAATCGCCCGTTTGGAATCATAGATTCATGGAACCTCGATTTACAAGGAAAGACCTTCCCAAGGATATTCTAATGGGACTTCCGCATTGTGCTGATTGAAATAAATCTCCACAAGGGTGTTGGCATGAATCGGAGTGTGAACCCGAGGGATAAGGAGTAAGGGCAAAACGGGTATTCATTTGCTTAAAAACATTTTCGTGCGTTCGTTATTGCCGATTTTATTCTGTGAAGATACGAATAGGACCCTGTCTATATTTTGAATCTACTTTCATTTCAATTACTTTTAATTATTTTTGACTGCGTGCTTTTATTTTCTAGTTCAGTTGTCATAATGGATCTACCTTGAGAGTGAGCTCTGTCGCATCATATATATGTATGTACATATGTCACATAAGTAACTTACTCAATGCTCCATATATAGACGTTACTGATTAAATCGATTCCATAGTCATTTGGTAAAGGGCGACAGAGGTTTCAGCTATGCAAGTAAAATAACTGGTATCTTAAAATTGGCTTTTCCCGATACAGCAGATTGGAAAAGACTGTGACAATTGACAATTCGTTTTACTGATTACCCCCATTTCATATCATTTAAAAGCACGGGGGTTACACGTAATAGTACAGCTTGCATGCAAGCCGCACTGCCATACTTCTTGCACGTGTAACCTCTACTGCCGAACTTGCATGATGAAAAACCATGGCAGCTGAGGTGATAGTAATTTGACATTATGCAGTTTTCAAAATGGCAGGAAAGAAATGCTTGAGAGAATTTGACAAATTTATTCTGAAAAAATGAGATTTTCTGGGATCATTTGCATTACATCATTTACCAGCACCTTTCTCTTAACTTTTTCTTGGGTTTTTATCATTCTGCTACTTCCTTTATTGCTATAATTTTCCAATTTATGCATGACTTTACGCCTCAATGCCATTTTTTAAATGAACTTGCATGCAAGATGATAAGACATCAACCGAACTGCCTTCTGCTGTCAAGTTAAACGTCGCGTTGGAAGGGAGGCTCGTATAATCCCCGGGTTATAGTCATTGTTGCATTATGCTACTGTTATGTACCAAAGCCTGGATACCCAAAAATTATTCAAAATAAAGGGATATCTAAAAATTTCTATAACAATTAAGAATTCATCCATAAATTTTCACATAAGCTAACATGCCCAAAACATGGTTAGCTTATCAGTACAATCAGTGAAGAAAATTGCGTCAGCAATTTTCTTCACATTCCATAGAGTTGAAACAAAATTATTCCCATGGCCAATTTTGCCTTCAGCAAAATTTGCCAGTAGAAATATTTAAGTTGAAAAATAAAATAAAAGACAAATCGTACCTTCAGTACGATTTGTCGTGGAGATTGCGATATGTATGTACGAACGTACATACATATCACAAAAAAGCTTTCACGCTCAGAATCGCGCGCCGCGAAGATACATTGGATGTATACGCGCGCGGCTATTCTAATCGTCGTGACGGTGGCTGATGTTTATGAAAGCGTCAAATTTCAAGCCTCCGTCCAACGAAAAATATTCTGGACTTGTTTAATCAAGTCCAGAATAAATGAAAATTTTCTCAGGGTGAAAATGCAACTATGCATTTTCTACCCTGAACGAAGGCTCTTGATCGCGACAAAAATGATCAAGAGCCGAGTTGGATTTTTAACCGAAGAACGGGCAGTCGATTTTTGAAAAACGGAAAAGAAAGTTGTGATTAAAATTTTATCCGCGGCGGTTGCGCGAAAGGTAGTCAAACTTACAGAGTTGTATTTTTAGATTTGGTACTCGGCGATTGAAAAAAGAATTACAGTTGGTTTCAAGAACAAAAAACAAAACTTGATAACGGTTGGTTCGGGGCCAGTTTTAAAAAGGTAAAAGAAATTAAAACGGGAAAGAAGAATTGTACCCGGAATATTCATGAGTGAAAGTGTACCCAAAGAAATTAAGAGAAATAATAAAAAGTGAAAATAAAATAACAGTGTTTTGGATAACTCCCCTGCCAGTCCCCCAAAAGGTACGTAACAAATTGGCGCAGCCGGTAGGATAGAGGAAGCCTACTTTGAAAAACAAAAAAAGTATAAGCGCTCGAAAACCCTCTATCCTACGAATCTAAAAGGAGTTTAGGACGAGATCGAATACTGGGCAAGACACCCTACCCTTCGCCTTAAGTTGAGTCTGGCTTCAGGAGTATTTCGATCTTGTCGGCTCCCAATGCTCGGGGTCGGACAGCTTTAACTGCCTCTGTTTGAAAAACACGCAGCCACCCCCTCATCAAAGCACAAAGTGCCAACGTGGGACAATAGCGGGCTTCATCCCAGCCCAGGATAAAAAAGTCCACAACCCAAAATTTCGAAATTTACACTTGAAGGAAGGAAGTTTGGAAACCATCCGCTATCTGCGATCGGGAGCTGAAAGGGACTTCGAAGTAGGCAACGCGCCCCCCTTTCAGCTTTTATCCAGGGGAATTTAAGTAGGCCACGGGCCCCCCCGGCAGCAAAAGAACTTCAAGAGACCGAACCAACGATCCTGAATTGAGAGGGACCTCGAAGAAGGCAATAAGCCCCCCTCTCAATTTGAACCAAGGGAATTAAGACGGCAGAAGCCCCCCTAGCTGCAAATTTCACACACGGTGGTCCATGAGCGAGGAAAGCTCCCACCAAGAAATACCGCCGGAAATCCAACTTCCATCAACTCCTCAACAATCTTCCTCGCCGGGCGACGCACAGGAAGATCCGTCCCGGTACGAAGGAGGCAACGCGGGAGCAACATCCGCAACAGAGGGTGCTAAGCAAACACCCCCAACAAATTCAACAAAAAAAGGGGTAACACTCAGGAGTGGGACAATCCTTACAGGTCCCCAACATGTAAGACCTTCTACTTTAAATTTAGAAAATTATTTAAAATATCTAGAGGGGAAAGTGCGAGACTCCTCCGAACTTTCTATTATACAGTGCGATTCTATCGATAAACAGCTCAAAAAGTCCCGTGAACGGCGGCTTGAGCAAATCGCGCAATTCAAAGAAAGTACGGAAAAATTTAAAGAAAGCTTAAAGCAGTTTGGAGAACTCTCGCACTCTCTCGAAACAGAAATTACAAATAATAGTGTAGAATTAAGAGAAGGTGCCATTGAAGACAGTGTCAGTGATTCCACCGTGAGTGAAATCATATTGAATTGGCTGGGCGACTCCCTTTTGGAAACCAGCGTAGAAGAAACTAGCTCCCCAAAAGTGTCAAACTTTAGCTTCAGAATCCCCAATATAAACATGGCAGATTACGCGAAAATCGCCAAACTGACTGCTCAGCTGGTTCCCCTATTCTCGGGAGAGCAGCACCCAAAATTGAGCCTTGAGCTCCAGACGTTCCTAGGATGCTGCAGGCAGGTAATCCAGTGCATTTCGGTGGATGAACTAACAGCATTTCTGCAAATCTTCCCCACCAGACTTCGAGGCGAAGCTTATCAGCTTTTTGCCTCAAATATGCCTACTACTTTCAAAGAAGTAGAAGAACGGCTAAATCGCACATACCTGCCTAGAGAAACTTACCAGGAACTAGTAAATAAATTAATCACTACAAGGCAGTATCCTTTAGAGAATCTCACAGCCTTCACGGCACGAGTAAAACAAATGCTGGCACTCTGCAATGAAGCAGCAGAATCCAAATACGGAGCCACAGCAGCACCAGCTGTTAAAACGCAGTTGGAAGATTTCGCGAAAAACGCACTGAAAACAGGCGTAAATAACCCATATATGTGCCAATACCTTCTGACCATGACAGACGGCACGGTGGATGACCTCGTACAAAGAGCACTCGACATGGAACGTCTCCAGCAAAGTGCTCTATTCCTGCAACCTCCAGGACAGTTCCAAACAAATATGATGCAGAATACATTGCCAAATTCTGCCTGTACTAGTGTACCCAGTAACACACATTTAACTCCAAGCAGTACCCTAGTAAATCAAAGCGTATACAATCCTGGCATCATCTCATACTCACAGGCCCCCCTCCAAAACAATATGCCCATTAGCCCAAGCAGTCACATACCAACGTCACAGTTCACACAGGGAGGCACAGCATATATCAAACAGGAACCAAGATCGCCAGATAAAAATTATAATGTAAAAAATAAAAATAATTATTTAAATAAAATTACTTGTAGTTTTTGTAATTTAAGAGGCCACACATACGCAGATTGCCTCAAACGTAAAAATACTCCGTACTGTGTGAACTGCAAAATATACAACCACGATATACGTGACTGCAGGAGGAACAACAACAATATTCAAAGATCAAGCAATAATGGTGGACCATCGAATCAACGCCCTAGAGAGCCACAGAATCCCAATAACAATTCCAGAGTCTATAACGTGCGTAAAAAGTGCGAATTTTGTGGTCGTTCTGGACATGCAGTAAATAACTGCCAACAAAAACGTAAATGGGAAGCCCGGAGTCAGGGAAACGACGTACAGTCGACCCAAAACTCCCCGGCTCGACTATAAATCTCCCATCTAATAAATTAGGGTCTCCTCAGCAACCCGATTCCGGTGTCGCTACAGTAAAACTTCCTTTAGACATTGGCCTGAACGGCCAAACTAAACTAGTAGTAGACACAGGCGCTGAGGTTAGTATAATAAAGAAAAGGTCATTAAAAGACCTCAAAGAAATTAACCACAATGAGGCATGTACACTTCAGACCCCATTTGGTACCGGAAAGACGCTGGGAAATTGCAAGGGAAACTTCGTTTTCAAAAACAAAATCCCCTGCAAGTTTCAAGTTGTAAAGAACTTGCCTGGCCTTTCCGACGATGGACTTCTAGGAAATGATTTCCTAACCAACAACTGTAACGTTGAGGGTCCAAACAAAGCACTAAGGTTTCCTCGCACGGAAACTAACCCAGATGAATTCACCTTGCCATTAGAGTTTGAAACGGACAAGCTACATTCAAACAAAGCAGTCGAAGTAAGTACACCAGCAAAAGAGTTAGAGCCTAAACAGGTTGAACTATCCACTTGCAGTGTCTTCAAGGCTCCTCCAACTAGAGAAGCTGGCTGCCAAGCTCCAAAAGAGCTCAAGGAATGTGATATAAGCTGTCTGGACAAACAAGAGACTGACGAAATCAGGCAGCAGTTGGTTACCTTAAAGGAACCAATATGCATACCTGCGCGGTCACAAATTGTTGCTCCAGTCCCGTTGAAAACGAAGGAAGAAATGCTCTGTTTATCCCAAGAGATAAGCGATGGAGTCTTCCTTGCAAATGGTTTGGTATCATCTGGAGAAGAATTAGTGCTGGTTAGCATTCTCAACGCTAACAGTTATCAAGTAGTCATACACAGCTTAAAATTACAGCTGTATCCGATAAACGACTACACAATAGTCCCATTAACAGGTGCAAAAGACCACAAAAGTACGCACATCCCCATACTAAAAACGAAAAATTCAACGAATTCCAAAAATGACGGACACGAGTGTCCAAAGCCTGCTAGAAAGGTGCATATAGCTCTGCCGTCCAAAATTCCTAGGCATAAATCGTTTCTATATAAACAAAGGCCATATAAGAACGGTAGCGAGTCGCCAAAGCCTATATTAAAGGTGCCTGTTACTCCACCGTCTTCCAGTATAAAGAACTTTACATGGTCAAAACACAATAGCATCGACGCGCATGAGTATTCCACACAACCTAAGGCAAAGACCGCACAGGTGTATCAAACTCAGCCGCCAACAAAGCAGGAAGCAAGTACCCTGTTACATGCTAAATACAACAAAATAAAGCCTCATAAGGAATTAATTAAATTCAATCCAATTTCAGGAAACAAATTCACAAGGAAAAGTAAGTCAAACATAGGTTCAGCCGACAAAACGGCGATATTACAACATGTAAGATACTTATACCCGGATAATGAGACTCCGGACGACCCAAAACAATACCCGCGTATTTCTAGGCTAGAGCAAGAACTCAGCCTAGACCCAAATTTAACCGCGGAAGAAAAAATTTCGATATCGGAGCTCTGCCAAGAGTATAACGATATCTTCTTCCTCAAAGGTGACAAACTCACCTATACAAATGCGATAACGCATAATATTCCATTGGTGCAAGATCAAGCACCAATCAATCAGAAAATGTACCGCTTACCTGAAACACAGCGGAAAGTAATAAATGAGCAGCTAAAAGAAATGCTAGACAGTGGGATAGTCCAGTCTAGTAAAAGCCCTTGGAATTCACCTCTACTAGTTGTCCCCAAGAAAGCAGGACCTGACGGTGAAAAAAGGTGGCGCGTCGTTGTCGATTTTCGTAAGTTAAACGAAAAGACAATAGGCGACGCATTTCCGCTACCCCGAATCGAGGATATTCTCGACCAACTAGGTCACGCAAGGTATTTCACCACACTCGATTTGGCCAACGGCTATCACCAAGTTCTTGTCGACAAAAAAGATCGACATAAAACTGCTTTCAGCACAAGCTATGGGCACTACGAGTTCAAGCGTATGCCATTCGGGCTCAAAGGAGCCCCCGCCACATTTCAACGCCTAATGAATTTCGTCTTAACAGGCCTACAAGGCCTCGAATGTTTTGTCTACCTAGATGACATTGTCATCTATGGAAAAAATTTAAATGACCACAACGAAAAGTTGAGGAAAGTCTTCAATAAGTTAAGAGAGAACAACTTGAAACTGCAGCCAGAGAAGTGCCAGTTTCTACGAAGAGAAGTTGTTTACCTAGGACATAAATGTTCTAGCGAAGGAGCCCTACCAGACCCAAGTAAGACGGCCTGCGTCCAAACATTTCCTGTTCCAAGAACAGTAAGGCAAGTTCAGTCATTTTTAGGACTTGCCAATTACTACAGGAAATTCATTCCAGACTTCTCCAAAATTGTACGCCCAATTACGAATTTACTCCGAAAGGATGTAAAATTCACTTGGACAGAGAAATGCCAAGAAGCATTTCAGAGCATAAAAAGTGCTTTAATTTCTCCACCACTTTTAATTTACCCTGATTTTACAAAATCATTTAATCTTACTACTGACGCAAGTAACGAGGCTCTAGGAGCTGTTCTTTCTCAAGGAGAAGTCGGAAAGGACCAGCCCATTGCCTATGCAAGCCGCACATTAAATAAAGCCGAAAGAAATTACTCCACTATAGAGAAAGAGTTATTGGCTATTGTCTGGGCTACCAAGAATTTCAGGTGCTATCTTCAAGGCCGGAAATTCACGGTCTACACTGACCATAAACCTCTCAAAGGTGTCTTCAATGTGAAAGACCCTACTTCCCGTTTGGTGAGATTTCACCACAAATTATCTGAATTCGATTACAACATCGAATATAAACCAGGGAAGTACAACACTAATGCAGATGCACTAAGTCGCATCCCTCAAGCATTAAAGGAAGACAGTTTAGGCAATACCTTAACGGTAGAAGCCCTAGTCCACCACACAATGGACTCAGATGTGGAGGAAGACAACCCCACAAATAACAAAAAGAAAAAGAAATCCGCTCATTGTTTCGTCGTGACTCGAGCTCAGAAGCAGAAGGCTCAAGAGACAATAGATAGCTCCAGTGTGGAGACAGAAGAGCACACGAATGCGGACCAAAACGAAATTCAACATACGGAGGCGGAAAAACTAAACCCAGCATCGCTTGAGCAAAAAGTAAGTACTGGCAAGACACCCGAAGTTATCACGAGCCCTACGGAAATCCGAACAATCTTAAAAGATTATCACGATTCTCCATTTGGTGGCCATCAAGGTGTCATAAAAACTTACAAACGTATAAGACGCAAGTATTGGTGGAGACACATGCTTAGCGACATCAAGAAATACATAAAAAAATGCCCAAAGTGCCAGACGATGAAAGCTTCTCCACAATATAAAATGCCAATGGTTATCACGGACATCGCAGAACAACCGTTCGACAAAGTTTACCTTGATATTGTAGGTCCATTAGAAGAGACGACATCAGGTAACAAATATATCTTGACCTTCCAGGATAATCTAACAAAATTTGTCGACTGGTATGCAATACCTAATGCCGAAGCAGTCACAGTAGCGCAAGTTTTCTTTGATGAAATCGTTACGCGCTATCGCATACCCAAAAGAATACTCACCGATCAGGGAACAAATTTCCTGAGTGAATTATTCAAAAGAGTATGTAAGCTTCTAAAGGTAAAGAAGTTACAGACTTCAGCATACCACCCACAGTCTAATGGAGCACTAGAGCGTGCTCATAGACCCCTAATAGAATACATGCGAACAATCGTAGATGAAAATCCCAAAACATGGGACCAATACCTACGAACCGCTGCATTCGTGTATAACAACAGTGTGCACGAGGGTACTAAACTTACCCCGATGGACTGCCTATACGGCTTCACAGCGGATGTCCCATCAAATTTAAAACGGGATCCCGAACCCGTTTACAATCACGAGAGCTATTATCATATACTAAAGTATAAGCTCCAAAAATCGTACGCCACGGCAAGAAAGAATTTATTAGCCAGTAAACAACGCTCGAAGGGGTACTATGATAAGACAGTACGACCCCTAACTTTCCACATAGGAGATAAGGTCCTCATTAAAAATGAAAGCAGGAAACATAAGCTTTCCCAAATCTGGGTAGGACCTTATCAGGTAACTGCTATACCAAGTGGAGTAAACACCACAATAAAAATTGGTAAGCGTACTGTAACGGTACATAACAACCGTCTAAAACCATTCTTCGAATGAAATAAACATGTTGCCACAGAACCAGGTTGACTCAAATTCCTACTCTGTTTGTTTCAAATTAATCCCATTTTAACGGCTCTCAGGAACACTTGCGGTGGAGCCACTCCACTGCCTGGTCTAATAACGGCACGAAATAAGTAAAGTCATACTTAAAGGATTATTTTTTTTTTTCCTCCGAATTGTCCACAGAAATGGCGCTACAAACTATTGCAATTGCCCTCCTCATCCAGTACACGATAGGAGAAATCGCCGACAAACCCTATGCTATAACCAAGCTAAATAGCTCGGGCATATTTTTCGAGGATCTAGGAAGCCTCATGGTGTATCATAACACTTGGAATGTTCTCACGGAGGTAGACTTGGATGAGTTAGACTCACAGATAAAACTAACGAAACAGGCAGAATATTTAGTGCATAAACTCTGCATAAATATCACAGATAAAGAAGACCTGTGCAACGTGCAGCAACTACACATACACGCTATAATAGATAGCGTACAAAAGCGCACGAGAACCATTAAGGAATTAGTTCCAGGAAGGCGTAAGGCCAGATCACTATTCGACGGAATAGGCAATGCTATGCATTATCTGTTTGGTACCATGGATAGCAACAACGAGAAGGAAATATACAGTAGATTGGATGAAATTGAATCAAATGCACAAGCCCTAGCTGAGCTAGAGAAACAACAAATCAGTGTTGTTAAAACTACCTTGGAACAGATTCAAAAACCTTTGGCTATGCTAATGGATCGTCAACAAAACATAGCACATCAGATTAACGATCTGCCTACTGTAACCGAGGAACTAACCAGAAGGCAGCTGAGACAAGAAATTATATCGAGCTTACTGCTCCAAATCATCGAAGTCGAATACCGACAACAAGCCCTTCTTGACATAATAATAGCCACTAAAGGCAATCATATTCACCCACTTCTCGTGTCCCCAAAAAATCTGCTGGATGTATATCGAAAATCAACTTCGAAATGTCTAAACGACCAAAATTGTTTATCGATTCTGTACCAATCAGCAGGAGCTCAGTCACGTCTCATGCAAAATAAATTGGTGGTGAGAATTACTCTCCCAATTTTTGATTCTCCCAAAATGAGGCTACAGCAAGTCCGATGCTTTCCAATACCTAAGCCAACGAATTATTCTTTAATTCCGGACCCTGGATATTCTTATGTGGCAAATAGCGCTCACACACAGGAATTCCTCCTATTAAAAGGTGAGGATATGGAAAGCTTCAAGAAAGTCACTCATAGCATGGAGGAAAATACATATATAGGTCGACTAAATACCCCCATAATTAAGGCAACGACCTCAGATGAATGTATAGTGAAACTGTTGTACAATCCTTTAAATGAAGTGCCCAAGTGTAGGTCTAGAGTACAAGTTCCCCAAAGAGACATGTTGATAAAGTTAAACAAGCCCAATGCGTGGCTATTTTCGTTTATTACCTCCACGGTACTACATATCACATGTCGAGATCACTTTGCCATCTCAAAATTAGAGGGGCAGGGGATACTAGAGATAACGCAACCATGTCAGGTGCAAATAGGGGAAAAGGTGCTAAGATACGAAGGTGAAAATAAACACCCCCTCAAAATTACTCAGCCTGAACAATTTCCTGAGCTAAACCATACTTTATTCAACCTGAATCTAGCCGAAATTTTACCCAAATCCCATAACCAAAGTGTGCAAACCGAGATTATAACAGGGGACGATATCAGCAAATCAATCTATACTGGCACACATTCGTTGGAAGATATCCAACACAAATTAGACCAGTATAGAAATAAGGTAGCAAGCAGACAATCCCACATCCTGTCTACAACCTCTATATCACTTACGAGCCTACTCGCTCTGGCCATAATGATAGTTGTAGCAGTGAAATATCTATACCCTGTTGTCATTGAGTTGAGACAACGGGCAAATCAACCACAAGGTAACCCCGAAATTTCAACAGAGGGAATTCCTTTAGAGGAGCAAACCCGGGCTCCACAACCCAGTATAAGGCGAGCTAAAAGTCTACCTAGGACCAAGTCGGTACAGCTAGTTTAAAAGGTGCGAACGCCGACACTGTCAACATGTACCACTCAATCAAATTAAACATAGAACAAACAAAAGTAGACCTGGTAAACAAGGTAGAGAAAAAATGCATTATAACTAAATATTAATAGAAATAGAAAAAAATAAGAGTTAAGGAAAAAATGTATGAAAAATAAATATAAACGAAATGCATAAAATAACAAAATGAAAGAAAAATTCATTAGTATAAAATATTAATAAAATAATAAAATTAAGGTAAATTACTATCAGAAAGAAAATAAAAAAGGAAGTTTACCAGGCTACTATTAATACAAAACAAAAAAAAAAACCACAGAAATATAACTAGGCTAAACTCAATAAAAAAAAAAAAAATGGAATAGAAATAAAATGATAAAGTACCGTAGAAATAAATAAATAAATAACAAATAGTTAAAAAATTAATTAAAACCTAATTATAAATAGGAAGTTTATAAGCTAATAGCTTTAAAAGGAAATGCTTTAGAGTTAGTTAAACCCAAAGAAAAAAAAAAAGAAAAAAGAAAACATGTACCTACTTAAACAGTAGAAGATAAAGAAGTAACGTAAGACGAAGACATTTATCAGGACACTAATAGAAAAAAAAATGTTTTTAACAAACCTCTAATTAGAGAATAGACTAATAAATAATAATTATTATTAAGATAGCAAATCTAACCTAAAAAATAAAATAACAGTTAAACTAAACAAAATAATTTTGTAAAGCCTAAACCGAACCGACCGAGACCCAAACCACCGATGAAACCAACCAAGATCCGAAACCCCTAATGAAAACAAAAAGAAAAACAAAAAAAAAACCACCAACGAAACCAGCCTAGGGTAACAAATTCTAGAAACAAAACATTCGATTTTATTGTATTTTTTTTTATTTTATTTTTTTATTTTTTTTTTATAGAAACAAGCAAAAAGAAAAACAAGAAAGACAGGAAAGTTATAAGCTAAAGTAAAATTGAAAAAAAATTTTTATCCCGCAGGGATTTCACGCCCAGTCCTCCTCGGAGTCATCCTCGACTTCTAAAGGGGGTGGGGTGGCCATCAAACTGCGTAGAATGCCCGTAACGGCTGATTCAAATACGGGATGGCAGCATGCGCAGAGTCCGTGCCGGCCGGTTATGTTGAGGGTACCGCCTGAATAAAAGAAAAAGGGTAAATATAGGTGGCAAACGTGCTAAACCAAATTACCATCAGGACTTACCTCGCACAACCCACGCCTGCCCTTGGTGGGGATACAGGGGTATATCAGCCCAGTAGTGGCGGCCGGCCACGGCATCCGCGCCCCACATAGTGAAAGGCCGCTGTCCTCGCCGTAAAAGCACCAGACGAATCGGGCCCCGCCACCCAGGTATCACGTGGACCACGAAAATTAAGTTGGCCACAGAACTGAGGCCCGCCGGGCTGTGCCAGGGTTGATTACTGACCTTGATGGCAAACAACATCTTAACTGCAATCCGGATCTAATTAGGCAGCTGCAACGGCTCAAGATCAAAACTCGAATAAAACCGAGCAGAGAATTTAATCATGAGATCCATTGCCAAGACAAAGTAACAACCCTAGCAGAACGGTAATCGGACACCCCGATAAGAGACCCAGAAACAAACAAATCAAAAACGGCTCTGCATAATCTAAATCGCACAAATGACCTTCACCAAGAGTTATTACTCTTCTAATAATAACTCTCATTTTGTAAAAGGGGAAGGATTGTTATGTACCAAAGCCTGGATACCCAAAAATTATTCAAAATAAAGGGATATCTAAAAATTTCTATAACAATTAAGAATTCATCCATAAATTTTCACATAAGCTAACATGCCCAAAACATGGTTAGCTTATCAGTACAATCAGTGAAGAAAATTGCGTCAGCAATTTTCTTCACATTCCATAGAGTTGAAACAAAATTATTCCCATGGCCAATTTTGCCTTCAGCAAAATTTGCCAGTAGAAATATTTAAGTTGAAAAATAAAATAAAAGACAAATCGTACCTTCAGTACGATTTGTCGTGGAGATTGCGATATGTATGTACGAACGTACATACATATCACAAAAAAGCTTTCACGCTCAGAATCGCGCGCCGCGAAGATACATTGGATGTATACGCGCGCGGCTATTCTAATCGTCGTGACGGTGGCTGATGTTTATGAAAGCGTCAAATTTCAAGCCTCCGTCCAACGAAAAATATTCTGGACTTGTTTAATCAAGTCCAGAATAAATGAAAATTTTCTCAGGGTGAAAATGCAACTATGCATTTTCTACCCTGAACGAAGGCTCTTGATCGCGACAAAAATGATCAAGAGCCGAGTTGGATTTTTAACCGAAGAACGGGCGGTCGATTTTTGAAAAACGGAAAAGAAAGTTGTGATTAAAATTTTATCCGCGGCGGTTGCGCGAAAGGTAGTCAAACTTACAGAGTTGTATTTTTAGATTTGGTACTCGGCGATTGAAAAAAGAATTACAGTTGGTTTCAAGAACAAAAAACAAAACTTGATAACGGTTGGTTCGGGGCCAGTTTTAAAAAGGTAAAAGAAATTAAAACGGGAAAGAAGAATTGTACCCGGAATATTCATGAGTGAAAGTGTACCCAAAGAAATTAAGAGAAATAATAAAAAGTGAAAATAAAATAACAGTGTTTTGGATAACTCCCCTGCCAGTCCCCCAAAAGGTACGTAACACTACGAGAATTTCCTAGAAGGAAATTTTATGGAGGAAAATTTTAAATGCTTTTAAGAGAAACAAGAGAAGCATCAATTAAAAACAGCAGAAGAAGGTGTTTTCGATTTCTTGCTCTTTTAAAACTTGTATGACTTTAATTTTACTTATACTTGGTTTCAGTAAAAATGATACCAGCTAGATATATACACTTTCAGAAACAGATCTATTACTGCAATATAATTCTTCCAGCTACAAGTTCGGCATCCACACCTCAGATTACGGATCTTCGGGATTTCCGAACGTGAGATGATTTGAATAATGAATCGGTCAATACTTTTCCCACTTTGCAACT
Organism: Dioctria rufipes; assembly: GCA_963924295.1. Taxonomy (NCBI): domain Eukaryota; kingdom Metazoa; phylum Arthropoda; class Insecta; order Diptera; family Asilidae; genus Dioctria; species Dioctria rufipes. Next base: position 66,948,892 of record OZ002740.1, on the reverse strand, counting down.
TTTACTGTTACTATTCTATGCAGTTATTGTTGTTGTTTGAGATACACCAGAAAGCTGAGCTTTGGTTGAACCAACAAATATTGGCCAGAAGACATCTTCCAATTTATGTTACCCGTGTCGATCAATGTAACTTTTACAAGTTCCCGAACCACATCGCTGGTAGTCAGGCAGTTTCTAGCATTATCCGATCTGCTAGATAAAATTATAGATGGTCCAATAGCGGTTGCCTGCTGTTCTCTACATTTGCATTAAAACCCACCTCTTAGAAATTGCATACATAACTGGTAAAGGTATTTTAGGTAGTGCATCCAGCGTCAGTAGGCTCTGTGTTCTTAAACTCTTCTTCCATTGATTTTACTCTCTTGTCAATCGAGAAAATAAATTACTCCAGCTACAGCATTGTTATTTTCGCTCCAGCCTACTTTACTAGTTATATCAGCAATGCGTGATAGCTTCTGCTGTTGACCTTCAGCAGATTATTGTTGGCAAGTGGATAGAGGTTAACCTTGAAGAATCTTTAATTGTCTCTATGCAGTTTCCAGAATTTTCAGTCACCCATGGTAGAGATCCGCATTAATACTGGGTGCTAAACTAATTAAAAGCGAAAGTCTTCAGGTATCCGAATCTCGTATTATGGTGATTAAGCTCCTTCTTAACCATGCAGCCCCTGTCGGGGCTTCTTATCGGTAATACGAAACTGTCTATACTACTGAAATATTTTTACTACTGGGTATACTACTTATTGCATTTCTAAGCTTATTCCTAAAATACTGTATTACAAATCTAATATAATATTCACGATGTCGAAGAATGCGGACATAAAAATCCGTAACTACCTTTTCCCTTTTAAATTCTTCGCAACCCCATAGAATCTATCCATTCCTAGAACTTATCTAATTATGGGGCACCTTGAATCATGGGCTGCGTGCGAGTCTTCTTGTTTCTTGCCTCATTTGTACTGGCTCAAATGAGTACTCACCACCAGAATATGTTAGTAAAGCCGTTTTACCTTCAGTTCAAAATTGCGTATTATGCGACATCTATTGAGAGACACATGCAAATTGAGGGACACTAATTTATTTCTATAATAATCAATGGTCGCCGGGTGAGGATGTATAAAGGTTACATCGCAGCAGATACAATTGGTGTTTTTCAATCAGTCTCCTTTTAGTGCATAAGTTTAGTGAGGAAAGTTCATGGTAACAAGCTAAAGAGCAAACAACTTTTCTATTATGCTCAGAGGACTATAAAAAGGTGTATAGAGGAAGAGTTCCTTTGCAGCACCCTCAATCTTGATGGGAGCCATTAACTTCGTACTTCAACAACTTTTCAGGATTTTTAGTTGCCACTTTTCCTGTTTTTAGCCATAGACATAAGAGTGAAATCGTCTTTTTTTTTTTTTTTTTGTGCAAAGAGCTTTTGTTTATTATGCTGCAAGCTTCGTAAATGCAATTTAAAACAATCTATAGGGAACTCTTCAAGTTGCGCTTGTTTTGAGTGAAAACACTTTTATGCAGAGCTTTCAATTTTTCTATAGGGAGTGTTGTGCGTTAAGAGATCCATGCTGCTTTAGTCCGTAATATTTACGAGAATTGAAAATGGTTTTATTCCGCTTGTAATTATCCACTAATTATCTCCAAAGATTCAATGGGTTAAGTATATTAAAGCTTAGCTAATTACGATGAAAGTAAGTTGATTAAAAGTGAATAGTATACTTGTGTAGAGATTGTGTTATGGAATACTAATATTATTTTTTTTAGTATAATCAAACTCTTAATTTTAGATGTACTGTACGAAAACGTAATAAATACATTCCGACTAAATTATATTGATGGAGAATAGAAGAATTTTATAAGAACTTTTATTTTTAACGATTCTAAATCAAATCATAAATACAAGCGGAAAATCAAATCCGGAGTTGTTTTTTCCTCTTGTATTTATGATTTGATTTAGAATCGTTAAAAATAAATGTTCTTAAAGTTCTTCTGTTCTCCATCATTGACCGATTCTAATAAGTGTGGATTCGATTCCTGTCCGGGAAAAATTAATAAGTTATATGTTTTGTAAATATTTATATCACCACAAATCAGCAATTTACTAGATCTGAAAATCCATTTCCATATTATCCGATTTTTCTCAATTAAATACCAAATGTAGCTTTAACTTTTTTTCGTTCGCTGCTGCGATATTTTTATGAAAAATATAAAGCAATAATCTTCATATAGCATTTGAATCAGAAAAATTGGTTGCTCCGTTCTCAAGATATGATTTTTTAAAAATGGCGTTTCATCGTAAAATCACGAAATTTCAAACCCCCCTTGCCGGAAGTGGGGCATAGTAAGGAGATACAAAAAAATATGGTTGAGCTTTTTTCGTATTCTAAAACTGTAGAAGTTTCGTCCAAATTGTTCAAAGTATTTAGCACTGGGGTGTGCCACGTAGAGTGGTAAATCTTTCCGCGATAGTGCACATAATTTGAGAAGGCTACTTTGGCTGCATCTTAACTCCGCAAGGTCCAACTTTTCTATATACGAGCCCATTAATCGCATGTGCATTACTATTTCTAAGCATGTTCTAAAAAACGTATATTTAATGGCTTATAGTTAGTTTAACATACTAATACTAACAGCGACTAAGGGATGAAACGCATGTATTGTTGATCGTTTTTAACTAAACGTGTCCATGCAGCGAGCATGTGTTACGCTGGTTCTGATAGTCATAAATTCCGCCTATGCGGAAACATTCGCCAAAACTATTTATCACCGAAAGGTTTAAGGATGTCATCAGTGAAGTTAATACTGCTGTCGATTGATCTGAGAAGAATTCGTGTTAAGAATGCGCAAACGTGCGTTCAGCATAACGCCGAACCAATGTCGAAGAAGCCCAAAATCGAAAAGGCTCATTTCTGACTATAACATAAGGGAATTCAACAGATACACCGGGAAATGGTTCCACGCTAGGAACATTCACTGACTAACTACTTCTTGCCAAGACGGCCCATTGTACTAACCTGCTGTTAGGAGAAGCTAGAAAGCTATAGAAGTCGATAGGAAACTAGGTTTGAAGAAATAGCGCAGGACCGTGTTGAGGTGGGATTCGAACCCACGACCCCTGGGATGGTAGTCAGTGCGCTTACTAACCGAGATAATGAGGTCACTCTGAAATATATTGGAATCCGAATTCTTTACATATGATCCGATAAGCATATAAATAAAAGAGCAGCTGAATATGTTGCAGCCAAGGGTACCAGCGAATAAAAATTTGTATACTTATAAAACCTCGATCCATTTTATAAGGCTTTACTAAATGTATATGCTTGAAAATTTTTGCCAGTTTTGTGTCACCTTTCTTCTGTCGGATTGGGAAATGCATTCACTCTTCATAACAAAGCATATGCATATGTGCAGAAAGTATGAAATACTACTTTCTGCACAATCTTACTAGCTGTTGATCGATCAACATTGGAGAAATATGTGTATTTACTACAGCCAATCACAGTTTCAGCGAGTGTGCGATTGCTCAGCAAGCTTGCCTTAATAAAGAATCGCATGCCAGGAAATATGCTTCAAAAGCGATTAAATTGCTCGACTTTTCTTAGAACATGTCGTACCTCCGATGCAATAACCACCTATGTGCAAATAACGGAAAATTGAGATAAATGTGTAAAAATGTTCAAAAGGCATCATTGTTTCTTTAGTAACAATGACACTATGATAGTTTCATTGGTTTCTATCAGAAAGCGTCTAATTCGTTGTATCATTGGAGCCAAATTCATTTCATTATTGGAAGGACAACGCTCGATTTGTTTGTTGTACTGGGACTGGTGAAAATGTCAAATTATGATTATCTCTTCTGGAAGAACAATGTCATAAAACGTTCATAAAACGTCTTAACTTCCAACAAAAAAGAAAAATTAGTGGAACAATGACGCAATTAAAGGTTGCTCCTTCTTCTTACAGTTTGAGGCGAAATGTCACTTTGCATAAAAATACTTTATATAATGTTAATGAACTTCTAAAATTTTAGAAACCTTTAAACGAGATTAATGGAAAATATGGTTTTTGCACTTAGGTCATTATTCTACCGGAGGTACGGCGTATTAGGTCGAAAAGATAACGTTTCTTTTTTCTTTTTCGCACTTCAATGCATATTGCAAATTCTCAAAATTTATTTCAAATATTGAAATTATTTTCAATAAACTTCAGTTTTATAGACGACAAATTTTCCTCTTATGCATTAAGACGACAAATAAACATTGCTGAAATTATAAAAGAATTTGTTTCGGTAAAATTAGGAAGAAAATTTTATACTAAATAGTAAAAAATATTTATGTTTATTAGTGAACAATAAAAAATTTAATAAATGATTCATTATTTTAACTATCTGATAGTTTTAATACCTGCCTATTGTTAAGCATATTACTAGGTACCGTGGGAGCCCACAAACGGATGAAAGTAACGGCCCCCTACTGCTACTACGACCCTGCGGACACTGTGACAAAAGTTTATCTACAGTGTCCTACAAGCAGACTAACGGGACTACTAAATACAAATTTAATTAAATCTTTATTAAATGGTGTCATGAATGAGAGCAGAAGACTTACATTTTCGCCCTAAATGCAAAAAAAATCAGTTAAGTATATTTTTAATCAATTTTCAAACATGGCGCTAATATCAGGTGCCCTAATAAAATCATTCCTTAATTAAAATCACAAAAACACTTAATGCGACAAAACTAACGTAATTTGAGCACTAACAATACTATTACTAACTGTCACAATAGTCAATTGTCCTGAAGGGCTAAGAAATTGTTTGTTTGATTCTAAGTACTGAAAATTTCCCATGCTAGTTTCCTTTAATAGTTGACGCTCTGACAGTTGGTTTCTTATCACTTAGCCCCATTTTCAATGAGATGAAGATAACAGGACAACGGTGACATAAATTAATTCACATATGGTGCTATTGCTGCCACAAAAACACAATAAGACTTATCCTTACTTAAGATATATTAATCAATGTGAAGCCCTAGAAGGAATTTCTCAGATTTCCTCGGCGGTTTTGTTAACTGTGCGGATGGAGATGATTTTTTGATTACGGAATTCATCTCTTGTAAAAGAAATAATATGAAAAGATTGATGTGATGACGCAAACAGGGACATATTATATCTCCATACCATCCTGTACGTTAAAAAGGAATGTCTATGCATACATACAGCGTGTCCCCTAAGTAGTATGAAACCCGAAGGCTATGAATAGGTCACGCTTAGAAAATTATATGGTTGGGAGTGGGGGGGGGGGGTACCAACCGTTGCCTAGATAAGGGAACTTGAATATGATTTTGTATATTTTTATAGATAACCTTGTAACTTCTGAACTTTACACGCTATGATGGTGATTTGAAATTTGTGAGATATATAATCATTGGACATTTTCAATGGTCTGTAAATTTTACCCTCTCTCTCTTTGTCGTGCTCCTAAAGTAATTAAAATATAAAACTTCCAATCTTCTCCTTCATAAAAATAACGCTTGCGTTAATTTATTAACATTCTTTCATCATACGAACTGACCTATCTTACTTTATTCTAAGCTACCGGCGCTTAGGTAATCTAAACGACTCAATAAAAATAACACTTCACTGCGACTGATACTTGGAAGTAACTTTTACTCACAACGTGGATGTAACAACCTTCTCATTTGTTCGATCGGTTGAAGTACCTGAGTCTCTTAGTAGTAAGCAATCGCATTATAACGCGTTTTCCAATAAGAGCTGTTATTTTAATTAGCCCGCTATTGCGGCAGATGTCACTTTTGGAGCTGTCAGTTTTTGACATTTGACAAGTAGAAACTACACCATTAATAAAAATGGAACGATACACGATTCAACAACGCATTGAAATTATTAAAATTCACTATAAAAATGGTGAAAATGTGGCAGAGACGGTTCGTAAAACTCGAACATTTTTGGGTCGTCGTGAAGCACCTTGTCGGACCGCAATACAGAAATTGGTAGAAAAATTCGAGCTGTCGGGACAAGTTAGTGATGTGAAGAATAAAACCCGTCGCTCAAGAACAGCCGAGAATATTGCTGCTGTAGCCGAAAGTGTTGAAGAAAACCCAGTTTTGTCCATTCCTCGTCGTTCTTTGGAATTAGGCATTCCACAAACGTCATTACACCGTATTTTGCATAAAGAGTTGGGTCTTAAGGATTATAAAGTTCAGTTAACACAAGAACTCAAGCCGGCCGATCATCAACAACGTCGAGTATTTGCTGATTGGGTCCTTGAAATGCATGAAAATGATCCGGAATTCCATCGAAAATTCATCTTGAGTGATGAGGCCCATTTCCACCTCTATGGCTTCGTCAACAAGCAAAATTGTCGCATCTGGGGCTCGGAAAACCCAAGAGTTATTGTTGAAAAGCCTCTCTATTCTCAACGTGTGACTGTTTGGTGCGGTTTTGGACCTTACTTTTTCAAAAATGAGGCTGGATCAACAGTTACGGTGAATGGATTGCGCTATCGACAGATGATTAATGATTTTTTATGGCCGGAATTGGATGGTGTTGATCTGGACAACGTTTGCTTTCAACAAGACGGCGCTACGTGCCATACAAGCAACGAAACCATTGATCTTTTACGGGAAAAGTTTCCGGACCGTGTTATCTCTCGAAGAGGTGATCACAATTGGCCACCGAGATCTTGTGACTTAACACCTTGCGACTTCTTCCTTTGGGGCCACGTGAAAAAGAAGGTCTACGCCAACAGCCCAACGTCGATTCAAGACCTCAAAGATGGAATTCGTGAGGCTATCGAGGACATAGGGCAGCCACTTTGCGATTTGGTTATGGAAAATTTCATGAAAAGGATATGGACCTGTAGGCATGGTCGTGGTGGTCATTTGGCTGATGTGATTTTGTTATTTTATATTATTAACGGCATACCTTCCTCTTTATAATTAAATAAACATCCGATCATTTATCTCAAAAAATGGCATTTTTCTTTGAATATCAAAGTAACACCTCTTATTGGAAAACCCTTTATAACAATTTCCTTGCGAGGTTAATTAGTATCGTAGTCGTCTATTGCTCTACTAAAGCGCTTATCGCACGCACCTGTTGGGTTAATTAGCAAAATAACTAATAGCTGCAGAACAATGCCGTGCTAGATAATTGTTTAGCAATCACTGATTATTCTGCCAGAATATGCCCTTGGCTATTCAAAGCATCTTCCGTGCCATAACATCTTCTCCACTTTGCAGCTATGGCTCAACAAATTTCGGTATTTTAACTAGTTTTATATCCTAGATGAAATCTATAGGGTATACTAAGTTTGTCATTCCGTTTATAACGCACAGAAATAAAGATGGTAGAATCAAATGGATTGGATACCCACGCATAATATTAAAAGTTATTTCGATTTTTGCATGCCCGTCCGTTCGTACGCACGATAGCTCGAAAACGTGTGTACTTAAAGAGATGAAATTATGTACACGGACTTTTAAAAAAAGGTAAGTAAAATTAAGTTCGAAAATGAGACAACTCGGGCAACACCTTCGTGGGGTTGCCATACAAAAATGTTGTTTTCCACTATATATTTGGATACTGCCTGAGAACGCGTTCACATAGAGAGGTGTAATTTGGTACATGGTATTTTCATAGTAATAGCAAATGAACTTTCAAACGTGGAATAAATCTGGAAACCCCTTCTTGGTGTTGCCATATTTTACGGATACTGTGAAAGGGATCAGTCCTACACATTTTTATTGTACTATACTAAAATCTTCTTTAGAATATGAAATCCTATAAAATTGATTACAATAATTTTTTCCGTTCAACCAACCGTTCTAGAAATATATGCGAAAAACCACTACAAGAATCAAAATTTCTCTAATGGGTGTCCACACGAATTTCCATACGGACTTTCATCTGGGGTATCATAAGAATTGGTCTTAGACCAATTCTAGCTTTATTACTTCTTTTGTTATATTTTTACCAAGAAATACGACATCAACACCAATTTGTCATATGTTTTGGATTTAAGAAGTTCAAAAGCTGAACTGTTTTCGTTGGATATGTTTAGAGAAAAAAACGCAGAAATGGTGACATTTTCGATACAAATTGTGATAGGTCATTTCAAAGGGAGGCCTTTGCCCTTCTTGAATTCAATACGAAAAATGGAATTTGATGGCATGTGTTTTTATAAAAATAGTAGTGAAATAAGAAAAACAAAAATGAGTTAAAATTCGGAAATTTTAAATATGTTGAGCCATTTATTCAAAACAGATTAGAGGAAGGGAAAAATTTGTAGACCATTGGAAGGGTAAAATGATAATCTATCTAACAAATTTTTGTTGAACATACCCGAATATCTTCCCCCCCCCCTCCAGAAACAAATTTTGCTAGTATAGGCATAACCTATCCATAACATTCGTGTTACACACCACTTACGAGACACCCTGTACGTATGCTTAGCTCAGTTTATATTGCCATGGCCCAATATTCAAATTGGTGCAATTGTGACATCACGACTGAAGCAAGCTGCAGATTTACAGGTAATTAAGAAATTTGCAATAACTAAGTATTTTACTTCGGACAGCTAAATCCTTGGCGTTTGCGAATTGTTTACTAAACAAATAAAAAAGCTAGAATTGACCTAGTACCAGTTCTTACGATACCTTAGATAAATGCCCGTATGTAATATCGTATGGTCGCCTTTTTATGCAACATTGATTGTTGAAGGGATTTTCAACACATATTTCTAGACCGGTTCGTCGAACAGTAAAATTAATTGTGACCAATTTCATATTCTCAAGAACATTTGCAAAATTTGAGGTCTCTAAGTACATACGTTCTCAAGTTATCGTGAGGACAGATAGGCTGATGGACGGACGGAAAAAGCGGAATGCAAAAATTAAATAACTTTAAATTGTTTGCATTAGTGTCCAACCCATTTTGCTCTACCAGCATTATTTCTGTGCATTACAAACGATACAACGCTAATTTAAGTTCAAAAATGGGACAAATCGGGCAACCCTTTCGTAGGGTTGCCACACAAAAACTTCGTTTTTAACTATTTATTTTGACATTGCATGAGACCGCGTCGACGTAGAGATCTTAAATTTGGTACTTGGTGTTTTTATAGCAATAGCAAATAAAATTACAAAAATGGACTGAATCGGGCAACCTCTTTTTGGTGTTGGCATACATAACTTTAGGTTTTCACTATATATTTGGACACTGTCTCACGAGTCGATGTGGAGAGCTGAAATTTTGTACACGGGACTTTCTTAAAAAAAAATTTTAATTAAGTTTATAAATGGGACCAAGCGGGCAACTCTTTCGTAGGGTTGCCATACAAATAATGTGCTGTTTGGTGTTTTCAAAGTAATGGTAAATAAAATTTCAAAAATGGACTAAATTAGGCTATCCCTTCTTAGTGGTGCCACACAAAAATTTTGTTTTTCACTATATACTTAGTAGCTGCTGGAGAAGGCTTCGTGGTGGAGAGCTCATATGCTGTACACGGCGTTTTCATAAAAATTGCAAAAACAGTTCAAAATGGGACCTATGGACAGCTCCTTTGTAGGGTTGCCATACCAAAAATTCGTGTTTTTCTACATATTTGACCACTGAATAAGAACGCGTCGACGAAGAGAGTTACACTCTCCCACACATATGAATGTATGCACGCACACGCATACACCCATTCGAACACAGAGTAAAACTCTAGAGTACGGAATCGCGCGATCGAGTCAGATAATAGCTTAGATATTATTTATCTCTAACCACCCCGCCCCACCACCACCCATCTAGGTATCAATATTATCGCCGGGCAACGCCGGCGGGTTCCCCCTAGTAAATATATATAAATCACTTGAGTAATTTAAACATCATCGCCATACACATTATATTTCTTGTTTTAAAACTGTAACGCTGCAGCGACAACTTCAGTGAAAATCAATGAAAATGGCTACAACACCTACATTTGGACTGAAGTCAAGACTTACGTTTACATTACGATGTCATAGGGCAGTAGCCATAGCGGCATCTTTCTGAATTACGTATGAATCAGTCTTTTCTTTTCACTGATTACGAAATATGCAGTTCTCTTTAGTGAAATAAGGTTTCCTTTCATTGATGTGCGCTGTAGTAGATACAGGATTCCCTTCAGAAATTCATATAAGAAAATAGTTTGCACTGTTTAGCTTTCAACACGAACTAAAACTAAACTGTGAGTTTCCTTGCTAAAACTAGCCTTCTCGATGAATTGACTCATTGTCTGTCTCTTATTGTTTTACTACATGCTACGACGTACATGTCATTTCAAAGAAGGAATTGCTCACTTACTTTTTGCATTACAGGCACTTTTCCATCTTGTACTACATTTTTATTGTGTACTGCGATGTAGTCGTAAATGATATTTTCATAAATCCGGATATTTGCTGCTGGGAAACTGCACCATATTGAAACGTAATTTTTACAAAAGTTGAGACCAAGTACAAAATACGAAACGAGCGCTACTTCATAGAACTTTGGCAGATTTAAGTTTTTTAAGTAATTTTGCTTTGACAATAGTAAATTTATTATTGTCAGTTCATTGTTATTATCAGGTCATTGTCATTGTCATTATTATTTTCAGGTCATTCCCTTAGCAAATGTTTCACTACTATAGAGGTGCACCGGACATTTCGGCTAAAATACACATATTATTTAGAAAGTAAGAAAAATTTATAATTTATTGGAGAACTATGATGGTTTATTATTACATAATTATTATATTTTGTTGTCTCGACGTATGGATGTAGTTGCTTTGGTGTCAATGAAGACCTTGCATCCTCGGTGGTTGACTTCCGCCTCTGTACATTGTAAAATTGCATACAGACCCTCCTCACCAGCCACTCACAATATTCTTCTTCGGGTTTAGATCGAGCCATCAAAATAACTCCATGTTATTGTTCGCAAACTAAAACGTTGTAAAATGGCTTGCATGTAGGTGTTAGGACGTTATCCTGTTGATTCATTCACCAATTTTATAAATAGATCCATTCGTTTGCATGCTTGGTGTAGTCCGGAACTACACTCAACTACACCAAACCATTCGTTTGTAAAGTGTACACTAGATTGAATTACACCAAGCCATTCGTTTGCTTGTCAAAATGCGGTGTAGTGTACACTGAGTGTAATTTTTCTGCACCATCGAAATTATGGGTGTAAGCAGTGTAGAAAAGATGATTTGACAATGGTCATTTGCTTAGACTGGTAATTTTTAAGCAACCGTAATAACTGAAGTTAATAAATTGATTTAAGTAAAAAAACAAGTGCGCTTAGTAATCTAGATAATTAAATTGATTTGAATAACAACAAGTGCGTTCAGTAATTTAAATAATTAAATTGATTTGTGGTAAAGCAACCAAATAAGTGTACTCAAACAATTAAATAGAATTTTGACAAATATAATTAAGTATTTTTAAACAATAAAAAATGAATACAGTGACATAAGTTGATCCTGTGGACGGTTCTGCGAACCAAAATATTTATATCTACACTTTTTAACACCACTTCATTCGTTTGCGAGGACCGCACTGAAAACCAGCAGATTTCTGGTGCTGGTGTAGAATTCCACTTGACAGTTCTGAGTTACACTTGCACCGAAGCAAACGAATGGACCTAATAAATCTCCGTTAAATTATACTGAAAAGAACTGTCAGATTACACTAGGGTTAACTTCCTCGATGAGTGGAAAAAAAATTTAAACTAGTTCTTGACACCGTGTTATCATCGAATAAACCTACATATTATTACGGAAAGCGCAGGGAACAGTATATGTGAAGTAACGCCATCTCATAATTTCAATGGAAACTAAAAGAGACATCTACAGAGAAACCTACAGCAACTAACTGCTAATTTTCTATATATGTAGTTGAAAGATTGAGTTAAAAGATTGAGTCGAGATTGAGTTGAGTTTTTGACTCGTGTTTTGAGCATGCTTATGGTTGACGGATTGAGTTGAAAACGGGTACAAATTTAATTGAAGTGACAGTTATACATAACATCTCATTTATGGTATTTTTGTGATAGAGATATAATAGTTATAAATTTTGTTTAAATAACAAAAAAAAAACGTAATAAATATTCAACCTAACAAAGCTTTCGAGTAAAGAGCAAACAAAATAAATGCCAGCTGTTAGCTGCCAACTCGACTACTCAATCTGCGTTTATAGGACACCGTTTCGACTCGACTATGCCAGCAAAGCGAGGTCCAGTCGAGTCGACCTAATTTCAACTCGAGCCGCGTATGCATGGAGTTGCGCCCCAGTTGAAGCATGGGTCAACCCTGCATGTAAACATTATAATATAATAATATTAATTATGCTGCATCTAATAATGTGAACACCAGGCGTACAGTCACTTGTCGACTGACACCGGATCTCAATGTCTTGGATCGGAATGGTTCATGTCTGCGCGCACTCCAGGAATTTTCTTTTAACTATAGGAAAACTATTCTAGTGAACACAGCTTTCTTTTTATATGCATCTGGTGAATTATTTATTGGGATTCCTCAGGACTATTCTAAGATTGTTATCCTTCGTCCTTGTCTTTTACAATACTTTACATAATAATATTGATAATTTATTCCCCTCTGTGGAATTCTCAGCACGTTCAACTGGTTCTTAATGTTTAACTGACATATGTACCTACATATGATTCCAAAGAAATTTGTCCTATCTCCTTGCCATGAAGTGACAATGGGGCTGGGAAGCGAGGCTGACTCCTCTTGTTCTCTTATGTCTCTCCGCGTAGAATCTTTACGAACATATCTTCGGTTGATATTGGGGGCACGTTACTAGATATTATTTGAGTCATGCCTGTAAATGCTATTGGAAGGCAGTTAAAAAGATTGGCACTGCACTTGAATTACATTACGTTGTCGCAATCATGTAGTCTGCCCTTCTTAAACTTTTTCGTGTTTGTTTTTATGAAAAGCAAATAGCTGCAACTGTACTATGATGAAATTATGTTGTAGTTTTTTATTCAAAATGGTGCATTACTTTTGAAAGTATGGATTAAACGGCTATCAATGAAATTTTTCCTCCGCCTACTGCGCCAAGAATAAGGATGGTAATGACACTTTGAGTATTTTCTAGAGCTTCGTCTATACAATGTAACAAAATGGCGAAATCTATTATAAGTTATGGACTAAGTAGCAAGTTAGACTTAGTTTAAAGAGGATTAAGCTGTAAGTTTTATATGAATAATAATACAATACTTTACTTTACTTACTTACATAGTGAGTGCAAGAATTAAGACGAATTTAATTTACTTCCAGAAATAGCTTCAAAATAAATATGATTCTAAAATAGAGCTCCTACTTTATCGAAGATATCCGAGTATCTTTCATTTTCCAAATAATTGCCCCCTGGCAGGATACGAACAGTGGCATGCGTTCTACTGGACCGCAGTTTTCAAAAGATAAAGTAAGTGTTTCATTTTCTAACTTTTTATTATAAAAGAAGGACATCTTAACTTTTTATTCTAAAAGGAAAAACTAAAAAATTCATGCTAACAATATTCCTAATTAATTGTTAATAAAAGCCTTTCTTTTCCTGATTTGTTCGCTTTGGAAAAAAATTGACATTTTTCTACCGTCAGCGTGCGATCTGTGGGACCGCAAACTACAATATTAGGACAGAAACATATGCGAGGAGAGTTGGCGGCTGACTGACGTGAACGTTTTAATTAAATAATTGCTTGTATTAATTTATATTCAAAACACTGTTAAATCGTATCCATTTGACGTAAATCAACTGATTACGCCACTCAAGCCTATATTCATTCAATACACTGTTATATCTCAAAAACCTTAAAGTATTTCGCCAGCCAAGATCGATTCAACACACCGTTGAATTTTACACTTCACCATCAAATCTTGATTCAATGCACAGTTTAATCTTACACAACTGAGGTATTGAATTCTGTTTATTACTGACTGCCTAAGCACGAAATCATATTGGTAAGTTCTACTATTATGTAGTGTAGCGAATCACAATCCTGTTCGTCTTATGTGGCCTATATTATTTCTAGTTTTCAAAAGAATGTTTACATTGACAAAATGAAAGCAGGCACGTACGTTCACTGAAGTGTACATCTACAGAGGAAAATATTAGTTTTGTTTAAGTTATCAATTGTTTAGAATTGAAAGTGCGTATGTCCATATTTTGATAATTTTTAGGGTTTCGTACCCAAAGGCTCACAACGGGAACCCTATTACTAAAATTTTGCTGTCCGTCCGTCAACAGGTTATATCTCATGAACCGTAATAGGTAGACAGTTGAAATTTACACAGAGTGTGTACTTCTATTGCCGCTATAAAAACAAATAATAAAACTAAAATAAAATTAAAAATTAAAGGGGGGCCCCATACCAGAAACGTGATTTTTTCGGCGTTTTTCCTCGTTTTATTCTCATTCATTAGTACATAGTGTTAAATTTTGTACGATGGTACGGAACCCTTCGTGCGCGAGTCCGACTCGCACTTGGCCGTTTATTGATTTTGATGGGAAATAAATTGCATAGAGGTAGACCAATTTGGTGTAGAAATGTCACATGTCCATACCGAACTGAAGTAACGTTATCAAAACAACAAATCAACAGCTAGGATTGAAACAACTCACGTTCAGAATTTATGGCACTTCAAATATCAACTTAGTCTAGGACTTTTGGGATTCGGACGTACGCCATTTCTATTCTAAACTATTGAATTGAAATCAATTCTAAATATTGAATTATATATAAACGCACATATCTGAGGCCTATAGCACAAAGCAACAAGTGCTATACTTTTGGAACAGGAGTATATCTTAAATACTGCGGTATGATAAAACAATAATAATAATAATTTTTTTTATGTAAATAAGTCTCTTTTATTTATTGGCTCATTGGATCTTTTAAAAATTCCTTTAAAATAGGGTGGCAAAAGGCTCTACAAAGTGTAAACAAAAAGTCGCTAGCTAATCTAAAAGTTATAAAAGGTCAATAGAGACAATTAAACAATTAAAACAATTAGAAAAACTAAAAAACAAGAAAAATGACACAAGTAAAAGGAAAGCAAACAAGAAAAAATTCTCAAAAGATACTGTATAAACGGATACTAGAATTTTGAAAAGGATCTAAAAGATGTACAAAAAATTTAATAGTCCCAATTTTGACAATTGGGTAAGTGGCAGTTCCAAGAAGTTCCAATTTCCAAAATAATCTAATAAAAATAATGACCTAAACGAACGAATTTTCAAAATAAAATTTTGAAATTTAGCACCGAAACCGAAACCGAATTAAAAACATAATAGCCGAACGAACGAAAAAATTTACCCGATACCGTTATAGAGTCCCGCGAGGGCGGCCTGTAGTATCATAGACCTCTACAAACTGCCCTCATCATCCCTCCAGCTGAGCATCTCTAACTGAGCGCTTATCCTTCCCACAGCACTTGCAACGGTTCCAAAGCGAGGAGAAGCCCCGTGGACTAGAGTTGGAAATGCTGTGGCCTGATATCACCAGCGAAAGACAAGAGCGCCGTTCTGCACTGACGATAGTGGCTGCCATGTGCAGTTGAATGTGTCTGCGTTCGTTGCCAGATATTCAAGACGTAAACGTCTCTTCAATCTGTCAACGAAGTGGCGCTTAAGTGCTTGTGCGTGGTGTTGTGGGTCAGTGTTCTGATTCCCATCTCCGGCTCTCATGTAGTACAAGTGAATTGTAGATTTGGCCAGTGTCAACACAAAACTAATCAAACAGTTCACCCGACTACAAACCTTTGGTCCCCATAGAAACGATGTCCTAGTAATGCTGAAATTCGGGTGTGGCCAGTCACGAGGATAGGGTGGTCGAACAGAGAGCAGGTAGTAATACTCCCCTATGCCGATCCCTCCCAGTACATTCACCCACAGTTGAGAAATTAAGGTGTCTCTCTGGCAAAACACTCGTTGGAATGCACGCACTTGGAGACACCTTGATTTCACAACCAAGTTAGTGAGACCTAATCCTCCTATCTTGACTGGCAGACAGAGCGTGCTTTCAGCAACCCATCGTCTTCCGCACCAAAAGGCGTCTATCGCTTTTGCTTGAAGAAGACCTACGAAGCCTTCATCAAACGTCTCAGACTTTAGCAGATGAACGATGGACGAGGTAATCAAATAGTTTATCACGACTGACCTTCCCATTAGGGATAGTGGAAACAGTCGACTACGCCATGAGTTAACAGCTCTAGAGAGTTTCTCAAGAGCGATGCGGCTATTATTTGATTTACTCTCGCGTCCGATATACACACCTAAATACTTCAGGCAAGTATTAGTCCATTGGATGTTCAGTGGAATATCTGTACGATCTCTCCACCTTCCACACCACAAGCCTTGACTCTTGCTAAGGTTGATTTTAGCGCCCGCTATACGTTCGTACATCTCTTGTCACGAAAATAGAAAGGTCATCCGCATATGCCAACATAAGAGGCCTCACATTGGTATATTGTAGATGCACTGAATATTGTCCGAGCATTCGACGAAGATTCACCAGTCGCGGCTCCAACGAAAGATCATAAAGCATACCTGACAATGGACAGCCCTGTCTGATACCTCGATGAAACGAGATAGGAGCCAGAACCTGTCCTTGATGCTTAATCAAAATCGCTGAATCTCTATACAGTTTCCCGATGATATCGAGCCACCTGGGCGGGAGCCCAAATGCCTCGAGAGCAGTCAGGAGATACTCGTGCGAGACGCTATCAAAAGCCTTTTGCTGGTCAAGAGAAATCATGGCCATTTGTGTACCTGTCTGTTCATGGTAGGCAAACAAATGTTTGGCTACCGCGATGTTGTCGTAGATACTACGACCAGGAACACAATAGGACTGTTCCGGGTGTATTACCGAAGCAATCACTGAGCGGAGTATCGCCCCTAATGCTTTGCAGACGATTTTGTAGTCAACATTGCATAGGGTTACTGGCCTCCAGTTCCTCATCCTCTGCAAATCTCCTTTCTTTGGAATCAATCGCATAACAGACCTCCTCCAACTAGAAGGAAAGTCTGAATGTGTCTCAACCGCCGAATTGAAGACTTCCAAAAGGTCAGGAATTAATAAATCCCTGAAACGTATGAAGAATTCTGGAGTCAAGCCGTCATAACCAGGTGAAGTGTGTCGCCTTAGATCCTTTGTCGCAGCGATCATATCCTCCAATGAGATTAATGTATCCAGGATCTCCTTGCTGTCTTCAGAGAAAATGGGAATATTCTCAAGAAATTCATGAGTGGTCGAGGATGTTGTCGACGTCGATTCAGAGTAGAGACTACTGTAATAGTCTCGAATAAATTCTGATAGCTGTTGTCCGTTGAGGACTTGTCCAGATTCATCAACTATCGATTCGACTTCACAAAAAGCAGTACGTCGTCTAGTTGCCTGAAAGAAGTACTCGGTTGGAGAATCGCCTTCCCTCAGCCAGTGTGATTGGCTGCGCAGCACAAACTCCAAGCTGTGCTTGTAAGTTTGTGTTGCCAAGCGTTCCTTTATTCTGTTAAAATAAAGAATCAACTCCGGCTGAGTTGGGAGAAGAGCTGCCACCCGAGATACTTCGGCCGACAAGCTAGAGGCTTGATACCCACTTCGATTGAAATTCGCTTCGATAAAAGATCGAATTTGGAGCTTTCCAACATCCCACCATTGACTAAGAAGAGGAAAGTCACCTTTCCTCTCTTGCCAATCGTGCCAGAATTCAGTGAATTCATTGATGAACAGCTCGGAATTCAACAAATAGTTGTTGAATATCCAGTATGCAGTTCTTCTTTCAACTAGAGTGCTGGTTGCCACTACAAGAAGGTGATCGCTAACGGAACACACTTCATGAGTGACACCAACGAAATGTTCTAGTATTCCAGGTGAGACGTAAAGTCTATCGATTCTGGAGCCTGCGAGACTTCCATGGATATTTCGCGAGACCCTCGTGTATGATCTAGTCGTAGGATGCATCCAACGATAGATATCCACGAGTCTGAAAACACGAACAAAATTCCTCAACCGAGTAGCATTGACAGAGTTGAACTCAACCCCGGAATGCCGATCCATTGAGGGATTTAGCGTGCAGTTAAATCACCTCCGAGGATATGAGGTCATGAGGAAGGTACACGTTTACTACCTTGATATGTTTGTCTTGAACGACAAAGTCCAAGGAAGAAGCGAAGCCTGGGAAGATATCTGTATAGACAGGAGACGATAGTGTAAATTTGTTGGATACAATGATTGCCACTCCTGAGCCTCGGCGAGGCGCAGGTGTGGCAAACATTGCATAGCCAGTGTGTAGATAAGCATAGCGCTCAAGGTGTGTATACGTGTCTTGTGTAAAATTCGTCTCCTGCAGAAGTGTAATGTCTATATCGAGCATTTTGGCATGTTCGATAGTACTGTGTAGTCTTGTATGAGCACTTAAACCCCCGGTGTTAAGACAGCCTATCTTACACATTCACAGAGATAAGAAGCTGAAACGATGATGGTACGACGTCTATTGACGAGGAGAATCGACCAAGCGATGCTCTGTATCAACTCCTCCACCTTCCTATGGAGTCGATCTAACCGAGATATACCGTTGTAATTCCCCTTCTTCTTGCACTCCTCTTGTAGGAGTAGAAGTTGGGGAAGTAGCAATTCCGGCCTCCCCAGCTCCTCCACAAGAATACTCCAGATTTTACCTGAATTCTTCTTGTACAGGAGCCGGGCAAGAATCTTGGAGATCTTCTCCCTAGGAAGGGTTTCCATCCCCTTCGAGACCTCAAATTGGCTACCAGTCGAAAAGGTGCTACCACACGACTCGTAGCCACTGAAGCTCGAGAGACCAGTCTCATCAAAACCGGTCATATCGCAGTCCGAAAGCTGCTCGAGAGACACTTCCGTGTCTCTCACACCACTATCGTCCTCCTCCGAGTGGGGCCGTTTTGACGCGACTGGTTTTGCTGGCTCTGGAGGAGGCAGCATCACCCGGTCCACCTTCGTCTTCCTCCTCGTCCTCCTTTTTCTGCCTACATGGCTAATCGACTCCTCGTCAGAAGTAGCCATGCTTTCACGTGCCGACGTGGCGCCGTTTACAGCCGTAATAATTTTTGCCTCAGGGACAATTTCAGGCACTTTAGCCACTGGCTGCTCCAAGATAGCAGGCTGAGTGCTGGCAGAAAGTTCCTTCTCCGGAGCCACTACTGTAGCAGTGGTTTCCTTCGAAGGAGCCTTCTGTTCAGCCTTCTTTCCGCTTCTCTTGGGGCAGTCAGCAATAAAATGCCCTACCAAATGGCAAGCATGGCATTTCGCTTCGGTGCCCACGTCTATCCAGTATCTCGAGCCGGATATGCTCAGGTAGAAGCCTGACGGAAGCGTACATCCCTTATTTAAGGTGATGGACGCTTCCCGCCTGGTACCGAAGATACCTCGCCCGAGACCCTCGTCCCAATTTTGATGGGAATGGCGCGAACCTTTCCATGAACCTTCCCGAATCTCCCAAGGAAATTCGCGAGGTCTTCATGTTGGGCTCGCATAGGGACCCGTGAAAACACGACCTTCGTGGGCTTTTCCCTGAGTGGGAACGGCGCAAGGTGCCTACCATCCACCTCGATGCCCTCAAGCATAAGCTTGGTAGCGCTTTCGAGGGTTGTGGTATACACCTCAACCATTCCCCCAGCTATTATCCCCATGGAGAATAGCTGCTCACAGGAGATGACGCGGAAGGTTGCCTTCAGGTATGCAGTCTGAGGACATCCTCTGATGTGCTCCAACTGCATCCCGTAGCTCTCGTCCTGCCACCTCCCGTCGAAGAAGCCCTGGAGGCCCGCACTGGTCTTGGGTCGAGGCTTACCCGCGTCCAATGGGGCTGGACGAGGAGTGATGCCCCTGCTCTGAATTTCGATAGATGACTGACTCTTGGAACTGCCACTTACCTGTGCGTAAGATATCCCTGGAACTAACGCCGGGGATCGTGGTCCTGCTGCTGGTCCTGTTGTTGCTACTGGCTTCTTGCTCTGGCCAGTTGGCTTCGCTGAAGTCAGTGGTGGCCTCATAATGACTCCGCTGTACTTTGGCGCAGAAGCCGAAGCCTTTGCGACCACTTCCGATAATTTTGGAAGTTGTTCGTTTACTGCAGGTGCTGCTGGAGTAGCAGCTATTGTAGCAGCTGACGTTCCAGGTACTTCTCGGGCTATATCAGTTACTGTCCTCTCAGATGAAGTTGGCTGAATGCACAGCATTATGGCCTCTTGAGTAGGGCCCTTAATGGCCTTTTCTTTGGGCCCTTGGGTTTTTTGGAAGAAGAAGAAGACTTAATACTCTTCTTCTTCCTTCCATTTAGCTTGAGGGGATCATCCGTCCCTCCGGTATCACTACTGCTCGTACTCATTTTGAGTACGGCAGAAGTGGCTTTGACTTTATTTATACTTTTTTTTATTATTGAATTATTTATTTTTATAATTTAAAATAATTTAATTTTCTAAATTTTAATAAATTTTGTCCTTCCAAATAATATCAGATATACTCTAAATTATACATGGTTGCCATGTTGCCATGGCAACTACCAAAAATAATTAAAATAACAGGACTGTCAATCGCTTTGAACTTTTTCACAATTTATTTATGTAACACTTTTTAATAGTTTTTTTTATTATTTTCGACACTGAACACAAGGAGAATTTTAGCATCAACACTAATATCACTTATACACAATTTCAGTGGCTTTTTTACGGTTCTTTCTGCTCTTTTTTAATTATTTGTGGAAGCTGTCAAAGTGTTACGTCCGCTCTCTCCAGAAAATAATAATAATAAGTTTATTTATTTAACAATTCATATAATTTATTCCAGATACCCATAGTTGAATATTAAAATAAACATCAACAATGACCCGAGGTCGTCTGTCGAGTTGGCAACAATATAAAAAAAAACAACAAATTCATACTGACTAATGTATAACTAAGTAATATCCTATTAATAACAACAAAAGGAAGAAAAAACTATTTGGCTTAGTCTAAGTACATATATTGACATTCATTGAAGATTCATTCCATATTAATTCAAGTCCCTAAGCCTGAGAAAAATCTAGTTAGAAAATGAATTACTATTTTAGAAAATGACTTACAATTCTAACCCCTATAAGTGAGTCATAGATAAATACATGATAAAACAATAAGGCAACATGCGATATAAAAAGTCAATTTTTAAAATATCACAAAGGAAAATTGGCTAACTGTAATCAACAAGTGAAAAAAAATATTAATTGAAACTTGTTGACTTATCAGAAAATTTCTACCAGTTATTTCGGACTTGTTAGCTGCTATTAATGAAGTGAAATTTAATAATCAAGTGTGTTGGCCTTGGTCTGCAAATATTGCTTCAGTTATTTAAATGTTTTTCGAAAATGATGAGATGACAGAAATCTGTGGCGCAACTGATAATATGCTGATTATATTGATGCACCATCAAACAATGAAGCATACTTTGTGGATAGACGTGGAAATTATTCTCTGAATTGTATGGCAGCATATGGTCTGACTTAGGATTTGATTACGTTAATGCAAACTGACTAGGCAGTGTACTACATGATGCAAGGGTGCTATGAAATCAAAAATGGTTTGCTTATGCGACCTGCGGCCTGCAACCCAAATCAGAACACCTTAATACAGTTTAATAATGTACATAAAAGTAAAAGACATTTTATCGAATCAACATATCATCAATTGACGATTTCTTCATTCTTTTCATTGAGCATGTAATTAAGCAGGTGTAAATAAAATGCATCAGTTTTGCAAAAAATACTGAGCACATTTTCATGTTATAGAAATTATCATTAGATATTTGCACAATAATTAATGCATTAAACTGAGTACTTGTTAGCTTGTTGTTTTGTGTTATATGCCCCTGCACTCAAAATTTTAGGACGCCGTACCTGCGCTCTACCAACGAATATCTAAACAAAAAGAAAATGAAAGTCTTGCATGACATCCTTACAAAGGAGGCCTTGCTTGATTTTACCTATTTTTAAGCATAGATATCAAAGTGCGGGGTACGCTCGCTAAGGCTCTCTACGTCCACCCGTTTCCAATCAATTTTCAAATATATGATAGTACTCACCTAGACGAACCAAAAATTGTATGGCATGGGGGGGGCATATCAACTGTTTAGGAGTTACAGGGTGATTAAGAAAAAAAGATAGTTTTTCACAAAACACCCTGTATCTTAAAAACTACAAGGCGTATTTTTTACGCGCACTTTGCGCCATCTACCGGGAGTACTATGTAACTTACGGTATAGTGCTTTCAATATGTGCTACCTACTGGCCTCCTGTATGGCTGGAAGTTTGTTTGAAGGCATTCGGGCTTTTCGTTCAGATTCTATAGCAATTATAGTGGGCCAACTCCCGCGAAAAATTAGTTTATTTTTGCGTTTTTACAGGGGTACCCCTATGAAAATTTCGCGATTTTTACTTTCACCCCTACCCCGGCATGTGGGTACTTTTTGAAAAGGTCTTGGTGAGTACTATTACGTGGAATAGCTTTTTTCTCAACTAACTTCATTTTAATCCCTTTTTTCACATTTTTTCCTACGTCACTGAAAAATTTTCCTTACCTTGGGTCACATATACCCCAAATACTATATTTTCTTTACAATTTTTTTAATTATATGTACTAACGAAGTTATCTACATACTTTCAGCTTTCATATGCTAAACATTTCAAGTCAATATATTCCATACATCGGGAGCATTCGTCGTTCAAATTTGTACCTAAAATTTCAAATTTTTAAATTCCCTAAATCAGTTTAGTACAAATTTTACGATAGGTCGGTCAAATTTTAACCGAAAGGCAGTACAGTATAGATAACTTTAGTGGTATTGGGTCGAATGTATGCAAAATTCATGCTGAATTGTTGTAGAGTAAAGAATTTTTCCAAATAAAAAATGTTTACCTTCTCTCATATTGGCTTCCTTCATATAATATTCTCCGCTCCGTATGAACATATCTAAGTTTTATAAGGGCGCTTTATATAAGATGATTTACTTGAAACCATCAAGCAAAGATAAGCTTAGTGGATCACAGTTTGTTAGCTGCTCCATTTACGACACCTTGCCATTACCAAAGTAGTTTACAATTCTAAATTCACAATATATAGTATAAAATGATATCTCAAATAGATGAGTTACTTGAAACCTTCAAGCAAAGGTTAGCTTCAGTGGATCGCAGTTTGTCAGCTGCTCTACCACTTACAACACCTTGCCCATTTAGTAGTTTACAATTCTTCATTCACAATAAGCTTTTTTTACATAACACAGTATATACAGGTGTTACTTTCATACAACCCATATTAACTTTGTTATTTAACTTTTTTTGGCTTGCCAAGTTTTATAAGGGCGCTTATATTCTCATTTTTATATATATGTTTTATATATAAAGAGCATAAAATGATATAACAATATTATTATTATTATTATATTCCCATTTTTATATAGATGTTTATATAAATATAGTATAAAATGATATAACGATGTCATAAATAGATGATTTACTTCGAATCATCAAGCAAAGGTTAAGCTTCAGTGGATCGCAGTATGGCAGCTGCTCTACCACTTACAGCACCTCGCCCGTTACCAAAGTCGTTTACAATTGATTCTAGACATTGTCATCGTATTATATAAAGCTTCTTTATATAACTAGTTATATATAGATGTTACTTTCATACAACCCATATTAACTTTGTTATATAAATCATTGGCATCATAGTGATCCGATATCGTTTATAATTTTAAATTATAAACTTGAATTGGTATATTGCCATACAATACAATTGCCTCATTACTATTATTACTGTCCAGCATGGATACGACCTTAGAGGCGTTCAGGCATAATCCAGCGGACGTAGCGTCATACCACTGTTCGCTCGAACAAGTATTGTGCCATTGGTCCGTACCTGCGGTTCCTCTCGTACTACGCAGGAATGCTGTCGTAATAACATTTATCATCAATAGGGTAAAACTAACCTGTCTCACGACGGTCTAAACCCAGCTCACGTTCCCTTGCATGGGTGAACAATCCAACGCTTGGTGAATTTTGCTTCACAATGATAGGAAGAGCCGATATCGAAGGATCAAAAAGCGACGTCGCTATGAACGCTTGGCCGCCACAAGCCAGTTATCCCTGTGGTAGCTTTTCTGACACCTCTTGTTAAAAACTCGTTAAACCAAAAGGATCGATAGACCGTGCTTTTGCAGTCCCTATGTGTACTGAACACCGGGATCAAGTCAGCTTGTGCCCTTTTGCTCTATGTGTGGTTTCTGTCCGCAATGAGCTGGCCTTGGGACACCTCCGTTATTATTTGAGAGATGTACCGCCTCAGTCAAACTACCTACCTGGGAATGTCCTTGAATTGGATCATACCAGAGTGTAAGAGTCATACCAAATAACAATATACTATTATATATAAAAATCAAATCCTCGATAAAGAAAAATATGTTTAAAATATAATTTCATTGAATATTTGTTTAGGTTATATAACAAACTCTTGAGTACTTTGAACAAGAAGCTTGCATCAAAACAAAATACCATAAAATATATTATAAAAATATATCCGTATAATGGCTAAGTAAATGAAACACGTTCCATTTTATCAAGTAAGTAAGGAAACGATAAGAGTAGTGGTATTTCATTGGAGAAAACATAATCCGAAGACCATGCATCTCCCACTTATGCTACACATCTTATGTCTCCTTACAATCCCAGACTATAGTCAAGCTCAACAGGGTCTTCTTTCTCCGCTGATTATTCCAAGCCCGTTCCCTTGGCTGTGGTTTCGCTAGATAGTAGATAGGTACAGTAGGAATCTCGTTAATCCATTCATGCGCGTCACTAATTAGATGACGAGGCATTTGGCCAATTTCTATACCGCTCTTCACGGCACACTTCCCACCTTTGTTTGGGGCGTGGTCACCCCAAGCTAGGATTAGCTTTAATATTAATATTGATGAAACGGCTATGGTTTGGACATAAGTAAAAAGCCTTACGCCACATATTCGCCAGCTTCACCCGAAAATCCATTACACCAGATCCCTACTGCCCCGATAGCAGCATCAATACCAACCAAAGTAGAAACTTGTCATAGTAAATTAGGTTTGCCAGGGCTCACACACCAACTCTGGTGTCATTGGCGTGCGTGATATCGTCGGCGGCTATTGTAATCAAAGAACTGGTGGTACAGTTCTAGCGTGCTTCTGAGCGCCATTAATGATATCGAGAGTAGTGATTTCCTAGACACAATGTTGAGCCTACTTAGGGCCAACTTTGTGTTATTGGGAATCACACCTCTGGTCCCAACCACTATTGGTAGGACTTCAGCTACGGAAGCACCATATGAAGTCTTTATTGTGTCCAGTAGTGGAGTGTATTTATTTATCTTGTCCAGCCTTCCTCGTTCGAGATAATCCCCATCCTCATGGCGGACTGTGATGTCGACCACGAAGACCCCTCTCTGGTTCTTTATTATACGTGAGGGCTTCGTGTGCACATGCTGACCCACTATGTGAGCTAGGGTTTCAGGTGTAGTTCTGCATTTTCTGCACATCTGGTCTTCGACGTTGTGGCATCTTGCCAAAGTGACTTTACAGCTAGCCACATTAGACCTCATTTTTAGTGCAGTTATGTATCTCGAAGGTTTTAGTAATGCCGGCTTATATAGCCAGGCATTACCTAATCTATCGCCCCTGTATGCTGGGACCGCCTTACCCTGGCTGGGTAAAGACGCCCAGTAATTCAGCTCATCGAGCTTGGCCCTCGCTTTATACCGGTCGATCTCTTTTGGATCAGTGATTGGCCAATTGATTCGGACTGCATTAGCAGCCTTTTTGAGGCGATCGCAAGCCCCTGTTAGCAATGCAAGAGAATTCTGGACTGGGTCGTTTGAGTTTATGTATCTCAATCCAGTACGCAGAGTTGAGCTTGTAATGATGATCTCTAATTTTGGAAATCCAATTCCGCCATCCCTTTTTCCACAGTAGAGGAGTCCGTTTGCTGTGGATTGTGGCAGGTGTAAGATATCATTAACCATTACTCTTAGCTGTTGGTCCATAGTTCTGATTGAGGCTATGGGCAGAATAGCCAGAACCAGCGGATATATGAAATGCGGTATTATGTGCTCTGTAAGAAGCTGTACTTTTTGTTGAGGCTTCATAGAAGTTTTTTGAGTCTATGACAGGACGTGTAGAGGGCGTCCTTTATTTCATTGACTCTGATACCGTACCAAGGGGATATGTGTGTACCTAAGTACTCAAGGTACGAATCTTCCTTGGTAAAAGGAATCCTATCCCCATTCGCAAAGGCTATTTTTGGATCCTGAATGAACCAAGTCTTATTTTTGTGCACTATTTGGAAGCTCGTGCACTTGCTGACGCTAAGGGCCGTACGCCAATCTGTTAGAAAATCCTCCAGTGTCTTGACTAGGGGTTTCATTTTTTCCGGAGAGTCAGCAGTAAGCACTATATCGTCTGCAAAGGCTAGCGAGCTAATGCTGACCTCGTCGTTGATGGTGAATCCCGGCAAATCCTCAAGCGCGGTTAGTAGCGGCCCAAATGCCAGATTGAAGATAAATGGGGATGCCGGGTCACCTTGTTTGATTCCTCTGTGAATGGGCACTGTCATGAACTCGTCACCAACTTGCAGTGTAGTCGTGACGCTCCTGTAAGAGTCCATGATAATTCGTATTGCAGGCGGTGGGACACCTTTAGACTTTAGCGCATTTAGTATGGCCCAGTGAGGCAGAGTATCAAACGCCTTGGCAATATCAACCTGAACCAAGGCCATCCCTTTTTTCTTTTTAGCCAGGCTAAGTACATCGGTAAGGATCTGTACGTTGTTGAAGCAACCAGACTCCTTAGTGAAGCCCTTCTGGCGGGGGCTTAGCGTTATGTGAACATGCATGCGCTCATCTATGATTCCCCAGTATATTCTGGAGAGTAGTGAGCTAATCGTAATGGGCCGATTAATTTCAACCTTACTGCAGTCTTTGCCTTCTTTAGGGATGAGGGTTGTCCTATTATTCCTCCAAGGGGATGGCTGACACTCCATCACCATGCAGAGGTTATAGATATACTGCAGTAGTGTTCTGGCGGCTTGTTTGGAAGACAAGGCCGATTTCCTGATCCCATCGCTGCCAGCGGCAACTTTGGGCTTTAGCCTTGAGATTCTTGCTTTGATTTCATCAGCCGTTATGACTGCTAGCAGACTCTCGGCTGCAATACTCCCATCAGAAGCAATAGCAGAAGTTATTGGGATTACATCCCCGGCACTCCATAGGCCAGAGAAGTAGCTTCTAACATTTTCCGGAGCAGGGCTATTGGCGTTACCATTGCCAATATCCTTGCCATTGATGATAGCTAGAAAAGACTTGTTAGAGTTGAATAACTCTTGTGTTATTGCATACAAGCGCTTTCTCCTAGCTCTACGGGAGCCGGTTGTGATACCGCCTGGGCATCTTCTCTGACGCCGGTGGGTTCTGGAGCGGATGTTGGCAACCGCCGGCTGGGAGAGAAAATTAACGACTCTCTCGTATAGAGAGTCAAGTATGCTGCAGTCAAGTTTGTTCTGGCAGGCAGATGCAATTGCACTCGCTATGTCACTGGCTAACTCATTAACAATATTGGCCCTACCACTGGCAGGTAGACCAGTATTTATATTAGCTATGCTGTTTGATATTGTGTCACGCCATTCTTCGTGGCACCAATCATCAGATCCAGAAGTCTGGGTTGCGTGTAGGGTTAGTTCAGCTGGGGGCAGGACCACCGGTGGAACACCATTTATAGTAGTACTATCCATTTCGTCAATGATCTCATAATTAGTTAGATCAGGTGGTGGCAGGACCACCGTTGGAGCGTCGTTTGTAGTAGTGCTTTCAGTTACATCAATAGTCTCACTTATAAGTGCAACTGGCGGGGGCGGGTCCACACATTGCACATCAGTTTCGGGTTGGGGTGAGATCATTGATGGAGGGGCATCCGTTACGGCATTCACTAGTCCATCACTGGAAGCATTTGTAGCCATCGTTGGTGGGGGCGAAACCGCCATTTGAGTATTTGTATGAATACCCCTCAGATATAAATCTCTTTTTTCTTTATAGGCAGGCTCATTCCGTTTGTCGCGGATTTGCTTGCCGTTTTTGGTAGTAATGATAGCCGCCATTTTTGCAGCTATCCTAGTATCCCCTTCGTGGATAGCTTCCAACTCCAACATTAGATTTATTTCCTCCCTTGTGAATACTCTTAGTTGAGATTCACTACTTGTCTGCCGACCTGCGCTCTTACGCGCAGCATTACTGACAGTAGGGTGGTCATGCCTATTATGTTGGCTTAATCCACTTGCAGTTGCAAATGGTTTCCCGCATGTTGTGCAGGCAAAGCTCAATGTTGGAGGCGGGACTTTTTTGCAGTCTGCCATGTGTACTGAAAGCCCATGTTTCTTCGCGAACCCCTTCAGGCATTGCGAACATTTGTACACTACATTTGCTGAGCCATGATATTCGTTGATATGGTCCAACTCGCTCCTGAAGTTTAGGTGCATGAAATTGCCGATGTTGGAACACAAATAGTGCAAAGTTTGCTAACAAATGGCAGCCAGACTGTTATTGCGCCAGCATTATCGGTAGAGGTGGCTGGGATTACACCACCTCCAGTAGCCGGGGTGGCTGGGGCTACGCCCACCCGTGTTTCACCTTCATTTTTACTCCTCCCAGAGGTGGATGGGAGCACACCACTCTCCGGGTCATTATCAGAAGTCAGTTCGTTATCCGTTGACAAAGCCATTGCCGTATTCAGTATAGTTCCCTGGTAATTCCCGGGAGGGTCGGAACCATGACCCTCCCTCGATCCGAGGCTTTCATTATGTCTATTTGGAGCGACATTCTACTGTTCTGCGGGTTGCTAGCCCAACAGGCAGGTTCCCTCTCTGGGCAGCATTTGGAGGGTCTGATTCCACCTAGCATAGCTAGGCTGCTGCCGTGCTCAGCACCCCAGAGAAGGGAGGTATTCTCTGGGCGAATCAGACCTAGTCGTAGTACAAAGGGGTGTTAAGTTTGTACTGACTACGAAGGGATTGTCAATAAGACGTTACCCTTAAGCCTTTTCCAATTAGCTAAGATGTAGCGTTCTGTTCCAGTATGCAAGCAAACCGGAGATTGTGAATGAGTGACCCATATCGTGGGTTATCATCCATCAGGTGTTCTGAGGGTTACTTATACTGAACATTACATCATATTACCGGCAGGAACCACGAGGAGGAAGGAAATAGGCACGTCCATGACTCTCTCGCAGGAGTTGCCAGGATTTAACGAAGGGTCGCCTTTCAGATTGGTCGGGCCTTAGTTAGTCCTTGGCGCATCGATTAAGAGAGTCATAGTTACTCCCGCCGTTAACCCGCGCTTACTTGAATTTCTTCACTTTGACATTCAGAGCACTGGGCAGAAATCACATTGTGTCAACACCCGTTAGGGCCATCACAATGCTTTGTTTTAATTAGACAGTCGGATTCCCCAAGTCCGTGCCAGTTCTGAATTGATTGTTAATTGATAGCCGTTATAAATTTATAATAAAAATATGCAAGATTTATGTCTTTTAAAAACTTTATGAAGCTTCAATCTATAATTTCGCAGAGCTGAGTGATGTGAGTAATAAAGTATTACAAGGCTTTCCCAGCGTCATCTGAGGGCTTATTTCGGTATTGATTTATAAATTATACGTCCTTACAAATGTTCCTTCGTATGCTAAAAGGGTGCCTCCATTTGAATTACTTGAAGAGAATGAAAATAAAAGACAAAGATCAATTAAACATTATTAAACCCCAGGAAAATTTCGAACAAAATTTTCTGTTAAGGTTATACATTTGTTTCCTCTCTATAAAATCAAAATTAAGCGACATCTTACTTACTTGTATAGACGATTAGTGATAGTTGCTCAGAGATTATTTCCCTGGATGTGTAATTTGTACCCACGTCTTTAGATTTCCCTAAGTTTTGTAATTTTGTATAGCAATGTTTCACACTTTACATTTTAATTCTAAATCTACTGTTCGAGATCTGTCAAACGCCGATGTCACTGGATTTCCTGGAGCTGTGGACAAAAGAAGCGCAGGACGCATTCCAGTAAAATACTCTGTACATCTATAAAAGATCAGTTCTTCTGATAAAGCGACCACGAGAGATCAAATTATTGATATGGAATAGAAGCGGGCAGTCTGTCACTCTGCTAAAAGTATCCACATATTGCTAAAAGTAAAGTGCTTTTTTCATTCCACCTGCGGTGTTTGTTTGTGGCCATGAATTCATCCCCTCAATTAAAAAAAAAACCATTGGTCCTATCGAGCCGGATAATACCCCCAATTCGGTGAGTACCTAAAAATTTGCACAAAACGAAAGAATTAATTAGAATCAAATTAAACAAATTAATTGAGTTATTTACATAAACAACGCAATTAATTCGAGTGTTTAGTGTGTTGCAAAAAAAAAGAAAAAGGGATAGTGACGGAAGGTTTCAATTTGTTCGCCAGACCCAGCACAGCGCATTATCAAAAACAAATCTCATTTCTTTGGTATTGTTTTCAAAATAAATTTCATGCTCATGCTAGAAAACGGCGTTCGGACTTGAAGTTATCTGTACAGTTGGTCACTCACTGGCATTATAATTTGATTGTTTATTTCATGCGTTCTTTAATATTTTAATGCAAAAATTCGCTATCACAAACTTTTTGTGTTTCTACAGTAATCGCGACTTACAGAAAAATGGCAAAGGTTGTAGAATTAATTAAGTAGCAAGAAGTCCTGCTACAACAGTAAAAATGTAAAGAGATTTATGGCAAATCTCCCAAAGACAGATTACTTAGTGTAGTGAGAGAATTCAGTGCTGTATGGTTTGCATTATTGAAGCTCGTATAAATTTAAAAAATATAGTGGTATTAAAGTGCGATTTAATTAAAAAATTTTGAGAATTGATCAATAATTAAGTGTTCCGATTCTTCGAAAATTAAATTGTGACAGTAAAGTTGAATATTGCATAAAAATAGAAAAATTTCCATGTATAGTGTCGGTACGCGGCGGAAGTTTAACAAAGAAAATGCCTACAAACTGTTCAGGTTGTGAACAGGCGATAAGAAATAGCCAAGTAATTGGATGCAAGGGAGTGTGTGGTAAAATATTTTGTTTGAAATGTGCGAGTTTATCGGAATATGATGTAAAATTGATTCTAACAAAAAAGAATATTTTATATATGTGCGTTGAATGTTTAGATTACAGAAAAACGGTTTTTAATAAAATGGAATGTATTTTGAGAGAAGCAACAGTGAGCAAAAATAAAATATTAGAGCAGGAAAAAGATATAAAACAATTGTGAGTGGTCTAAAGGTTGTGAACGAGAATGAAAATAGAGTGACCAAAGATCTTAAAAAAGATAACAAAGTGGAGACACAAACCGACGCGGATAAAGTAAAGAATGACCTGTCATTAATAATTAAGCCTAAAAGTAGGCAAGATTCAAAGGTTACGAGAGAGGACTTGAAGAAAAATGTTAACCCTTCGAATCTGAAATTCTCAATGGTGTTATAACAATAGATAATGTGAATAAAGTTGAGGTGCACAAAATTAAAGAGGCAGTCCAGGAAAAGCTAGGTAGTAAATGCCGGAGCTAAGAAAGCCAAAAATGTGGGTATTAAATATTAAAAGTGAATATACTGAGGAGGATTTAATTAGTAAAATAAGAGTGCAGAACGACAATTTAAAAAACTGCTATATGAAATGTATAAAAATAATAAGGAAGGCACAAGGTAATTATGTACATTACAATGCTCTAGTTGAAATTGATCATGTAGGATTTAAAAATGCAATGAATTATGGTAAACTGAACATAGTGCGGGATAGAGGTATAGTGGTAGATGGAGCAAATGTTAAAAGATGCTTCAGATGTCAGGGCTTTAATCATATATCGAGTGAATGTAAAAATAAAGAAGTGTGTGCGAGGTGTTCAGAGGAGCATGACACGCGTATTGTAAAAAAGACGTTATACAAAAATGTGATAATTGTATACCAACTAAAGTCAAATTAAAACTTAATATTGATGCGAATCACGAAATTCTGAGTATGCAGTGTCCAGTGTACTTAAATAAGTCAAGAATTGAAAAGAAAAAATGGGTTATTAGCAATTAAAGAAGGTTAAAGGTGCTTATTTAAATGTTCAAGGCCTAATAAACAATTGGAATGAAATGGAAGTTGTCTTTAATCAAGGTAGCTATGAATTTATAATGGTGTCAGAAACTCATGTCACTGATGGTATTGAGGACAGCGAAATTAACTTCGATTGTTACAACCTAATAAGATGTGATACGGAATCAAGCAGAACAGGAGGTGTAATATTATATATAAGAAATGAGTGGCAGTATGAAGTAGTACAAGATTTCAAGTCCGGATTGGATAATTGGTGGTTAGCTGTTACATGTTACAGAGAGAATAAAATCATGATTATTGTAGTCATGTATAGGTCACCTAGTTTGTCCGAGCGCCAGTTTTGTGAATACTTTAAGGAGTGGATGGACAGTTTAACTGATTCAGCTGAAGACCTATGCATAGTAGGTGATTTTAATATAGACTGGGGTACTGACAATATATATATATGTACAAACGAGAAGTGCAACGAATATTAAACGGTTACTGCTGTAAACAAAACGTTAATGTATATACAAGAGTTACAGCAACGACTAAAACTATTATTGATTACGTAATTACTGATATGAATAATTTAAGCGTAAAAGTGAATAATACTTTAAAAATTAGTGATCACGAGTAATTAGAGATTAATATTGAATATAATAAAGTCAATAAATCTGATAGAAGTTATGCCCTATGATAAAAGGAAATTTAATTGTACGATTAATGAAGTTAATATAGAAATGGTAGTTGAAATTGAGGATATGGACATACGTACGAAAGCATTTGATGCCAAGATGAAGGAGGTAATAACAAAGCTAATGGAAAAGAAGCGTTTAAGTAGGATAAATAGGTGGTATAATAGAGAATTAGCAATACTAAGGGAACATAAGATTAGTGCTTATCAAAGAGCTACATTAACTAATGATGAGAGGGAATGGACAAGTTTCAAAACGATACGGAATAAATATAAAAAACAAATTAGCTGTGCTAAAAGGAACTATATAATAAGAAGGATCGATGGAGTCAAAGATTAAAAGGAGATGTGGAGTGTCATAAAAGAAACGGTATTAAAGAAATCAAAAGCAGATATATCTGAAGTCTATTTT
Organism: Dioctria rufipes; assembly: GCA_963924295.1. Lineage (NCBI taxonomy): Eukaryota > Metazoa > Arthropoda > Insecta > Diptera > Asilidae > Dioctria > Dioctria rufipes. Next base: position 66,915,554 of record OZ002740.1, on the reverse strand, counting down.
GAAGATGGTAAAAGTACGAGCAGTAAGAGCATAGCGGACGAATTTAATAAGTATTTCATAGAAAGTGTAGAGAAAATTAATAGTGACATACCAACAGTGCAGTATGCAGATCTTTGAAATCATACGGATAAACAGTTTCGTTTTAAAATATTAAATGGTGAAGAAATAAAAACTATTTTTAGTGTAATAAACCAAAAGAGAGACTATAACATTTTAAGTGCTAAAATGGTAATAGAGCATTGGTCGGAGCTGGGTGCAACCTTAATTCGTATCTTTAATGAGTCATTAATAACTGGAGAATTTCCCGACACTTGGAAGGAATCAGTAGTAATACCTATTCATAAGGTAAAAAATAAAGACATGTGAAGAATTCAGACCAGTTAATATGCTACCACTATGTGAGAAGATTTTGGAAAAAGGAGTACAAATCCAACTAGAACAACACCTAGAGGAAAATGGTTTTATAGCTAAGGAACAATCAGGGTTTAGAAAGCAACACAATTGCGAGACAGCATTAAATTGGGTAGTGACGGAATGGAAAGAAGAAATGGAGGAAGGTAACGCTATTCTAGCAGTGTTCTTAGATTTTAAGAGAGCGTTTGAGACTATAGACAGACAAATTCTTCTATCAAAGCTTCAAAAATATGGTATACAGGGCAAGGAGTACAGTTGGTTTAGGAACTATTTAGAGGGAAGAAGAGAGAGAACAAGAGTTAATGGCATGCTTTCCGAAGCAGTTGAAATAAAATTGGGAGTACCACAAGGATCAGTGCTGGGTACATTATTGTTCTTGGTATATATAAACGACATTAAGAGTGCGTTGAGGCATTCAAAAATTAGACTTTTTGCTGATGATGCGTTGGTTTTTGTAACTGGTAAAGATGTAGAAAGAATCAGTAACGATTTAAGAATAGATTTAAATGAATTAAGTGAATGGCTAAGAAAGAATAAACTGAAATTAAATGTTAAAAAAACTAAATTTATGGCCATAAACAGTACGTATAATGACGACTTAGAAATTGATGGTGAAAAAATTGAGTGCGTGAGTGCAATTAAGTATCTGGGGATTATTATTGACAACAAATTAATCTTTAATGGACACATTGATTATATTTGTAAAAAATTGGAAAAAAAAGTCGCCTATTTTAGAAGAATTCGAAGCAATTTATCGACATTGAGTGCAATTAGGATATATAATGTTTTAATAAAATCTCATTTTGAGTATTGCTCTTCAATACTATTTCTGTGCACAAAGACAATGTTAGAGCGAATTCAAAAGCTTCAAAATAGAGCTATGCGCATAATACTAAGGTGTAATAGACTCACGCCAATAAGAATGATGCTAGAAACCTTAAAATGGATCAGTTCCAGCCAAAGAATACGTCTTAATGTACTTCTTTTCATTTCTAAAATTAGAAGGGATGTCTACCAAAATATCTACAGAAGAGAATTCGGATGGTATCAGATGTTCAGCCATATAACTTGAGAAGTGCAGATGATAATATTCGATTAGGCTTATTTAATAGAAATAGGACTCAAAATTCACTTATGTATAGAAGACTTAAAAAATTTAACAATTTAGCATTAGAAAAAAAAGGAAATGTAATTTTAAGATTTTTAAGAGAAAATGTGTGCAATTTGTAAAGGATTGAACTGTTTAAGGAATTGGTATGTAACTTAGGAACTATTTTTATAAAAGTATTATTTCTACTAATAAATAATTATCTTATCTTATCTTAGGGGAAGAATTCAAGCTTTGGATTCATTATAGTCAGTTTTCTGTAGCAAGGACAGAGCCATTCGTGGTGCTGCTTCTGCGCAAGCTAAGCAAGGTACATACCTCAAGAAGTGTGTGAGAAAATTGAGGATTTATATTATGAATATACAGGAATAGTAATCGATACTCTTGAAAAACTAATAAATCTACCTTGCCATCACCCAATTCTAGAAAACCAGTGACAAATATATGCAATACACAAAAGGGTAATGAAACGCAAGATACTAGTGCTTCTAAAGAAAATTCATCAGATATAGATACGTCAACGCAAAGTGTTTGTGAACAATCTTGCCCTGATTTGAAATTACCGCGCGTTACCATCTCCACTTTTGCTGGAGACTACAAATCTTGGCCGTCATTTTACGATTTATTCAGTTCTGTAGTGCATACGAACAACTTCTTACCATTAGTGCAGAAAATGCAGTACCTTAAATCGAGTTTAACTGGAAAGGCGGATAGCATTGGCGTAACTTGGTAGGGGCCGGGCGCCGGCCCCGAGAATGCGGACTCCCCACCCCCCAGGAAATTACAAAAATTTCTAATAAGCTTTCTTTAGTTCGCACAGCGTTACTCCTAATTGAATCCATTCGGATCGAAATTGAAAAGGCTTAAAAAAATGCATTCCCTTAAAAAAAAACTCTATTGTAATGTTTTTAAAATTTTTAAAAACTGTTCTGAGATTGCGCTGATACATCGAAGTAAAACTTGGGTCGTCATTTTATTTAAGATGCTCAAGGAATCGAGAAAAAAGTGAGTAAGATTGCTTTATTATAAGTCTTTTCGCATAACTTGTCACGTTGCTCAGTTTGAAAAACCAACACACATATGCGTGGTACTATGGGATGTATATGTACACGACATTATTGAGGATGCAAGATGACACGCGGCTGCTGCAGGCATCATATTCTGACGAAGATAAATTTTATCGCTGAAGATTATCGTCTCTTTTTTTAGGACGTCACGTCCTTCGGAAAGGAACATGTCCCGAATGCAATACTTCTTAATGAATTTCTTTCGAATCATCGAGAGAGCGTGAAAGCAATATACCTGCAGAAGACAAAATAAAGATTTCGCCTGATATAATCGCGGTGGTATTAGAAGGAATCAGATTATTTTAAAATATAGCTTTATTAGTTACAGGAGTAAAGTATTATATACTTGTACTGTATAAAGTATTATATACTTGTTGTTTTGTAATGTAGCGGTAATTGAACACTACAGCTATATTACTGCATTTTAGGTAGGTTAGTGTAGCGGTATGTTAAAATGACAAGATATGTGAGCTTGTGTTTACTGTTACTTTATTAACCAAAAATTACTTATTTTACGTTAGTCTGAATTCTATTTTAATTTTTTTCACTTTAAATGTACTTAATTAATTTAATTAATTATCTGTAGGCATGTATTCTTGAGGTGTCGTAACGTGACACGTGCTCAATTTTATACCTCAGATTTTCACCAATTTCACTTTTATTATATTTAATTTCACTGTTTCTTACTTACTATAATTCACGTGTAGCTTAATATTAACTAATCTACGTTGTTTTTTTTTCACATGAAGCATTAATTATGCGTGGCTTGCATGAAGTCAATGCTATGTGAAAAAACTAAATTAAAATGTCCACCACCAAATGTTTTAAGAATATGTAAAACAAATACTTATCCTAAAACGTTCACCACCAAATTCAAGTCACACCAACTTATTAATTTGCTATTACAATCTTTATAGCATGTGAATGCTGTACCTTGCTTGGCACGTTGATTTATGCTATACGATTGTCTTGAAAATTATTAATTTTTTCACTTTGGATTTTTGAAGAAACACTGGATCTATGCGAAGTTGCATGTACGATCGCTGTCAAACTAATGAGAGTTTAGTTAGGGAGCACCTCCTTTTTATAATGTCCGAGCCGCCATTTTCGGACAAGTTCCACATGAAAAAATGCAAATCTCATATATTTTTTGCACATTATAAGTCCATGCTGTAATGTCAAAATATTCCAAATTATGTGAATTAATTTATTTTTAATTATCCATAATTTTTCCTAATTCATTTATTGAAATATTTCAATTTTTCTAAAACTTATCAATATGGCCGCTCCCTATCATACTATGTTAATTTCCGGTGTGGAACATAAATTCTCTCACGAATTTTCTTCTGTCTCGTTTCCACATCGTTCTC